>VZTU01034229.1:32418-216946 GCA_013400835.1 Zapornia atra
AAAAAAAAAAAAAAAAGAAAAAAAAGGATTTTGGTAACCCAGCTGATCCGCACTTGCCAGTTTTATTATTTTGTTTATATTGGACTGTTTGACCCTGTCAAACAAGTGTCAAAGTTGTGTGTATAAAACAAAAAAAAGTGTTTAAAAAAAAAAAGTGTTGTAAAGACACTGAGCCTTATGAAAATATTTATGGAATTAAATAAAAAGAAGTGAAAAGGCATCCGAAGGCATTTTAAATCATTTTCCTCAGAGCGGTCTCACTGTCCCCAAAGGCTGAGCACGAATCGCTGGGGTGGGGCTCCAGCTTGTCAGCAAAGCAGACGCTGAGCCAGCCTCATGTAACTGAGAAATAGGTGCGTGCTGGGAATGACCAGCCCCCCTCCCCTTGCTTTGTGCCCTCCATCTGAAACAAGCAAAGTGATTCGCGAGTAGCTGGAGGTTCCATGCTGCCAAAATGCCACCTTGCAAGGGGGCTGCCCTGAGCAAGGCTCCGGTCACATCTTCTGCGAAACGGGGTTTTAAAATGCTTTCTGTTGTGAACTTTGCCCAGCTCAAACCCAGGCCTGAAGACAGCTGACTCCTCCAAACAGGAATCTAATCACAAACATGTTCTGAGCCACCTAAGCAGCGGTTCAGAGTGTGTGGAAGTAGAGCAGGGGATGGGTTTTGGTGGGGAGGGAGTCTGCCCCAGCTGCTGTGTGGCCGAGGCTGAGCCTGAGGAGATGCACAGGGTCCTGCCCCAGTTTTCCCTTGGCATGGGGGGAACAAGAGGCCTCAGGGAGAAGGAACCTGGTGCTTTGCCCATGACCAGCATGGTGCTCCCTCCGGAAACACAGTGGCATTGCACAGGTAAGACAGCTGAGTCGTATTTCTAGATAGCCCAGGAACAGAGTCACGGCCACGAAAACCAAGGTTACGGCGCCACGGCACACAGAGCCGGTAGTTGGGAGCGACGCCTGTCGTCGTGTGGAGAAGCACATGGGCACTTGTACCAGGTTCCTATGAGGGACTGAGGCCGTAGAGCTGCGTGCTCAGCAGTGACAGTGACTGTCCATTCTCTGTCCTGCGGGTGCTGGGTGAGTGTGCCCAGTTCATTGGCACACGCAGTGCATCTCCTGTCCAAATGCCTTGGGGAGCCAGTCAGACGAGGAAGGGGGCGGAAACAATAACATAAACACCAAGCAGCTCCACTCTGGCAGAAAGGGAAAGAGACAGGATAGAGGCAACGGTGTGGCCACATGTGCATCTGTGGGGCCGAGTCTGAGCAGGTTCAGGCACAAGCTCACCCAGACCTCAGGCATCACAGCTTTGCATTTGCCTATTGCTTCAGCAATACCAAGCCCAAGCTTTTTTCTCGTGCTTACATCACTGCTTGCAATGAAGATGGCGTTGGTGCCATGCTGGGCTTCACCTGTCCAAATAATCCTGTTTCTCCTGTAGCACGTAACTGAAGTCCCTTGGGAGGATTGGTGTGGAGCTGCTTCCAAACTAAGCTGTGGGGAGAGCAGACCCAAAATGTGGTTTCGTATCACCCCCCCACCCCAGAAGAACGCCTCTGCCACCCACGCTGCCGTCTCTGCGGCCAAAAAAGTTGTTTGCCAGAATGTTGTGCTCCCCTTGGAGTTTGCAACATGAGCTGTGGGGAAGGGATGGGGGCTGTCAGGGAGAGCACGCATAGCCCAAGAGGGGTGATGTACCAAAACGCTCTGGCAGAGAATGGGGACAAAACCCAATTGCTACCTCTCTGCCCCTGCAACACGCTCCCACCCCAGCTTGCTTCCCTGGCAGTGGCCAGCAAGAAGGGCACGGCCAGGAATGCTGCTGCCACCAGACATTGCATTTAGTGACAGTATTTGGAGTTGGCTTTCTCCAGGCACCTCACGGTCAGACAGCTACTGTGAGCTTTGGCTGCAGAAAACCAAAACCAAAACCAAAGAAACCCAGGTTAAAATGCATTTGCCTCATGGGGTCATTGGGCTGTGTTGCTGGCTAAGAGCCCAAACCCACCAGGGAGCAGGAGGGCACAGCAAGACAGCCGTGGCCAGCGTATCTCTCAGACCCTGGCTCAGAAAGTCACTGAAACGCCTTGGTTCGGACATTCACTATTTGACCCAGAGCTTTTATTCCCTGTGTGTCAAAGTACAGAATTCAGTCCTCAGCACAAATGGTGATCTGCAGGGAAATGGCCTTAAACTGACCATCTACACTGACTGGGCCCATTTCGGAGCCCTATCGTGCTGCTTCACCTGCCTGTGCAGTCACCGCGCTACGTGGCTGAGGGCACAGTGTCCTGGCAAATCCCTGGGAATGCCCTGTAGAGCTGACAGCGTCCGCGGGCAGAGTCAGGGCCCTGCTCTGCCTGGGCACTGTGAAGGCATGAGCAAAGCTTTTAAGCTGATATGGTTGTCCCATGACAGGAATGTTGTATGATGACGCCGTACATCTTTGTGTGTGTGTGTGTGTGTGTGTGTGTGTGTGTGTGTGTGTGTGCATGCATGCATAGCTGTGGTATTATATATAGCCAAGCTCTTCCTTTTTAAGGACTCGGACTTCCAATCAGACCCGTGCTGCTGGGATTACAGATCCCAATCTGCCCCAAACAACACGTCTTCATGTTACTTTGTAGCTAAGAAGCAGCACCAGGTTTTGCACTAAGTACAGGAGCAGGTCAGCATCCTCCCAAGTAATGCACCATCTGTGCTGGATTATTAAACAACAAATTGGAATTGCATGTTGCTGGGGATGCAGTGGGAATCATTGGCATTACCAAGAGCATTCCTACATGCTGTCCAGTTGTTTTGCAGTCCCTCGCTGCTACAGAAGGACACTAGCTGCTTAACTGCAAATAGAATCTCCCCAAAACTGCAGGTACAAACTGTAAAACTGCGTTTGCCTCCTACCTTCACTATGGAAGACAGAGACATGGTATTTCTTAAATGCTTTTAATGTTCCCATCCTTTTTTTTTTCCAGTTCTCTCCAGGCACAGTGCATCCTGGTGAAGAGTTGCACCTTCTCATTTCAGAGCCACCATAACTTGTTACCTCTTGCAGGTCTGACAGGGTCTCTGTGCTCAGCCCTTTCCTCAGGCTGGGCTGTGCAGAGGCTCAGAAATGCTCCCGAGAACCCCCACTGCCCACTTCCAAACCTCCCTCCAGCACCAGCATCTGGTGGCATTTGCCTTGCCTGCAGGATGTGGAGCACTTTCCTCTTTCAGTTCTGGTTACAGCAGCAACAACAGCAACAAAAAGATCTCCCAATACAGGAACACCATAAGGTTTTATTTTTTTCATTCAGGAGAACATATATACAGAAGTTAAACCTGCACAGGAATACTTGGTCTCATAAAGAAAATGTCAGTGCTCGAAAGAGCGCTCTGGTCTGCAGCATCTTGTTGAGCAGGTGCCACCACTGGCTACCTCTGCAGCTCAGAGCTGTGGGGAAGAGCCTGGCATCACGCTCAGAGCAGAGAGAAGTGCTGGACACACGCAGGTCTCCGTACACAGGCACGTTCCTGCCCAGTTGCCATAATGGCAGGAGCCATAACATACACAGCTAGTACCTGGCTGGCTTCTGTACTGTTGTATGGCTGGAGGGGAACGTGCATTTTTGCTAGGATTTAGGGTGTTTTTTCAGAGTGAACAATGGTGCTAAACAGGCTTAGAAATAATTTGAGCTCCAGGAGACTCGGTGCTATCTTCCTGGCTGCTCCTGGAAGTCAGTTTAACTTCCAGCTTCAGAAGAGTTTTAGTCTCTTTTTTTGGTTTTTTCCATCTGGAGAAGCAGTAAGAGGATGCATGTGCTTCTCTTTTTAGGTCACTTTTACAAAAGCCATGAAGTTTTCTTTGGTGCAGTGACTCCCTGGCAGGTGCGTACAGGTGTGTTCAGGCCTTGGCAGGGCACAGGAAATCAGAAAGGAGTTGGCCCTTGCCCACAGCACAGTTTGCACTGGGTGGTGACACCAAACCCGTACAACAGCCATGTAGAGTCTCCGTTCAACAGAGTGGGATTTTGCCCTAGAACTGTAATGGAGGTTTGGGTTTTTTTAAAAGAAAAAAAAAAGGAAAATTAATTATCCCATTCCCAACTGTTTCCTGAACTGGTTTAAATCGGAACAACCCCAGTGACCTACCCCAGGCTCATTACAGGTTAAGCGAAAGCAGTACTTGACCCCAGGTTTAGTGGCCACCCTGAGCCAGACTGGAAATGCTTGGCAACAGTTTGGCTCAGTCACGTAGGGGAAGTGCCTCTTCCTTCTGAGGACGGAGATTTGTAAGGCAGGTTTTGGCTAGGCTGGGTTGTTGCTCGATCACATTCACTGCAGGTTTGAACCAATAATATAGATGCAGAGTTGCAGTTATCTCCATCGGTCCTTTGGCACCGGCTGGTTCATCATCCCGGGTGAGAGCTGGCCCCTGGAGATGGGTGATCCAAGCTCAGCTCTGCTAAGCCGCCGTGCCCAGGGGTTTTAGTGCTGACTCCACGCGGGCTGACCCGGACACTCGTTCCTGTGTCCACCACCAGTCCCTCCTGTGCAGCCGAGGCTGCAGGTTTTGTTGAGCCGAAGGTATTTCAGCACCCTTAAAGTGCTTTCCACATACCTGTGCTATCACACGAGTTCTCTGTTTCTGTTTGGCAGCTGGATACATGCAGAGGTGCTGTTTGCTGTCTTTTAGCTCCCCAGCAGCCAGACCAGTGCTTTTCCTGTGCCAAAGGTGAGCAGCCTCACGGCACGCTCTGTTCCCCTCCAAACCTCAGCTGTGCTGTTTTTACAGCATCTACCAGTCCAGGGAAGGACAGGACAGACAAAATGCACCAGTAGCACAGCCGTAAAAAATTCTGTCCCTTGCTGCCTCATCTGGCCTAAAACACATTATTGTCTTTCACAATTTATTTCTTGGCTTGGCCAGAGCCAAGCTGTGTAGTGTTGGTGTCTGTGGGCAGCTGCAGGGGGCTGTCACACTCCTGAGGGGCACCTGGGGGACACAAAAGCCTGTGGCTGTCCCCACGAGCCCAACTCCAATAGGCAAAGCCGCTGGTATGCATTACGTGGGTGGTTGCTGTGCGTACTCCTGGGCAGGAGGGCTCTTCCTGCATCTTGTCCAGGAGATTTGCAACCATGTTGCTGCCTGCCTTCACAGGACCCTTATCCTACAGGCTGCTTTTTGAGGGAATATGTGACCAACGCGCTGATTTCCTCAAAGTTTCACTCCCCCACAGATACAGGGCAGCAAGAGAGGAGCCCCTGGCCAACGCTGCTGCTGCGGTGGTTTCATGCTATACAAAGGAAATCCAGAGTCTTTGGACCAGGAAAAGAAAATAGGAGCAAATACAATAAATACTCATAGCCGTGGCAAGAGCCGAGATGGGTGGCGTGGTCTCTGGTTCTGCTCCCAGGATGGTTTGCGCCCGGTCTCAAAGGACTCTCCACAAAGCCACCACGTTTTGTCCTCCCGAATCACCACCCAAAGGCATCTTCTGTTTGCTGGCGACAGTACAGGTGACTGCAGAGTTGATGATGGGGGGGCTTTGACATCAAGGTACGTATCCTGCCCACAGCACCTGCCCCAGCCTGGAGCAGCCTGCTTGTCAGGCACTGGCAGGAGCAAAAGCCAATGGATGGAGGAAAGCAAGAGGTGTTTGTATGCTGCAGAGAAGGGGCTGGCTAATGGTGTGCAGCGTGCCTGCTGCTCACAGCGCCGGCTTCGCGGCCAAATTGCTCGAGGATGCATCGTGCTGTTGTTATCAGTGTTGCTAGTGTAGTTACACTGGCCGCACCATTACTGTCTGGATGTACCATTAAACATGTTTGATTTTCTTGCCTGATTACAGATGAGTGGTTTCAGCCTCACACGTAATTCAGTGCTACCCAGGGGTTCCATTAATGGCATCTCGGGACAGGGAGCAGCAGGATGCTTGTTCTGAGTGGTCTGACCCTGGAGTGGGTGGCAGCAGCCCTCACCTCACTGGGCAGAGGGAAACAGGCACTTGGATTTTCCTGTCCACTTCTTGCACCTCAAGCGTGCTGACCCTGCTGATTTACCAATGGGTGGGAAGCCGGACTGCAGAATCTGAGGTAGCAGGAACGGTGTTCATGTTGTGTCCTGGAGGGGGGGGAGGGGGGTTGGCAAGGGAAATCAGAGCTCATGCCCCAGAGGCAGCACCCACGCTCGCTGTCAGAGTGCTTCTTCACACTGATGGACCCACTCTTAGATGCTTACAGTCAGGGATGGGAGCTAATGGGGGTGTGTTGCAGTTGGGGAACAGTTCCAAAAGCTGGAGGTAAGAGCCCTGGGGTGAGCGACTGCTCAGTGCTGGATTTTACCCTGGCTCTGTCATTCTTTTGGCTTTTCATGAAAAGGCATGTTAGTAACACCTGGTCACACAGAGGGGTGGAGACCACGCTCACCCTGCACCAAACACAAAGCTTTCTCAGGAAGAGACAGGCTGGTACAAACCACTGCAGAAATGCCAGCTCAGATCCTACCCCCCCACCGACCCTGGTTATTATTCCAGTGCTGATCCCAAGCTGAGGATGAGAAAGCCAGAGAGGGCAGCAAAAAGAGGGCCTTCCCTTCAGAGATCAGCATTATTTATACCTGCACCATAGCAGCATGAGCTGCCCTGGACATCAGGATCTGGTTTCTTGTCTCTGCTGACATGTGCGGCCGCTGCCAGGTGTGCCACGAGTTTGAAGCCCAACAGCGATGTGGCGATAGGCTATCTCTGTGCCAAAGGAAGCAGATGGTTTAAATAAATAACCGTGTCTCTGCAGTGTTTCTATCCAAACATCACAGCTGGGAACCTTCACATGAAACAGCATAGAAAATCCAGCCAGCAAAGCCCAACCACAGCTACTGTCCCTGTCCGGTCTAGCAGAGCACTCGGAGCAAAGAGCAGGCAGACTGCGGGCACCATAAAAAGGCTTAGTAAGAGAAGGGGGTCTTAATGACATAGTGATGCTTACCAAAGTAAAATACATTGATTTTTTTTTTAATTTTTTTTTTTTTTTTAGACAATTGGTCCACTTTTATGTCTCATATCCACTTAAAGCTGGTCTTGAAGAAGCATCGTCGTTATTTGGTTCAATGATGAAGCTTGTCAATGGTTGGACTGGAAAACCAAGGGGTTGGAAGGGGGTGGTGTGCTAAAGGACTATGCCTGTTTCAAGCATGCCAGCGTAAGGAATTCCAGCAGTGTTTGAAAGGAACAGAAAGATTGAGGGCTTACAGTCAAGGGCAATCAGGTGTTGAGCTCACCATGCCTGCTGTAGCCATCATGGATGCCCAGACACAGCATGGCAAAAGCTTTGGCGCCTAGAGAACCTCTTGCCGCCTGGCTGGTGGTTCCCGCACACGTCCCCCCACACCCCAACCCTGCTGCACTGAACTCTTGTAATACACAGACTGCAACACACACACACACACACACACACCTTAAAAACAGCAATAAGTGTTTCTAGATGGACAAGCAGCTGTCCCAAGGAGCAGCCCAGTGTTGCTGGGCCCTCAGTGCCCCCAACCCTCAGCTAGCAGCTCACCACCTCCCAGCCACACAGCCAGGGGGATGCTAGAGGCTCTGTTCTCCTCCTGTTCCCCTATTTTACTCCCTGCTGCATAGCCGAGCCCCATGTCGCAGCTCTTCCTGCAGGGTTAGGCTGAAGTTAGTCCAAAGGAGCCTGGACATCTTGGAAATGGCTTGGGAGCCATGGCCACGGCAGGCACACAGCAGCCCCTTCTCAACTTTTCTTGGTTTTAGTAATTTCTCTTTGCATTTAGTAATTTTTTGTGGCTCCCTCCCTTCTGCATCTGCAGCCGGTGCAGGGGCAGAGGGCACCGTGCCACCCTGCCAGGCAGCTCCAGCCCTGCTCCATGGCCTCCTCACTTCACCTGCTCACAGGAGAGAGCTGTGAGATAAGAGGCCTTCCGGGTCGCAGGGCTCCCAGCTTTCCCTTGCAGACCCCTTTCCAGCCCACTCCCTGAGCTATCACCTTGTACCCTGCATTAAACCCTGTTGCTCTCCATTTCCGAACGAACCAGGGTGCCTCCCCGCATCCAGTTCTCAAGCATTTATTTCTCTGTGTTCATCCTTCCAGACCTGTGGCAGGTTTCCATAAGCGTCTGCAGAGCTCCCTTCTTCAAAACTGTCTCCTGCTGAGGTACAGAGGCTGTTGTCTTCCTCCTGAGCATCTTCTCTTGCTGCAGCCGGTCTCCAACGAGCAGTCCTAGGCTGGCACATGCACGTTACGAGGGCTGTACCTCAGCAGTGGGCTTGGAGGTTGAAACTGCTGATGATGATGGTGGGAAAAGGCACGGCTTCTGGGAGTGATGGATGTGGAAGTACCCTGGGGCACACAGGGGCATCAGGGTGCTGATGCACATGGGAGAAAACCTGAGCTCTGAGTGAACAGCACTGAGCAGTCAGGAGCAGTGATGACAAAATGACAGCAGTGAGGGGAAAAACACATCCCAAACTAGATAGCAAGTGGGAAGTCCCTTAGGAAGACCCTTTCAATGGAAGGGATGAGGCCAGGCAAACCTCCTCTTACGAGCTGCTCAGAACCAGCCAGACACAGCCACTGGCTCTGGCCTGTCTCTCCTCATTCCCTGGGCTGCAGTGATGGTTCCCCCACATTTCTTCCATGCAAAGCTCTCTGGTGGCACCACGGCACAGCTGGCTGCAGGGTCCTGCTGGAATAGCTTGCTGTAATGGTGGGGGGCCCCGCACTGCCCTCGGGAAAGGCGCCTGAGCTTTCCCCTCACCTGGCAAAGTCCCGCTGGACACGGGCCTCCCTCAGCACGAAACGTCCTCCGAATTAATCGGGCAAACACCAGGATCTAATCTCTGCACCTCTGCACCACATTATAGACTCTGCTTTCAGTTTTTTGACTCTCCTGCACAAATCCTCTCAGCACTAAGCCTCCTCTCAGATTTCCTAGCAGATTTCCAGCTTTCCTCTCACCAGGCTCTCTCCAGTCTTGCCAGACAAATCCCTCCCAAGCCCCTGCGAGCCCTCCTAAGCTGCACCTGGGATCTGGAGAGACAGATCCACTCTCACCTCCGGACAGCCCAGTATGCGCTCGGAGCTTGGGAAGTGGGGGATGAGCAGGGAGCATTGGGCTTCTGCTGAGTGAAAGCTGAGTCAGGTTTTGCTCGTTCTGGACACAACGTATCCACATGGTCCCAGTTTTACTGACGTTATATACCGGCTACTCTCCCTCCAACCCTCACTTCACTAGTGTCAGTCAGGGTTTTACAGTTCACTCACAGGATTTCAGCCTTTCCTGGGAAATAAAACTCCAGTCCAAGCACCACATGTATTTCAGGGCAGCTCTTTGATGTGCCAGAGGGGGAGAAAATACCCCACCCTATGTGAAATGCTCCAGAAAGAATATGGTTGCTTAGGCAGCCGCATGACTGCCTGGGAAGGCTGGTTTCTCAAGTGTGCTTTATTGAGCTAAAAATAAGTTTATTAAAGGAAAACAAAGTCTACATCCAACAAAGATGCGAGAAGGATAATGACAAAGAGACAAACCCGCTACAAAGCAGGATAAAGTCCCTTTTCCCAGCCTGTATGCTAAAACCACAGCTGGGCTGAGGTTCTGCTTCTGAGAAATAAAAGGGGTTTAGGGACTGGGTGTTCAGTAAAGAATATTCTCAGGAAGCCCCTGGCTACAGCAAAGTTCACACTAACAACACAGAATTTAAAGAAAGGGCTACATCATATGAGCCTTACTCATGATCATCCTAAATTCTCAGGCAATTAATCCTCATGCTCAGGGCCATTCCTCTAGCCTGTACTTAAGCAAAGCTGTCCTGCACTCACCCTGTGAGGCACATCTAAAATTAGTCATATTGGCTGGCTAACAGTTGCACAATCTAGCCACAAATTAGCAGATCCAGTGGACGATGCTTGACATTGTCCAGAAGTCCTTAGTTCCTGCTCAAAAAATAAAGCTGGTCTGGAAAATGGAACTTGGCAGAAAAAAACAAGTGAAAACTCAAAATAGTGCGTGGCTGCATGCTCTCAGTACTGCAAGTGCTAGCTAAATTGTTTAATTAGCTTGTGCTAATGAAAAGCAAATGTTTAATACACTCTCCTCCACAATTTCATCTTGTCAAATGCTAGGACAATGCATTTTCAGATGCCTGAACTCTTCCTAAACTCCAAATAGTTGGAAGCTATAAAAGCAATAATCACGAGGGTCAGCACTTCACACTCCTTCCATCTTCATCAGTGCAGGTTGTTCTCTTACACCACTCAGAGAAACACATGCTGAAAAAACACAGGAAGAAATAACCTTGGCCCATGGCTCATGGTCACCATGTCCACTGTGCTCAGTTAGAAAGACCCTTAACACCCTGAATTCAGCCCTAAATTGCTTTTCAAAATCAAAGCTTTACGTGGGGGTGCTGAAACTGGCCAGCCAGTGGACAGCTGTCCAGCAAAAAATACCCAGTGGGATGCAGGGGCAGGGAGGGAGGGAAGGGGTAGGAGCAGGGAGACCCCCATGAAATATAACCTTGGGTTTCATTTCAGTCAGGGAAACACCCAGTGCCTGTCAGGGCTGTGCTGGCGGCTCATCTGGCCTCGTCTACATCAGCTGTAAGGGAGGACACATCCCTTTCTGCCCAGCAACCCTTTCTTATTAAAGTCCATCTTCACTTAAAATGGCAGGAAAAAATGGTTTTCTTTCACACTGAGCGACCTGCACACAACACACACACACACACACCACTCCCCATCTCTAGGACCATCATTCATATCCTCTGGGTGTGTGTTAGACTCTTAGAGCGAAATCAAGGGAAAAAGGGCTCTTCCCTCCCAAGAAGAGCAGCATCTTTGGCTAACAATGTCCAGGCAAAGATGCCAACAAAGCCCTGCCAAACCATTGCAGTGGGTTAACCTTCGAAGCCATGTCCTTTGCTGGTTTCATTTCTCAACTCCACATCTGTGTTCAAAAAAAAACACCTGGAAAACATCTCAAGAGAAGCACTCGTGCCAAACAAGGACCCGTATTGTAGCCAGGGCTTCTTGAAATCAATACAAAAACATAAACACCCTTGGAAGTGTTTTTGAAAGGACACATGCTTCATATGACAACTCCATTTCACTTCTACGTCCCAATTCTCTCACTAGCATTCATCTATGACAACAGATTGATGAGGGTTTTTTTCTGATTTAAAATACCCCCAAATTTACCAAGAAGGTTTTTCTGTTCTGATTGTCCCTTAGGTCTTTGTTGTTAATGGGGAAAAAAGATGGCCCTTTTCTTCTTCACAGAGACTGGAAATGCAGAAATTTTGTATTATTTAGGAAGAAATGCAGCAGCAGAACAAAATTTGATATTTTTTTTTTCTTTCAGGCAACTTTATAGAAGTATTTTCATTTATTTGTGCAAGCAGCAGCCTTGCCTTCCATGCTTACACTTTGTACCCCCAGTTCACAAACAGCAGAGAGGAGAGACTGCTTTAAGTGCCTGCAAACACATTTTGTGACATCAATTAAGACATTAATGAATAATGTGTGTAACCACACTTCTTCTCCTTGATAATGGCAACAGTTGAATTTTCACAGTCTGATATTCCCATGAGCTTTGCTAATTATTTTTCTTCTATTGTTGTCCCAGGAAATGACCATCAAACAGTGGTTAGGAGGGAAAATACGAAGCAGGGCTTATCTACTCCATGTATGAGGCACTTGGCAAAACCCAGGGACAAGGGGTTCCAGATGGGGACTGACTGACCGAGGCACTTCTGGGCCCCAAAGCATCCGACAAGGATGCAGCCCAGGAGTGCAGCTGAGGAGTGGGAGGGAAAGAAGAAGGATTGGCTTGGGAGGAGAGGAAAAAGTACCTGTTCAGCGCTCACCTAATTGTCACAGTGCTTTCCACATTGATTAAGTCAGAGGTGAAAAGGGAGAAGGGAGGGAATGAGGAATCCAAACCCAGCTCTTCCACCTACTTGTTTTTTCTAAGGACAAGGCTGCAAAGTACCTGTTGGATGGTTACAGCCTTTCACTTTCCATTTGACTACAGAGCCTCTGTCCATGTATTTCGCTGCTAGGGGTGAGCAATGGTGCCAGGAAACCAGACTTAACTGGAAGGTTATTGCTTCATGATTCTTACAGACACATGGTTTTGAGGTTTGTGGGTTGGGTTTGTTGGGGGAGTTTTTTTTTTCTTCTAATACCCGTGATTTTAAAGAAATAAAAAACAACTATGTCAATGCTTAGAAGAGATTTGTTTCCACCTAAATACCCTGATTAAATTAATCCAGCGGAGCATCCACAAATACTGTATTTCAGCTGGAAGTAAGATGCAGAGAATCCAGGGGGTTACATCATATCTATCAGAAATCCCAACCTCCCTATGGCACTAAGATACTTCCAAAAGTCAGTGGCCAAGCAGCTGCAGAGACCTCCAGGATAATGCTTACAGCAGTAACACAGCACCTTTTTCTAGCCCAGAGTCAAGGAGCATAGAATACACAGGAGAAAGGGTACGAATTCCCATCTCCATCCAGGCACTACCCTTGGGTCCCCAGTTTTGCTGAGTGCCAAACTCAGCTGGAGCCAGGAACTGATGTGGAAGATGTAGGAGGTATAGAAGAAAGAAAGATGTGTGGGAGAAAGGGGGTGGTGTGCAGTGGTGGGTAATTTCTTCCATCTGTGATTAGAATTCTTGTAGTTCTCTTAAATGGTTTGGCAGCTGGAAATGGAGAAGAAGGAACTTCTAATAGCTACTGCCTAAAAGATGGTGACTCAGAAGCACTGCCACTGGGCAATTTCAATTGAAACATCTCTATGACATAGCAGGTTTCACTTGAAAGAACAAGAAAACTGAATACCCTATGGGCCATTAGTGAGCAAGCACGTATCTGGTCCAAAAGTACTTCTTAAGGCAAAAGCTCTGCAAATGAGACAGACTTGCTTCATGACCTGCATTTGTATTGTGAGTCCCCCAACTCTTCCAAACCTCACAGGCCTCCATTCAAACCTGGTACTACTTCATGCTCTTCTTAATGACCTTAGATTGCAAAATGAAATTTCAAATGTTCGTGTATCAAGATTAGCAAAAAGAACCTCAGGATTTCATGCTAGAAATATTGATTAAAAGGTCACAATTTGCAACATATCCCATTATTTTGTGGTACAAAGTTCAGTAGGCCAAAAATAGGCACTTTTTTTCCCTGTCCATGCTGCAGCCATTTCTATTTGCAGTACTGCATCAGAAACTGCCCATGCAGCAAACACTAGAGCTGGGTGTGGGCTGGAGGGAGATGCTGCCCTTGGAGGGAGGAGGACAGAAGCAGAAGAGAAGGTAGTAGTGAACAGCATGTTTGCCTGGCTGGGACATGCAAGGGGTGCTGTTGACACTGACGAGATGCAAAGGACAGAATACAGCTAGAAAAACCTGCTGACCACCTGTGGTAACAGCACAGCAGCGCGCTGGACTCCTGCATCCGCGTTTGGAGCTGCCCGGGTACCTCCACACAGCATCTGATGACACACGGGGAGCACAGCGACTCCCGGCCCTGTGCAGCTGCGTGCCCCAGCAGGATGATTATCCCCACCAGCAGCACAGCCTGACCCACGTTGGGAAGCACCGAGCCCTTGGTGTGGGGGCCGGTTAGCAGGTGCCGCATGCAGCCTGGGATTTTGAGTAACACTTCAGGCGCAGGGAAGGGGGAGGTGAGCTCCCCCTCACCTCCCCAGCTATTTTGATCGCAGCAGCAGATGGAGGAGACGGGTTGTACTTTCTCAGGAAACACAGTTCAGCAATGAGAGGAAGGGTGTGATCCTGACTTACAAAGCCAGGAGCTGTTCCTGAGCTGTGTAAACAAGGGTAAGGATCGTCCTTTATTTTAGCAAAGAAACCAAATTAACCTTTCTTACCAATGTCCAGACTGACCTTTCCAGGTGAGCTAACACCTGACTTCTTGCTCGTTTTTCACACTGGCTCAATATTCAAGGGCACACAGGCCTACGCTGTTATGTGCAGTAAAAAACAAACATTGCTTACAGTATTTTGAAAGGATTAGTGACAAATGGGATGCACTCAGCAATGCAGCAATGGTTACACGTCAGGGAAGGGGCTCCTGGGCTCCCAGCAAGATCAGGTTTGAAGAAATCTGAAAAACAAGAGGCTGTTTTTATTTACAGAATGAGCTGCAACAAGCCCAGGAGGGTTCCCATACACATGTAATGAAATCCATGTACCTAAAAATAGGGCCCAATAGTGAGAGAAGGGAGCTTTTGGTCATAACAACCCCAGGCAGTGCTACAGGTTTGGGGCAGGGGGTCTGGAAAGCTGCACGCAGGAAAAGGATCCAGGGGTGTTGGCTGACACTTGCCTGAACATGAGCCAGCAGTGTGCCCAGGTGGCCCAGAAGGCCAAAGGTATCCTGGCTTGTATGAGAAATAGCGTGGCCAGTAGGACCAGGGAGGTGATCATCCCTCTGTGCTCAGCTCTGGTGAGGCTGCACCTCAAATACTGGGTTCAGGTTTGGGCCACTACAAGAAAGGCATTGAGGCCCTGGAGCATGTCCAGAGAAGGGCAACCAGGCTGGGAAGGGGCTGGAGCACAAGTCTGATGAGGGGCGGCTGATGGAACTGGGACTGTAAAGCCTGGAGAAGAGAAGCCTTAGGGGAGACCTTACTGCTCTCTACAGCTGCCTGAGAGGAGGTTGTGGTGAGCTGGGACTCAGCCTCTTCTCGCGGATGGGTAGTGATAGGACAAGAGGGAATGGCTGCAGGTTGCGCCAGGGGAGGTTCAGGTTAGAAATGAGGAGAAATTTCTTCCCAGAAAGAGTGATTGGGCCTTGAAACAGGCTGCCCAGGGTGGTGGTGGAGTCACCGTCCCTTGGGGTGTTCAAGGAAAGGCTGGATGAGGTACTGAGGGACATGGGTTAGTGAGTAATAGAGGTGGTAGGGGGGAGGTTGAACTGGATGAACTTGAAGGTCTTTTCTACCACTAACGATTGATTCTGTGATTAAATGAGACCTAATGCTCCTTTGGTGGGGAGGACCCATCACCTGTGTAGAGATTTCCTCCTCTCCATTGCCCTCTTTGAAAAGTTACTTAACATCATGCTCCTCTGCTACACAATTAGCATTTTAGCTTACTAAGGAGAAAAAAAGAGAGTACTCAAATGTGAGAAATAGTTAATTAAATTTAAATTTAATTCATTAAAAATGAGCTCTGAAGCAAAATTATGTCAATTACCCCTAACTTCTCGCTAGGCTAAATGCAGAGATAATTGGTGCTACAGCCAGGCAGGCACAAGCCCTCATGGAAACCTGTGATTAAAGGCCAGATCCTGCCCGTCACTGCCCCGAAGGAAGCCCAGGGATGCCTCTGCACACAGGCGGGAGCAGGAGAGCAGCAACGCTTGCTGCTCCGCTCAGGAGCAAACAGCTCCGTCTGGGTTTGGAGCAAGTGGGAATATTTGCTTTGGCTGAGCAGCTTGGCTGGAGCTCACAGGTGGCCCCGTGTTTGCCAGGATACCCCCTAAAAGGAAATCTCATTGTTTGTGTTCGAAATAATTCAGTTATGCTTCAAAAGAGCAAATATCCAAGAGAGGAGGGCTCTGCTGGAAAGGGCCACATACGTGACAACAAATAGTCCATAGCTCATCAGATAAAGCTAACTGAAGGTGATAAAAAGGTATGGGGACCACCTCTCTGGGAGCAGGCTGCAAGCACAGATCTGAGGGGTTTTTTTCCAGTTTTCTTTTGTGCATCTGGTTTGTATCCAGATGACAAGCTTGCTGGTGCACACACAAAGATCTTTGCCATGCCCGGACAAAAGATGCTTTCCAAGAAAATGAAGGATAAGAAAGGCACTGTGGATTTTTTTTTTTTTTAAATAAAACCCAATAGTAACCACCTAGAGAAGAAATTCAATGTCCACTTCAAAGTCCTGAACAAGAGGAAGACTGGTCTCAGCTAAACGTTGATGGGTTTAACTTCTCTTTGCAACCCAAGGACTAACAACCCAATTTCTCAGCTTTCTGGGCTTCCACTACAGACACCTCAAATCGTGCTGTGTGCATCTGGCTTTTCAGGGGGTGAAATCCACCATTAGAGAAGGCTGGAGTTGCCTCTCAGGCTCCTCTTCCACAGCTTCCTCCCAGTTGCATGTACAATGGTACATCTATTGTCAAGGCTCTTATTAATAAAACAGCACTGCTTCAAGGCTGCGCAGTGCCGTACCCATCTGAGCTTGCGCTATCTCACTGTCCCTTAGGGCTCATTAAGGTCTGAATTAGCTGACTGTCCGTGGCCCTAATTAGTACTTCAGCTCTCTGGGAAGCAGCCAGGACTTTTTTAACTATTGTTCCTCACGCATGGCATCAGGTCCCTTCTGTGATTTGGAGTGTGCAATCTGCAACAGCCTTGAAACTAACTGAGACAGGCATTTATCCCCGTGCTGCTCTGCACGGCTTTTAATTATTATTAATTATAATGGCCAACCCTGGAAAGTGCCCGGCAAGGGTGCACAGCAGGATGCTATGGAGATACAACTTGGTTTTAGTTTGTGGGGCTGTCGTCCTGAAGAGCAGAGAGAGGTTGTTAGGTACAAACACCTAGTGTGGTGCTTTATGATGGGCAGGGTGATACATGGGAAAGGCTCTGCACAAGGGTATGGCTGTGTAGAGGGCTCTGTCCTTGCCAACCTGGAGAAGGAAGCATTTGATCTGTCATTTCTTGTGGAAAAAGCGAGAGCCCCATCCCTCTTGCAACTCCATTGTGGTGGTGCGGCTGACCTCAGTGCACCAGGAAGCAGTCCCTGAGCAAGCCTGCTTTGATGTTGAGCTGAGAGATACTAATTTCACCCCCCACTGCAAAATTTTGAAGAAAACTGAAAAGAAGATTTAATCTGTGTTGGAGATGGAAAACGTTGAGTCTTCGCTACAAGGAAACCTCAAGTGGACCAGGGTTTGTGTGCATCTGTGCACATAAAACAAGTGTGCAATTCAGCCTGGGACACTATTTAAACTGATTATTGACTGCATCTTGTTCTCAGCAAGCTGTCAGAGGGCCCCATCAGAAACACTTCACTGCAGATCTAAGCCGAAAGAGCAAGCCCAGGAGCCTCCCATGCTGAGAGCTCTGTAATGACTTCTAAGAAGCCACGTAACATCTCCATGCCTTGGTAGAAAACTGAGGGCAATATGTCAACTGTGATGCAGTTTGGGATCCCCAAACAGCTTGTCCTGTACTGAGATCCCCAGAGAATCATTGTTTTTTTACTGGGAATTTCTAGGCAAGCCCATTAACCTCCACAGCCACCATGGCAATAGCAAAACTTTCCCTGGAAATGCAAAGCTTGATGTGGGAGCTGAGCTGTGGGGTCATCTGCACGAGTACCAAGGCAGACGTTGGTCCAATCAGCAGCTGGGGAATGGGAGCTGAATGGGAGGCAGATGATCAAACAGCGATTCCAACCATGGGGTCACCTATCTGGGGGACTGGTACTGTTCACTCTGATGACAAGACGCTGCAGCGGGCCGTAAGCTGCAGACGGGGCTGTCAGACTGATGACCGCTTCCTCCAAGAGCTGGTGGAAAGACAGCCAAGATCAGACCCAGGCTGTGCTGCATTTATTAATTTGGATACAAAACCTTCCCAGTCTCGCCAACATCACTGCTGCAGGCAGTGACCTCATGGCGCACTTGGCAGCCACCCTGCAGCACAGATCAGCTTTGCTTGCAAGCTGCCAATCCGAGTGAAACGATGAGCTTGGGCACTCCAGGACCAGAGCTACGCTCTGTCCTGAGCTCTTAGCAACCATCAGGGAAACAAACAGATCCTCTAGTTAAAACCCTTCCAAGCTTATTCTTAAGAAAAAAACCTTCCTGCTCCCCAGGTCCCTTTGAGTGACATGATCAGAGTGATCCATTTTCATATCTGCATGGAAGAGCAGCCAAGCACTTGTGGACAAAGGGTGGGTGCCTTGCTGAGCATTAGGCCTGCATTGCCAGGCTGGTAAGATATTCCACGTGCCCTCTGTAGATTTGAGAGAAGCCCTGCTGCAAATACTGCTCCAGGCTGAATAAGGCTGGCCCAAATTTGCTTTTATTTTCTTCTTGACTCAATTTTGTCACGCCAGAGAGATGACAAGCTGCACTTACAGGAAGTCTGGTGCAACTTTGGCACTGCTTACCCATCCCAGATGATGTTCAGATCCTGCTGGGTTCATAAAGTTCACCAAAAAGTCACAATAGCTTTTATTCAATACCAGGAACAAGTATGAACAGAAACCTACATCTGCAGTCCCACTTTCTACAGCAGCATTGAGATATGTTAGGAAATGATCCAGAACCAGAACTTAGATTCTCTTGGTTCAAATGCCAGGGTGAAGAAAGCCATACAAAACAGAGATGCAGACTTTCTTCTGTCAGTGCTTTCACTCCTGCTAGCAGGTACATCAACATGACCTCTGCAGAGCTCTCTTGAAAAACAAAGTATGCATATTTACTTTTTAAAATAGCCTTGGAGTCACAGCTTCATGTTCAGTAGAGGACATACCTAAGTAGCCCTGGATTCTCCAGACAGAGCATTTTGCTATGCATCCTACAGCATCCATCCCATTTGCCTGGCAATCGGTCTCTTGCTTGTTCGCTCAGTAGTGAAGAGCGGAAGATGGGAGAACTGCTTAGTAATGCAAATTATTTATATCTCTCTCTGTTAACCCCCACCTTTGGTTCATGAACTCACTGTCTCTTACAGCAGCTCTCCAAGACAGGAACAGATTTTTAGTGCAGTGCTTGTAGGACTTCATGAGGTCGGGCCCCATCTCCATCTGCAGGTGTCATGGCATCAGCAGAGTTCAGAACAGATTCTGGACACAGCTTGCAGAGGATGCGATCATGGCTCACATTATGATTATAGCAGGCCTTCTGCAATCAGGCCAGCTTATGGCTTTAGGCTTCCCACTTGAAATTAAGTTAAAAATAGTTGGCCTTTGCTTTGCTGAAAGCTTGGGCAGTGGTGACCTTTTGCGTCTGCTAAAGCATCTCCTGCAACATGCCCCTTAACATTTAGGAGATGCTGCTCTTGACTGTGAGGAGCTGCTCTCACTCTGCTCTCTAGACTCTGATGGTTTTAGCTTGTGGTACCCCCTGCTGCGGAGCACCAACTCGAACAGACTTCAGTGAGCTCCAGCCATGCCGTCAGCAGGGAAACCCTCCTCCAGCACTTCCAGCACATGTGGGTCTGGGCACAGCACACGTGCTGCCCCTGCAGGATTCTCCACACCCAAAACTGAGTTTTGCTCCTATTGATTTCTTCTTCGAGAAGAAACCCCATTTTAGAAAATAATTTCCATCTTCTGCAATGCAGAGTTCCCTTGCATCCTTGTAGCTCCATTAGGGATAAGCTGAGGCTCACACACTGTCTGAAGAAAAGTGTTTCTTTCCATGCTTTGTACTCAGCAGAGCTGCCTAGTGACAGGCACCCAAACAAAGAGCTACAGACACCTCTCACTCCCTGCTCTAGACTTCCCCATGGTCCGTCCAGCACCCAGCAAGGATGGTTAGCTCCCCCGAGCCATCTTATTTGCGATCAAATGTGTTGTAGAACAGTTCACACCATTTTTATGGCAGGTTGAACCCAAATGATTCTGTATTTTTAAATTGGTTAAAAAAAGTAAATCACACCCTGTCCTTGAACGCGATCCTGACAACCACTGTGGTGGAAAAATATCAACAATTTAAGATAAATCCTTTCAAGTAAACAAGAGTCATTTCAGTTGCTGGAACAAGCACAGAAATAACTTTCTGTGGAAGAAAGTGAACATCAATATTTACTGCCATTGGTGCACAAGAATTTCCTCAGTTACCCACAGAGCATGGCAGGCACATGAGAGCAAAGAGAATGGATCACAAAAGGATTTCTAGCATAACTTCTCTGAAGAAAGATCTTCATTTTTTTTCACTGTTAAGTACTGAGAAAATTTTTTTTAAAATGACAGTGTTTCTACTAGAGAAAGTAAGTAGACCATAATACCAGCAGAATACACTCAATGGTAAAAACAAAAGATAGTAAAATTAATTTTGGACTGCAACAGAGCTGTTTTCCAAGAATTGGTGATAACGATGCTTAAGGACAAAGGTTAATGCATTACAGTGAATTGTCATACTTCTCTTTCAGCACAGTAAATAACCACAGCTGTGGTCAAAGGGAAATACTTTTCTTCGTGATCACTAATGCCTCAAACCATGGAAATGGTTTCCAATAAGCAGTTGGTACTGTGCAGTCTCCCATGAGGCCCCCCGAGCTCGTGGAACCTCAAGGATCTGCCAAGCTGTAAATGAAGCCCCATTCCATGGGGGCTGGGGTTACACAAGACCTCACCAGCAGCTGTTGGTCAACCTTGGGTTTGGGGGAAACCAGATGTCATGGTCCCAACCCATTGCCCATCTCTGTGCTCTTCTGTTGGAAGAAAGACTCGCAAGATGTTTCCCAGGCCTTGGAAGACCAGCGGAGGGGAGATGACTATTCCCAGTACGGATGACAAGGTGGAGAAAGTAGGGAGCCTCCATCCTCAAAAGCTCCTGAACCTTGAGAGGAGAACTGTGTCATACAGTTCATGCTCTAGTATAAACAACACATGGATTGCAAGAAAAGTCAAGAAGGCAGTCCAGAGCAAGCTGGACCAGGTGACAACCGAGTATGAGGGCATCGAGAAATGTACAAAGTTTTATGGCAATGCCTGCAACAGGCCACCCCTGGGAGGTCCCTTGACATGCAGCACAGTCTCCTTGGAGCCTCCCTGAGCTTTTCCTGCTGTTTGCAGCAGTGGCCCCCAAGATCAAGGGAACATTCATTCTTGTCCCTGCAAGGGACACGTTTTTGTAGGGAGATGGATTTAAAGCCGGGTTTTGGTCTCCAGCCCTTCACACACATTTGAGGCAGACAGCTTCCTTTCACATATCAACTACCAAGCACAGAGCCCTTCAACCCATTGCCCTGCTAGCAAAGATCTCAATCTGTTGGGGTTTTTTAAACCAATATGATGATTTTTTTGAGAAAACAAGGTGGAAACTACTGCTTCAAAAACCAAATGCTATGACAAACCTCAGTGCCCTGACACACACCACAAATCTGCCACTCTCTATTAAAATAGCAAACAGCATTACCTATTTCCTTCATCCTTGGTTGCCTACCGTAACAACCAGATTATACAAATCAGTCACCGAGACAAAGCAAATACATATGCAGCTGGGGGGGCGGGGGGGGGGAATCTCTTTAAATGTGTCCTCTGAAAAATGGTAAGTTCAGTTTGCCCTGCAGTTCCTTAAGGACAGAATGCAAAAGATAAATATGTAATTGTGCTCCTGACAAAACCCCTTCTTTCTACTTAATCCTTTTTGTTCTAGCCACATCTGCTGCAGTTCACAATGGTTTACTTATTGCCATACCTGCCTTTCCATGAGCATACATTGTCTTGGTAATTCTCCAATTCTCAGCACACTATTTCTGGAAGAGATAGGAGGATTTCTTCACTTCTAGATTGCTGAACTGATTGATTTTTCTTTCTTTTATATTCTAGTAAATCCCTGGTCTGCCATCTTTTGGCTGGACTTGGAAGGATTTCTTAATTCTGATCCAAAAATATTAAATCATTGCTGGCTAAAAGAAATTCTCTGAAATGTTTATTCCCATTGGTCATTTTGCAGGAATAAAAGGTGTCCTCCCTCCTGCTCCAGCATGAAACTCAGTGCCAAGCTGACCACATGGAGAGCAATCACCATACTGTGCTCAGCAGGGTTGTTTCTGATTCACAGTGGTTTAATTATGAGCAGAAAGCAGTTGATTAAAAATGGTAGCACTGCATTCATCTAGGAACACCTAAGCTGCTGGTCACACAGTCTACAGAGACTTTATCACAGCCTGCTGTGTGGTTTAGCTTGTGTAGCAATAAACTGAAATTTTATTTTATGTATTGGCCACATCCTTTCCTTGGAGTACATGATTAACCTAAAATATAACTTAGAGTCATGGCAGGTCTTCTCATTTTTATCATGCCTTGAACCTTCCCTCTTACATTTTCTCAGGAAAACATGCTAGGAACAATCTTCATGGAAAGGATGGTTTGTTTTGCTCCAAGTGGGTCTGATAGTCATTCAGTTTGTCATTAAGAAAGATGGTTTTTAGACATCTCACTGCACTTGCTTTCAAAGAGGGGTAGCTGTGGTTACAGGTGTATAGTAGTGGTCATTTCAGGTTAGGACCACTTAGCTGCAAGTCTCCTTCCTCCAAAACATCACAGCTTTCTCATTTCAACAGCATATCTCTTGACTTCACCGTTTAACTAAAGACAAAGGCGCAAAGAAAACCACTTTCTTCTTGGTGGCCTTTGCTGTGATCCACCACTGACACGGGCCATCGTGTCCTGTGCTGCTGCAGTTTTTCATCGTCCATTATTCTTTCCTCAAAAGCTTGGAAAACAAGGGTGGAACAAGCTCTGGATCTGAATGTGAATTGAGCAGAAGCACCTGAAAGCAGCAGCGTGGATCCGTTCTCCTGTTGCGTTCACAAGATCACTGTGGGGATGCTGACATTCCTGCATTGAACAGTGGGATTCAGAGGTCAGGGTTATTGGGATTCTCGAGCTCTTGAGCAGCAGGTCTGGCCAGTGAGTCATGACCACTAATTCTCCCACTCATCCTTTAAACCCCTCTATTAATCACAGAGATGTTAGTTATTTTTTTAACTTAACTCACCCCATCTTTACTAAAGGAGATTACTTAGAAAGACTTTGAAGCATACGACCATGGTCTGTTCTGTGAGGTTCCAGCATCTAAGCATGATAAAAGTAGATGATCCAGACCAGTTCAACCTACTGGTTACCAACAGATTTTGCAATATACTCTGGTATTTGTTCTGATTTCCATGTCTCTAAGTAAAGAGTCAAGAAACTTCCTTAAAAAACCTGAACAATTAAAAATCCAATGACAAATGTCACAGCCCTGCAGCACATCAAGCTAAAGCCACATCCACACAGGTTTTCTCACACTGCCACTGAGCAGCACAGCCGTTTTTAGACAGTTTTTGCAGAAATCTCTGATTTGCCCTACTAGAGGAAACTATGTGAAAGAGGAAAACATAGAAGGAAAGGCTAACACCATGTGAAGGGAGCACAGTGTTGCAAACAGTTCTCTGGTGAGCTGGAAACTGCTTCCCATTTGGACTTTGACCACATTGCATGAGCTGACAGGGAGCCACGAGGCTCGACACTTTACGTTGTGTTTCGAGAAATCTGGCAGAAGCCAAATGAAAATCCACACTGGGAACTGCTAATACAGCCAATCTAAATGATTAATGTGGAACCCTCCAGCCCCATGCTGTCAGTGAAGAGAGGGACAAGAGCAAACAGAACTGTAGTCCATTGAATATCTGAGGTTAACTCTATCCCTGCTGAAACCAGGGCACCTTGGCAGGTGCACAAATCTCTCATGTGCCTCAGTTAAGTATCTAAACTTACTTATGAGGAATCTGGACCTTAGTAAAACAACCAGCTGCCGAGGACAGTTGAAAAAAGGTGTCTGCTCAGAACCATCCTGCAGAAAAAATAACCATAGGTCACTAAAGTAATTCCTGCAGGAATTACATCACTGCTATACTAGCCTGGCCTCTTGCAGCAGATGAACTACCACCCCAGAGCTAGCTGGATTAAACCCAGAGTAGATTTGTGTACACCCCACTGCTCATGCTGTCACCATGTACCAAAATGCTGCACTGCTGCAGTGCCCACCACCTCCCTGAGGCAGGATCAGCCACGTAGCTCTGCTTTGGAGGTGAGGAAAAAGGTTCCAAAGGAAGGCCCTCAGCTCATGCAGGGCAGCCATAATTCCTCTCACAGTCCATCAAGCTTCATGCCAATGTCCTCTGGTCCTCACCCGGGTTTCCGAACCCCCCTGGAAAAGTGGCATGGGGCAGCCTAGAGTGGACCAGAGGCAGGAGTGGACCTCAGCCCTTCTAGTTGCTTAGGCAGGTGCCACTGCACCACACTAGCCTGGCTCCTTCTCTGAAAACTTCCTTCTGCTGAAGAATTCACGGTAAAATTGTAGGATGCTTTGCTTTTCACAGCTCAAGGAGATTTTCTTTTTTAATGCTATGTAGAACTGTACCCTTAGTGCTCGTTATTTGTTGAATATTGAATCAAACACTTAAAACTTCAATGTTCAGCATCTAAATTGGGTAACAGAAAGCATATATCCAGAGAAACCCCTGTGGAGACACAGAGCAAGCACACACAGCACCTGACACTTCCACTGCGGTGCATGGCGATCTGGATGGACCTGGAATTCCACATGGATCCCCCAGTAATACCAGGAAAACTCTCATGCAGCAATATCTCCATTTCAAATGATGCATCATTCATCCCCTAACAGTTTGCAGTGAAAAATGGCTTTAAATGGTAGGGCATATCAGCGTGGAGACACAGCAGTGCTGCCCCTCAGCAGCCCACAGAAAGGCTATGATGCAGTCAAGGGTCTAACGTGGTTCATCAGAACACAAATGGACTTTTGTGTCTATCAGTCTGAACCTTGCTGAAAGAGGAGGAATTGTAGCAAATCTAAGAGAAATTGCAGCGTTGAGCCCAGACATAATACAGAGGGTCAGTGCACATTTGCAGGTGTACAAGAATAGATACGAGTGACTGACATGTGGCTGCTAAAACGTGGGCTTGTTGTTTGGGTTTTTTTCTGATAGGAAGTTGATTGTTCAGGAAAATGCTGTCTGAGATGTTAGGGGTGGGTTTTTTTTATTTCAATACGGATTCATATCATAAAGATTTGGATTTCAACAAAATGGGATTTTAAGTCTAGGCTGGTCACCTAAGCTTGCTCTCTAGAGAAGGCAACAGCAAAGAGAAGTCTGGGGGTGAGAGGCAGTTTCCAACCACCTCTGCTAAATGTTGCTTCAGATTTTTGTATTCTGTGCTTTTAAAATTAGAACTGAGAAAGCAGTACATCAAATATCTGCCACAGCAGCTCAAAACGCTGCTGAGGTCAATTAGTATTTGTACACTTTACTTTTAAATTTATTTCTGACCAGTGCTGGAAAGGATGAGTATATTAGCAGATATTGGAGGACATCTGAAGTTAAGCCTGGTGCTCAGAACCATATGTATTTACACTTAGTCAGAGAATAGAAATAGTCACGGGTGACCTAAACCTCCACTCAGTATTAGCCACCACAGCAGAAGAGCTAAATATAGAACCAAGCCAGGAAAGACTGAGAATTACTCATAAAACTTATCTGATGAATAACTAGCATGTCCCAGAAAAGAATGGGTGTATCTAAGAAAACTGCACACTGTTCACAAAGCATTTGTAAGCAGAAAGAGGCAAAGTCTCCAAGCAAATTATTCCCTCAACTCTGATGGCATTGTTTGAAGCAACGCAAAACCGCATCTGAGTTTGAAGCAAATGTTAATTGTGTCCCATTTTCTAGCTTCGCTTTACATTTTGCTAAGAAATTAAATGTCAGAATGTCCCTGAATGTGCTCTCTGAGAAATGAAGCTCTCTTGAAGTCTTTCAAATTCCTAATCTTATTGCGCTTAAATGTTTCTGCTTTGAGTGAAGGAATAATTTAATGAAATACAGTGTATTTCAGGATGGCACATCAAAAATGTCTATTTCACCAATCTCTTCTTTTATCACATCAATTTTCTATTCCGCTTTATCTTATTGGAACACTGAAAGTTCATCCTACTAAGCCTCTTGTAACTGTTGTCAGGAATCAGGCCTTAAGTTTCTCAGCTTCTGCTTTATTTGATTTTTTTTTTTTCAATCAAGCAACAGCATCCAAAACATTTCTCCCCTGAAAAAATCATTGAGCATGGAGAGAAAAAAAACCCCCAAACAAAGATTTATCTTTTTTGCCAGTATCTGCGGATACTATCAAAATGGATTTACCTTCAGGGTGTATGTGCCAAAGGTCTGGTACCCAATCAGACACACGCTGAGTGCATGTACAGGGTGTTGCACTTAGGAACAGAACCCCAATTTACTGAAGGATGGGAAACTGTTCCTCCTGCGTTAATTGGGATCAACCTGACTTCAAAGCTGCCAAATCAGGGGAGCTTAATTTCCATGAATGCTAGAAAAACACTGTGTTTACTTGTGCCATTGGGATTAGTGGTCCTGTGGTTATTTTATATATATCTGTGTATGTATGTGCATATATATTTTTTTTCCCAACTAAAAAGTAAAATCCCTATCAAATTTAAAACACTCACTGTAAACTGCCCATGTGGAATTACTGGGAATATAATTTCTGTGTCACTCATTCAGTGTCACATGGCTTATGATCAAGCCTCACTTGATTAATGCTATAAATATTTAGAATTTTAAAAAAGAATTTAAAATAAACAAAAAGAGAAAAAACATTTCTTCTATTTATCACCCTTTTTATATCTGCTTATTGAAGTTGGAAAAATTATCCAAAGAAGAATGCTGGGGACCTGCCTCCAGCAACTCATTTTTGCTGTGCAATTTTTCTTCCGCCCTCTCCTGTCTGCTCCTCAGGAGAGATCATTACCATGAAATGCCAGGGGACAGACCAGCAATCCCACATCATTCAGAGACAGCAATTATTTCTAGTCTGATTTGCTCCTCTCAAGCAGGGCTTGGTTCAGCTGGGACCAGATGGTTCAAGGAACCACACGGCACAGGAAGATGCTGGGATTTATTCGCCAGCTGCACCCAAGTGCGTTGTCGGTGCAGACATGGCCATGTTGCAACTCCTCTAACCCTCAGCATTTCCACAGGATGAGGGGAATGGACCTGTCCCATAGCTCCATTCTGGCTGTGGGAAGAGGTGCCATATCTTTCAGAAGATGGTGATGCCAGACCTCAGCAGCTCACCACAGGCACAGCAGGCTGAGTTAGGGCAGCCCCAGGCAGCAAAGCTTCAAGAAGCAGTCCCGTGTCAGGGGAAAGGCTGCAGTGACCTTTCTGTTTCTATTTAAGAGCTCAAGAGCGGCACAGCAGTAGTGTTACAGGCTACAGGAAACCTGGCCTTTCAGAGCCAAGCGCTACACGCCACAACCCTGCCCAGTTATCTCAGCACTCACCCTTCCCTAGAAGTGCCAAACGCCCCACAGCATGAGCCAAGACTGCAGCCTGTTGTCTGCCTGCAGCAGATTCCCCTTCCCACCCTGCCCTTGATTTCCTCTGGATTATCCATCGTTCACCCATAAAATATTTCATGTGGTTTTTGGGCAAGTCTCCACCCCATCCTTGTTTCCTTCAGAGCCAGAACGGAGCCGTCCTCACAGCCCTTGGAAGGAAACCGGCACCTTCACAATGAAGCTTTATCGGACCCGGACACAGCGATACTTCTTGAGAGATGTGACCTCATGTCAGTTCCCACACCACACCGCTTGGGACTGCACTGCCTCAATTCAGAGGTGATTTTGGGTCCATCAGTCACCCAAAGGGGCGCTTTCCCTAACAAGCCCAAACTAGGAGTAAGGCACAAGACCACCAAAGCATTCCTGCCTGGTTACTAGCTCCAGCCATGAAGAAAGAGGGAACACGTTGGTTGGTGAAACAAAGATGAGCTAAATCTCAAATTCATACGCAGAGCCTGTGCACAAGGGGATGGCAAATTCTTTTCTGGCAGTTCTTGGCCATAGCCAGGTCTGGGACAGAGCTATTGCTACTGTGAAGAGGAGCAGTGAGGGATACCAAAGCCAGAGTAGACCGCACCAGGCTCCTGCTTCCACTCTACCTGAACCTCCACACAGATCCAGGTCCCTTCTCCAAAACTAGAGCAGACATTGCTGTTTATTCACACCTTGGATGATACTTCAAATCATTTCCTCTCATCTGCTAAATGAAGCCCATGGTCCTTAAGCAGGCAATTCACTCAGTTGAGGCTGTCCCTGGATGTTTCTTCCCAGGGGGAGACAGGGATGCACTAGTGGCACAGTGGCAGAAATTGCCATACAAATGTGAGCAGTTCTCATCCTTTTAATAACCTAGCACTGCTAGCAGCACAGGTATAGATATTTTTAAAATGTGATTTTATCATGATGGCATCAGTATCAGAGAATGGGTTTTTTCCTGAGGCTAGACAGGGAAGATACTGGGTTTCCTCAACTACCTTTCATTTGCATTAAAAGTTATGCTATTCCTTTATTAGCTGGTTTCATTGGTTATTGCAAGTAAAATAACACAACCTCAGCTCTTTAAACAACCTGCCCACCTTCTCTCCTCTCCACAGCTGGGGAGGGTATTTCCTGCTCTCCACACTCGTGGTTTCCTCCTCCTCCTCATGCTCCTCTCCCCCCACCTCCCTCCAGATTTTGAGCTAAGAAATAAGGTTATTTACAAAAAGAAGGGAGAACTTACTTTTAACACAGATAAATCCCAACCAGATAGTGCTCAGGTGATGTGTGGCAGCACAGATTTCAGCAAAGTGCCAGAAGAGGTCCTTCAGCAAAGTGCCTGGTCCTCAGCAGAGGCTGAGCCAGATGACCTCCAGGCCTAAGCTCCTTTGCTGTCTAAATCAGACTGTGATCCAATGGTCACTCCCACCTCACCATGCCCCCTGGCCCCATGGAGAGACACCTGCCGTGGTGCTGGCTGCATCCTGCCTAGCTCCACTCACTGCTTACATGGTGCTCAAGCATCACAGGGTGCTTAGTGGTAATACTTGTCATAATCTTAAAAGCTTTTGGGACAATTTTGCATGATTTTGATGGTTTCAGGGCTCTCAGATGCACATGTCAACAGGGAAATACATCACTTTGGACTCTTTTATTCCGTTGTCTTCGACCTGCCCCAAAGCGAATGACTGTTTTGCATTCAGTCTCTCCACACCCAGAATCCTACATCACCTGAAAAACCCTGCTTGGCTCCTGAAGTCTGGTGGCTTTTGACATGAAAATCATTGACAGCTTAAAAGCAATGCTGCAGAAGGACTTGCCTTAAGGAGCACAGGCCAAACGTCATTTGCCATTACCGGTGTGGCTGATAATGGGAAAAGAAGAGGAAGCTGGAACGACTTACGTCCAGTTGACACATATTGAGCTAATTCAACATGATGATTGTCCAAATCTCAATATAAAGCTATAATCTATTTTTCTGCTGCTGTTTCAGATGCAAGAGTTTTAAATAACCATTGTTATTACCCTTAAGCGATCATTACCACCTTATGTCTGGCACAAAATGAAGCTGCAGAGCACAGTGCAGGGGGCATACAGCAATTGAATGCAGAGGGAACTGCACTCATGCCCAGCTGCTGCCCAGGCCAGTCGGCTCAGACATGCTGTGCTCATGGGCCAAAACAGCAGGCATTCTGCAGCAATCTGTTATGTGGGAAAGAATACTTCTTTTTGTCCTTCTCCCTGCAGGACGAGGATCTGCAGGTCCACTGAAAATTACTTTTCAGAGGGTCAGGTCCTTTGCTGTCAAAACTCTTGATGTTCTGTCCATTTGGAAGGGTGAAAGCAAACACTGGATTTTTTTTTTTTATGTGCTCTGCTAATGCCCGTGCACCCTTTTTCTCTGCTGACAATCTTGTGAAAATCAATTTCTGTCTACAAAAGATCATTCCTGCAGTTGCTATCATCTCCTGCCATATTTCAAGTGAGCGAGGGGGCCCGTTGCTGCTGGCCACGCTGGCTCTTCTAGGCCCTGCACGCCTCATGGGCCCTGCTCAAGCAGGAAGATTCCAGTCTGCTTCTGTAAATAACTCCTTGGTCCCTCACATATTTGTCTCCAGGGATTCCCACACCCTCTTTATTTCTGTAGATGACTAAAATAAGGTGCTGGTTTTCACACGAAGTCACCAGTTTATCCAGGATCACATCAGTGATTCCCAGCATAATCTTACTCTAGTCACAGCATTTAAAAACACGATTATTTATAAACAACACACAAATGTAACTATTTCTTAAAATATTTGTTCCACAACAGTTACTGACGAATCAACATTTCCCATCCTTCCCCTTCCAGTAAAGTGTCTTAGATAAGAACATGCCGCCCTTCCTGCTGGAAATCCTGTTGTGTCTTTGGAGACCTCGTCTTCTCCCTTCCTCTCCAAGGATCCACCAAGAAGGAAGGAAGGGGTTTTAGGATAATGAAGTTTCGTTCATGTAGGGACTATAAAATTGAGACAACAGCCTTAAGCCAGACCTGTTGAGGCTTTTGTGACATGCCACAGAACATGGGTGTTCGCTACCAAAAGCAACACTTTGAGGAGCACCAAGTGTACACTACCCAGCTAGATTACACCACAATGCAGAGATGCTATCCAAGCAGGGGACATCCCCTCACTCTAAGTCACACAGGTAGCAAGATGAAGCTTGGCTACCACCTAGGGAACCTTTAGGATCCCCCAGGGTCAGCAGAGCTGACCAAACCTCATGCTTACATACCCCTCATTTCACACAGCTCACTTGACAAGGCCCTGTCCATCACACTAGGAACTTTGGCAGTGTTTATTCATGCAAGGAGGGGAACTGCAGAAAAAGAATCAGCATATTTGGGGCGATGAGGTGGGGGGGTGGTGGTGTTCACCTTAGGGCTAAGAGTGCTTTCGCTGTGAGAGGACTCTCCTCAAAGGCCTGCATGGCACATTTTATAGCACAGCCAAAAGTTGAGAAATTTTCCTTCATAAGTCAAAACCTGATTATTAAAAGCAAACACAATAGAGACACAACTGGAAGCAAATACAGGCAGATTACAAGCTAAAGATGAAGGTCATGGAAGGAACTGCCATGGAGTTGTTTTTAGAAAGCAACTTTTCCACTCAGGAAATCCTTGGGTACTTTGCGACTGAAAATAGGGGTTGCAAAGTGCTTTACAGGTCGTGTGGGACCACAGCATCCTTGGGTGGGAGGCAGGTATAAACACAGATTACTCTTTCAGTAATTCTAAGATGGCAGAGCACAATCACACCTTTGGTTTTCCCTTTATAAGCTTGTGGTGGTTCAGCCCTAAGCTGCTCCCAGAGGAGAAACCGACAGAGTCTCCAAGGGTTGGGATGAGGACAGTTTACTGACAAAAGCACCATGACATAATGATAACAGCCCACAGCAAATATCATTCACACCCAGTGATAACATAGAGTACCTTATTGACCCAATGGTAACACAGAGCGCTGCACAATACAAGGACCAATCCAACACCACAGCCACACTAAGACTGCCCTGGAGGCACCCAGGAGCACCCCTCCCGGACCAGCCCCTTTTATGGGGGAGTGATGTCAGGTGGGGTAGAAAACCAAGCTCACCTGTGCTGGCTGCTTTGGGGGTGGGGATGGGGGGGTGTGGTAACTATGGCCTGGCCAGAACCAGGACAGCTTTCTGAGATGCTTTGTTGGGATGTAATTAAGGGTCTATTCACTTCCATTTGGTCTACTGTCACTGCATTGTCACCTAAAAAACTAATTAATCTGACACACTTAAAACACTTCAGATCAGCTTCTGCTTTCTAAGCCTGCAATTCCTCTGCAAGGTGATAGAGCAGCATGCTGAAATCTATGTTAATTTTGTTGCAGGGTGGTTTGATGTAGATGGCCTGGCATGCAACATTTCAAGCTGGTGTACTCTGAGTTGTCACCTAAGCTTTCCACCGCAGCTATGATGCCTGGAAACTGCTTTACTGTAAATGAAAACTGAGACTCTGATGCAACCTCTTCCCTGCAGAAACTATCATGACAAGAAAAACACAAACTATCATGAGGCCCTACATAAATGGGAGCAACGAGAGCCATGCATTTCCCAGTGAATTCCATGTCCAGGAATCCAGGGGTTGATTAGCAATGAAAGCAAAGAGAAACGAAGAGAAGAAATCCCAGTTGTATCTGTGGGCTAGTTAGGTTTATTCACTGGTGTTCTGCTGTTTCCTAAATGTTCTAGATTCCTATCCCTGGGCAAATGCCCTGCAATTTGATTTCTTGCTCCAGCTCTGCCCCACATTCCTGGGGGCTGGGCCGGGCCACTGGCAGCAAGTACAAGGCTGGTGTGGGAGACCCTGATGCCATGTCACTTTGTAGTTACTTCACCCATCAGCTGAACACACATGAGCCAGTCCTGTTCCCATCTAAAACCTCCCCTAAATCATCTTTCCACTTTTGCTGTAGAGAGAGAAAGCTCAGCTTTGGGTGGCTGATCTTCTTTGGGGTCTCTTAATTACCATTTTCTGTCTGGCAGCCTCACTGTCCATGACCACAGAGGAAGTAATTTTCACAGAAGGAGGAAGTTCATTCCTGTGTAAGTAGAGAGGTAACAGAGCCAAAAGTTTTAGGTGCTCTACCGAATTGAACTATACATACATTGCCTTTTTGCAGGGCAAATCATTTAACCTCTCTACCTGTTTGTCCTCTTCTCTAAAATGAGGAAGGCAGAACCGACCCAGTTCTCACTTCAAATGGTTGCAAAGCATGGTGACGTCACTAAGGAAAAGTCACTGCAAAAGGACAGCGCATTGTCCACACCACACACATAGCAAGAGGTAAAACATGAAATCAGGGGAAAGCTTAAATCCCTCCTGAAGCTTAAAAAGGTTAACACTCTGCCATCAGATCCAGATGTGAGACTTGTCCTGGACACGCTACACATATTTACAATGAAGAAACAATTGAGCTGCCAAAAAAAGCAGATGCCTGTCCCTTTGTTCATAGGCGTTTTAACACCATGAAAACAGTTTTCAGCTTAGAGATAAACACACACAGGGAAGTTTGGTTCCCCTGAAGACTACATCAGGTGATGATCTGGCTTGGGTCCTTGTTACAACTGAAAAGTGTTTGGCCATAAAGCTGTTAACACGTCAAGAGGGAAGGGTGATGTCAAAGAGCAGTCTCAAGGCACAGAGGAGGGAATTGAGCTTTCAGACACCAGAGCATAGCTCACATGGGTTTCCTTGGAAGGGATGGGCAGCTCCATCACCAGGCACCACAGCCACACTGAGGAAAGGGGCACCCAATATGTTAGGCCCTCACATGCCTCAGAATTACTGGCATTACTGTTGCCACTAGAAATTAATTCAGGAATGCATGCGTACTACTGAGATCAGGGTCTGGACGTGACACTAGGTCATTGCCTTGTGTGCACACTCTTGGAAGAGTTGGAAGGAACCTCTGACTGGAGGAAGTTGAGAGAAGCAACCCCAAGAGTCATGAAATGAAATCTCATGTGTTCAATACAGACCCTGAAATCCAGGATAAGAGGCCACACACAAATTTACTGCAAGCCCTGAAGAGAAATGTAATGCAGAGACCCCTGGTGAAGCTGCTCTGGAAGCATTTCACAGGGGAAAAAGAAATAAAACCAATCCTAAGATATGGAGTTTGTTCCCATAGACTTTTTCCTGAGGATTTTTCTGTTACTGCACAGAGGAACTACAACTGTGACACACTGGTCAGACTTGTGTGTCCAACACAAGCAGAATACCAACCAGAGGAAAGTTTACAGGACATTTTTTGTTGACTCTTTGAATACACTTAATATTTGATCCCAACTGCCCTGGTACCACCACATCTTGCATCTGACACGAACCAACCTGCTTGGCAAACTCAACCCCTGCCCTGCTGTTTCAGCTTTCCGGGCACAGCACGGGGTCTGGCTCAGAAGATTCCCTCTTGCAAGGTGGCAGGTCCGGGATGTGTCCTTGCATGCAGTCCTACGGCAGCTCTGGCTTTTCCCAGGGGTCTCCCCCAGTGTGTAGTGCAGTGCTCCACTCATGCATGCTCGTTTGTAACAGGGGAGAGGAATATGGTAATGGACTTTGCCTTGGGATCTGTCTCCTCACTGCTCCCCTCCCTGCACAAATCTCTCCACACTCCCCTCTAAATCTCCTGCTTGTCTCTTAAGTGGGGGTGGATTTGGGATAAAGGGATTTTCACTTATTTTCATAAGCCAACTTGAACCAAGTGGCCAGAGAGACTCAAGACAAGCCTGGGTGCATGAGGATGACAAAACTTTGGGGCGTACGGTGGAACACAGCGGGATCCTAGGTAAACCTCTTCAGGGCTCAGAGTTAGGCAAGTTCTGCTCTGCATGGAGTCTGAATGGAGAAGCAGAAAGACCAAACCTCATCTTCTGAATACCCTGGAGACAACCTGTAGCCTGAACACAACTTCCACAGGGACATGGGCTCCACATCTTCAACCTCAGGCCTCTGTGGAGCTGGAGCGGTGTTTCTTGGTGGAGTCAGTTCAGTGGGATGTACATCTTTGACACTGTTCATTGTTCTCCTGCCAGAGGTGGGATTTCTAGCAGTTAAAGTGTTCATCAATCCCCACACAAACAGCTGTCTTGAACAGAGGAAAGAAGATGAAATGCAACATTGATGCCGCTCATCTACATTTTTCCTGGAGAAATGGTGCCTCTTTATTCCATGAGCACACAAGGTGTGCCTTGCATTAAAGTCTGAGAGCCCAGGATTTCATGCTTTCACAAGGTGCTCCCTCCTCTCCCACTTCCTCTCTCCCATTCTCATTTATCAATGTCTCGGGTAGTAAAACATATTTTATAGGATTCTCTTTTTTCTTGAGGGGAGAGGAAGACCAGACAATTATGACTGTCTCTCCAAGATTAAAAGCTTTTCCTGTGTATTCCTGTATTTAGCTCAAAGGAGGCTGTTTTGTTTAGGCTTTTTTTTTCTTTTTTTCCCCAGGATGTTCTGTCTGTAGACTGTGGATCACGCAGTTTGGGAGCTCTGAAAGTTGAGCTGGAGTCACTTGGTTCAGACCAGGGGAGTTGCTTTATCTGTTGCTGAAAGGACACGGCAAGTATTTATAATTGCTCCGTGCAACAGCCACCCCCACCCTGTTCCCATCAGTAAACACGGAATATGAGGCAGCTTACCAAACAGGATCCACCAAAAAAAATAACCACAGGGATGAGTAACCTCGAAATATGCTTTTAATGGGAATTTTGCACAGCACTGGGGTTCATGGTTTGGTGTTACCTCTCCATTACAAGTCCGGGTTAGCCTGTTTGAGACAGGGCAAGGCCGTATTTGGAGCAGGATGGAGAATAACTATGGAGCTCGGCCATAAGGGTACTTGTAGACTCTGCAGCAAGTAACTGGCCCCAAGTCAGGCTGCAGCTAATTAGAGGAGTTCCCTGGAAAGTTTTAACTTGTGTTCTAAATCACTTTGATGAACACTTTGGGGCTTTTTCAGCCCAGAGGATTATTATATTGTTGAGACAAAATGTGCCAAGAGTCTCAGACGAGGCATCCTATCAGCAGCTGGAAATTTGGCTTCTTTCAGTTAGTGTCATGTCTCAGTATTCAGTTCAAGCTAGGCTTTATAGTGCTCCTTATTATATTTAGAATACTTTCAGTCTCAGGGAAGCTGCCAACTCATCTCAGCCAAACATGACTCCTGTAACCTAAAACAATTGCCTTGTCACATTCAGCCCATTTCTGAGGGACCGAATCAGAAACATATTGACTGATTTATATGTTGCAGACCTAGCCAGCCAAAATTGATAAGCCACTCCGTCCAGCAAGCGTCAACAGATTCATCTATGCTGAAGCCCAAATTTGGACAGAGCTCCACCAACGAAACAGAAGTAGCTTCATTACACCCAGGAGAGTTGAAGCCTGAGGCTGGCTGAGACACACAGGATGCCCACCCACGGCTGTGAACCAGAGAGCTTGCACTATTAACCCCCACCCCACAGGAAAACAAAAGGAGAGTCAGTGAGAAATTCAAGTTCTACGAAGGAGCCTGGTTATATACACACTGCCTGAACAGCCTTCTAACAGTCAGTGCACCTGAGTCATCACTGAGTCCAGAAACTGGTCATATGATCAATAAGCAATACCCACCAAGAGGGATGGTGATCATTTGCTCTCAGTGGCTCCTGGGGAAAAGACCGTAAGACACCAGCTGAGAGGACAATTGCAGGTGGACAGTAGAAAACATCTTAATGTGGGGTCAAACAGCAGAGTTGGATGTGAGATGTGAGTGATCTTGAAGAACAGACCATTCCTGACAGCTGTCAGTCAAGCCACAGACACTGCCCTAGATCTAGCAAATGACCTTGATGAGTACTTGGATAACTGCTTGATCACCCAACACTGCATGTTTATGGGGAACACCATGAAAAAGAATTGTGGGGCAGGAAGGGGACAATGGAACATCTATGTGGAAACAAATCCTGTCTTATTTTTTGTGCAATATAGGCCCTGGATGTCTCATGTGCGCTGAGTCAGCAATATGGGAATGTTCTGTGCCTACTTGCAAACAGAAAAAACCAACATACTACAGAAATAATAGTAATACAACTAATAATAATGATTAAGAAATATAATATAAGAATATATAGAAATGCTAAATAGATAAAGAGCCACTGGATGGTATTGAGGGATGTGCCATAGCTTTGCAGGACCAATCCTACAGCTGGTACAGCACCGAAGGGTCTCTCTGCCCACCTTTAGTAATAAAGACACTGCACAAAGGATGTACTTTGAAGCAGTCTCTCTTGCATCTAAGAGACAGAGTATCATGTACAACAAACCAAAACCTCATTGTAAGAAGGTGAGAAAGTCTATGGCTGCTATCACAGCTTGATGAGTCAATTTAACCCTTCTCCTTCCATGTGAGTGATAAAGTTTTTGAAGGAAATCGATCCCCAAATCTCCTTACTCACCTTCTAGTTTTGCAGTCTGTAGCCCCACGCAGACATACAGACACATACATACATTCATACAAAGGCTAGAATCTATCTTGGAAAACACCCCAAAAGCCTGGCATCAGCATCTGGCACATCCACCTAATTCCCAGAGCTTGGACTTCAGGGGAAATGCACTCTCATTGCCAGAGACACTATCCCTGAACTCCAACTCCCACATACTAGTGTCAGTTGCCCAGACAAACCCAGGACACTGAGGTCTCCTAACACAAACCCATCCAACCCTGTCCTTTCCCTTACACTGGTGGGACGCCTCACAGCAGCTCCTCTCACACAATGTGCCTTTTCCCAGCCCCTTCTGAAGCTGCAGGCAGAGCATGATGTGAAAGTTGGGGTGGCAGCCACTTGCCATTGCTACGCAGAGGGAAGAAACATCTTTATGGCCAGTTAATCTGCAGAACTCAGTACCACAAAATGTCATCAAAGGCAAGGGCTGTATGCATGAGGGGAAGACCCATGGTGGCACAGAATGACGTAACAACCTGTGGAGATAAGGGATTATTATGCTGTAAGATGTCTACCAGTTAGCATCTGGCTTGGGAAGCAAATTGGCTCAGAGAGCAATGCCGATTACAGGCAGATGTCTTCATGGTTTTTACTTAATGGAGTTGTCCTTTCCCTCCAAAGCATTGCTACAAAGGCAGCACGCTGGATTTGACATGGATCTCATTACAGAAATTCCTTTGTCTCAACACAAATGGCTGTACATGTAATTTGAAGAATATCTATTTTATTTATTTCCCATCTCTTTGTCCCCATTCTCCATTTTTATAGATCTGCTGGCATAGAAGTTGGATGCTCCAGCAAATGAGGTTAACCTCTGACCATAAATTACTGCTCCCTCAGGAGGAAGTGGTAATAAAAAAGGAAACTGCCACAACTACAGCAGAGGACAGCAAAGACAGACAGACCAAGGGTTGTACAAATTACAAAACCACCAGCCCCTGAAACCCATACCAGGACTAGCCACGCAAATAATGAAGTGTGACATAAACACACACAAAACTCGGCTCAGTTTGGCCAGAACAATCATTTGTATGCCAAGAAAAATAAGCAGCTTTCCCATTTTCCCTGGAGTTTCCCTTATAATGGCTCTCAAGGCCTCTGCGACATCAGAGACAAATCGTGGCGACAGACCAGAGGCAACTGAAATGAGAAATGATGGAATCAGCTGTAAGACTGCTTTTACCTAACATGTCATGTAAGAATAGAAGGCAAGGAAGCCCTTAGCAACAGGGATCAGAGTGATGCACAGTCATGTGCCCTATCAGATGTCCATCCTGACTTACGTATCAAGACTGTGGGCCCATCCCAGTGCGTGGCTGGGACTTACCTCTGTGGATTTACGTGCTCATCTTCTGGCTTTTTTAAATAATAAGAAAGAGATAAACATAATCTTTATGATTAACTCACATTGAGCTTCTGAGTACGGAGGGACCCTAAAATTAGTGCCATCTGGGGGAAAGTTGCACAGGTCAGAGCAACTTAGTGCTGCTCCCCTACTGAGCCTTATTTCTTCCTGGCATCCTTAGACAGGCACTGCCTCTCCGCAAGCACCTGCAAGTGAGCATCCCGCAGCTCTTAAACCTGCCTCCCCTCCTCCTCCTGAGCAAAAGGCAGGATTGCCCCCTCCTCCTCCTGAGGAAAAAGCAGGATTGTCGTAGGCTGCAGAAAAGCTCTGTCGCCTTTCTGCTCAGAGCAGCAGAGTCTTTGCAGCCACGGTAATGGTGTGCGTGCTGGTGGCAGGAGGTGCATGGGGAGCTGGTTGCTCCCATGCCATTGGCTCTCCTCCCAGTTTCCAGTTGCCAAATTGCATTAAAAAAAGCTAGGACTGTAACTGAACAACACGACTTTTCAGTGTAAGCAACTACCATAGATGCCAGAGGGCTGAGGCCCATGTAAAGGAGGAAGCCAAGTCACTCCCCAGGGAAAGGGAAAGGGAACCCTTCAGTGGACACCTGCTGTTAAAATGAGATCCATGCCTTCTTCCCTTTTCCAGACCACTTTTCTTATCTGTTTTTCTTTTTTGTTTGGAGGGGGTGGAAGAAGTACATCAACACTGCTATGAGATTGAGGCAGTAAATTATTCTTTATTGCCATAACATTGCAAACTGTTGCAAAATCTCTACTGCTGCCCAGGCCAATGCTTGTAGTAAGCTACTGCCAAACTGGGTGGTGAAAAGCAAGTATGAGCATCTGACCCCAAAATGTTTCCCTCAGCCATCAGGGGAATCACTATCTCAGCTCAAGGAAGAGGACAAGGGACAATCACATCACACAGAACTGAGTTAATATCAGAGCTGTAAGAATGTCGTTATATTACCTGTCAAAGGGACAACTCAGCTCGTGTTCCTGGGCTAGGAGAAGGGATTTGAAAAGGTTCTACTATTCAGCCATCAAGCTGTCGCATTATTTGGATGTTCATGGGACTAAGAGAAAAACTCTTCTAGAAAAATGCTCTATGTTTTAACACAGACTAATAGTTTCAGTCTGAAGTTTGTGAATATACTCCAGCAATCCATGGCAGACAACTCATTTGTTACTCAATTACACGACACAGGAAGACAGACAGTGTATATCAGTGTAGCTCTATGGATATTGCCAATATACACCGACAGACGACGCAGCTTATATATTTTTAAACAATTTCTATAAAACAGTGTTAGATTTCGACAGAACCTTGGTGGTTTCATGCCTATTAGATTTTAATAGAGTGCATAAAATTGGCAGATAGTACCTTCTGAAACTCTCTTTGTTACATCTCTGTATCAGTCTCCATCTGCCAAATGTTGCTCCCTTTGTGCATCTTGAATAGTCCCCCTGAAAGTGGTGGCTCTTCTGAGACCACTGCACCGTACCCCTAATTGAGAAGCAAAGAGCCACTGCAACAAGGTGGTAGAGCCAATGTAGCTGGGGAATGGAAAGATGTGCTGAGCCCTACCCCACAGGTACACCTCCAAGACAACCACATCTCTCCTTGGAAAGGAGACACGTTGCTGTTTTCAAATCCTGCACCTCGCCTCTTTCCACACGAACTGTCATCACTACTTCATCAAGGACAGTGGGAGTGATATTATTACCAAAGCATAGTACTTCCCTCCAGTTTGCCCCAGGTCAGACCTGCTATTCCCTGGAGCAGGGTGTTGCAGTACATGTCAAACTCAGAACAGCATCACGGCTTTAACTTACTGAGAGACTGAAAGGACAACTGCTTTCCTTAGTGCTCTGGTATAATGCTGGGTGGGAAGAGGCAGCTCTTGGCCTTGCAACACCCTCCTCAACCCATTGGTGCTGGCAGGATACCTCAATGGCTCATTTCCTGAAGCTGCCTCTTCCTGCAAAAGAAGCTGCCGGTTTAATCCTTCAGCAGGATGGCAAAAGGCTAAAGATGTCACCAGTGACATCCCCATTTCACCTGCACAGAGACAGTTTATGGACTGTAAGTCAGTGAAGCTCACTTCTTTAGAAGTAATTTATGATCCCATAAGAATGTTTTCTGAGTGCACAGCGGCATGGAGTAAGGGTGACACACTGTGTGGACAAGAGAGAAGTGCAATTCCTCCCCTCCATCCAAGTTTTTTTTTTGAGAGAGATTTGGTCCTTCTTTTTGAAGCCAGAGTCTGGGCTGAAGCAAACCTGAAGCAGTCCCACTGGAGCTCTCCCATGATCCCTTCCTACGCCACAGCTGGAGCATCCCAGCTCAGCTCCCTGTGCAGCACTGCTGTGGCTGCAGCACTACTTGCTTTCAAGCCACTTCCCATCTTGGATTAAGCCAGTAGCAAGGGGCAATAAATTTGAGGATGTCCCCTGACTCTGGAGGAGAAAGTTTTCTGTGACCTTCTAATCTTGCCACAAACCTATGAGTAACAAGAGAGAGGCGGCTTGGGCTAAGCATGCTGTTAGCTGCAGATGGCCATGCCTCAGCAGTCAGTGTGCGCTCTGCACTGCATGTGGAAATGGAGCCAGTCTGGCTCAAGGAGCTTTGAGCTAAGAGAAAGAAGATTAAGCAGCAGTTTCACGTTTTGCTTGTGTTTTTGAAACAGACTGCGAGTCTAACCCTCATCTGAAGAAAGTACTACCTAACCCACAACTAAAAAGGTTGCTGTGATTAGACACCCTGATCCCAACTGCCAAACACACCAGCCAAGAGACTGAGAGAAACACTTGTACAAAGGCATGGTGAGAGAGAGAAGCAGAGATGAGAAATGCACAAGCCAGTCTTCAGAGCCCACCTTGCCGATTTTTCAATCTTTGTTTTTCCCATTGAAAGACCTTGCTATTCCCACCTCAGTCATTTACCATACCAAATTCCTGCAGTATTTTTCATTCTTCCTGATGCCCAGAAGACAAAGGACCTCTGTATGCCCTTATGGCATTGCCAGGGGTACCAAGCTTTAAAAAAACAACAGCTCTGTTCTTTAAATGTTAGTAAACAGGCTGTGAGATCACAAGTGCCTGGCCTGCTGAAAGCACAGAGCTTTGTTTTATTTACAAAGGAGCAGCAGCAAGTTCATTTGTGAGCTTCACCTGTCACTGAACATTATGGGCAGGAACAAGCAGAGCTTGGGACATGGGACAAAGGCTTTACTGCTGGGACCCACGGGTTTCATTCCCCTGCCATGGTGCCATGGGATGCTGCAGTGACATCCTTCATCCATTTAACCCCAAAACACTGTCCCACCTCGCTAGTAAATCTAGTTGCCAGGCTGACACGGTAGTTACCTGTGTTCAGGCGAACTACCACGCTTGGAGGGCTGGTGTTATGGCAGTCTGGGGCACAACTTGTGTACGCACCCACTGTCTTTGGGATATACACTTAACCCAGCTTTGCAGGTGAGGAACAGGAGGACAGAGAGATAAAGGGACTTTCCCAGGACCATACAGGTGGGTGTAGGCAGAGGAGCAGTTTGAATCATGCTGCTGAACTGGAGGCTAATGCTCTGACGACTGGACCATTCCTCCTATCTAAGATCTGACATCCTGCTGAGTTTAAGAGAACAGAGAAACACAGAGAAGAAAGAGCATCAAACAGGAAAAACTTCTCTGACTCCATTTACAGGCAAAATGGTCGCTGAGAACAGCACGGTTCTTCTTAGCTTTTTTTACAGGAAACAGCATCCAAGTGTACACTTTATCTCTGAAATTCATGGCACAGGCTGTGCTGAAACAAGGGCCTGAGCAGGGCTCCCTGACTCCTGGGAAACAAAGGAGAGCCTGTTGTCTCCAGCTCCATGCAGCCACTCAGACATGCTGGTCCTGAGCGCTATTCCTGGCCTTGCGCTGACTCACTGGGTGACCTTGCTTAGAAAGACACTTACACCCAAGCCAGCCTGCCTGCAGAAGCCATCATGGTCTCCTAAGGTTGGATTTTACTCGAAGCATAGACTATGAACAAATACGAAATATTTCTTCTGCTTACCTTCAACACCCACCTCCCCAGGTGAGCAGGAACTAGACAGAGAGATGAAACTGTCCTACTGGCCTTGGTGAAAGGACGCTGAAGCTGGGAAGATGCTGGCTGGTGGAAGAGAGGTTTTCTGCTAGGGGAGCTAGGACAGGGTTGGGTTTTCTGCACTGAGATTCCATCCCAACGGCTGCTGCTGGTGACCTGTGCAAGGATGAGGCATGAAGCTTGGATTTTTTTATTCAGTGTGGGACATAGCCACCTTTTGGGAAAAAAAAATGCACCATAAACAGATTCCCCTTGTAATTTCACCAACACCACTGTGTTCTGTTAAGGGTGAAAGGATTTTTAGAATCAAGTTTATTCATTACTAGTTATGTTTCTTCATCTAGATCCAGAGCCAAAACTCATTAAAGGCAGTGGGAATCTTCCCATTCACATCTATTCACTTGCATTGGCTTTAGCTCAAACTTTTTTTCAGTCCCTCTTGGCTTGGACAATGGAGATCAGTGATGGCAGCTTCACTATCAGTGTCTTTGTGCCACCACGTCTCATTTCTAAAGCCTTCAGCACAATGCCCGTTTGTCTTTAGCAACTGCTCCCTTTCAGATTTCAAAAATAAGTAAGTCCATGGAAGAAACATTTCTTTTGGCTCTGTGCTGCCTGAAAGCTCATTTGCAGACATTTTAATTTTGGTAGACAATGTCTCTTTGATTCTCTCCATCATCTCAGCTCACCAGCCTGCTATTTTTGCCTCACAAGCTTGGCTGCACTGAGTCATGTCGCTCTCTCCAGTTTACTTTGGAGCTAGTGTAACCAGCGATAATCTCAATGCTCATCCTATGGAGACAAGAAGCATTTACTTGTGAAATCTAACAGAAAGATGGCAGTTCAGTGACAGGAGTGCTGAGCATATTCTTCTAGCATCTGCAACAGGAAGTAAAAATAGTGTCGTGACTAACAACACACGACCACAGGATTGTCACAGGCTCTCCAGCTGATGGCTGGGTTGTGTAGCCTTGCTGGACGGCCCTCCTGGGGAGTCTGGGGCTGTCCTAGCTGCTCCCCACAGGCCAGTGCCAAAGGGAACTTCCTACATTGCTCCAGATGCTGCTCTGTGGTTACTGCAACCACAAAGAGGTAGCAAATGGGTGAGAAAATAGGCCAGAACAGGCTAACCCAACACTCCTGCCACAGTTTGCACTGGGCAGCATGGGGAGGGGAAGGTGGGAGTGGGGCATAGCATCTATAACATAGCTTTTAAAAATCTTTGTACTAAGCATCTGTACATGTTAAGACTTAAGTGATAACTGGGGTGCAGCACCTGTGTGGTACCAAGTTAAAAAGCTCACGGTGTAGCACTCCAGCCTTGTGCTCCTAGTGGAATTAATCCTGACACTTTTGCGATCGATGTGGCCAGGATCTTGATGAATGTGAGCACTCTGCAATCGCTAGTGTTTCTCCATCTTGCCACTGTCAAGGCCTATCTGTGCTTTTTCTTCTTCTAAGGCTTCCCTCCCTCCTCTCCAGTTATTTGAATCAGACAGTCCTAATTGGTGGTCATGCTCTGGAGATGTGAGCAGAAACCTTCAGCACAAAGGGAACATCTGCAGAGTACCATGGATGTGAACCATGTTCCTCATGCTCGGTCTTTGTGGCAAGAAAATCCTGCTTTATCCCCAAAGAGAGAGAAAGAGGGAATTAGAATCCAAAGAAAAACAAATAAAACGAGCATTCTTGGTCACTCGCTCTCAGACCTGCAGCTGGACAAAACCCATTTTTCTCACACTTTGAAGCTCACATTCTGGCAGAGGAAAACCTTTCACATGAAATCTGGCCTCTGACTGAGGAAGGTCACTGCAGGGAGAAGATCTGGGTGAAGGTATCTAAAAGGGATGGAGTATTTTTCTTACCTCAAAAGCTGTGTAAGGATGAAACCTGGCTCACAAATTTCTTCCTTGTTAGGTGGATAACTTTGTCTTTCTGCCACAGACTCTAGCAGAACAAACCAGTGCTCAAACCCCGTGCCTGTCTCTCTTTGTTGATGGCTATTTATTTTCCTTAACATTTCTCTCATTTTGTAATCTTGGCTCAAACGTTTGTCTACTGCTCCAAACCAGTTAATTCTTCCTACGAGCTGCACGGGCTTAGATTATATTTATAAACTGTAAGCATCTCCCCATGCAGCCTATTATAAAGGATTCGAGTCAAACAGCTACAAGGAGATGCTCAAAAACAGCCTCAGAGATGGGACATCACACGTTCCCCCTCACGTTGAAGTTTACAAAACCAGACTACAGTTCAAAGCACCGTATCATGGGAGGTAAGTAATCTTTATCCTTTAATCTCCCATGTTTCCAGCCGAAGGATGAAACATTCTGCTTTCCTCTGGTGTCTTAAACATGTGTTTAAGAAGTTTTTCAGGCAGGTCCCCATGGCTTTGCAGCACTGCAAGCCGCAAGGAAGAGTGTGCGAGGGAGGAGCAGCCACACAGGCTGGGCTGGGGCTGGGACAGCAGCGGGTGTGGGCAGGGACAAGCCTCAACGGGAGAGCAAGGGAGGAACCTGCCAGGATGCCAGGCAGGGATGGATAAAGGGTCACACCAGAGGAAAACTCCTCATTCTTGACAGTTTTTAAACAGAGAAGAAAATTGCTTGCAGCATATCACTTTGCTTATACTTCTGCTTGTTGTTGTTGTTGTAAGTGACTGATGGGTCTCTTCCAGATTTGCTTTGTGGCTTCAGATGATTCACTCAACCCTCCTTTGCCTTGTTTTCCCTTCTTGTACCAAGGAGGTTGCACAGCGACTCTGCTAACAACTGTGTGTGCATCCTGTCCTTCCCTGTGAAGCTGCTGTCCCACAGAGGAGCCCCAGGTCATCAGAAACGTGCCCATGGCTCTGCTGGCCCCACATCTCTCCCTGTGCAGCTTCTCATCACCCGGGTACTACTGCGTATTTCAACAAAGCTGTGCAGGAAATGTTTTTTCCTAGCTAGAGAAGTATTTTGTTCCCACTCTGTGTTTGAGCCAAATGGGGTTTTCTTGAGGCCTTCTGGGTGTTTTGTTTTGGTTTTTTTTTTCCAAAACAAAGGAGTAAGTAAGCAAACATGTCTGCAAGAAGCTGAATGAAACAGCCAAAGGACAGCCAATGGATTTGTTGAACAGAGGACTCCTGGAAGATATGAGAGCACAGTTTTCTCACCTAGTCCAGGCTAGCATCCTGAAACCAGAGCTTGCACACGCAGGAGATCACCAAGCTGCAGGCACGGCTGGGATGGTGCTTTCTTTCCCTACAAACTGCATCCCTAGCCGAAGTTATTGCAAACAGAGACTTCCCACAGAAGGTTTCTGTTTTGATAATATGCCATTTTCCAATGAAAAATATTTTCACCAGAAAGCTCCCCACCCTGTTTGCTCACAGTCTGCCAATGTTAACTTGTCTTTCAATCCCCAAGGGACTACAGGATGTGTGTGCATAAAACAGCCTGAGCAGATTGTGGAGAGAGGCACGCCCAGCGATGGCTTTGCAGCTCCCCTCGGGATTAAGGCAGCTACTGTTGGCAATGCTACCATATGTGTGAGGGGATGTGGGACTGGGGATGGTCTAGGTACCCTTGGAAGAGGTGGCTTTGTTTCTGTTTACTGGCTTAAGGACCCATGTGCAGCCAGCAACTTGCATGTCTTGGAGGTTAGCATACACTTCCAAGGCACCCTATACATCAAATAAATAATAACTTCATCTGTGGGACACACACTATTTTATCCCAGCACAATGCAGTAACATGCAAGCCACACTTCCAATATCCTGCCTGTTTCCAACACCTCTTCTGGGGGCTTGATTTTACAGGATATGGAAAGCTGTCCACCCAAAAAGAGCTCTAGGTCCTCTCAGGAACAGCATAAAGAACTCCTCAACACAGCACACTGCAATGAAAATCCATGGGCCTGCCAACTCACAATCCTTAAAGGCAGTCACTGTCCCTCCTCCTCTCCTACCGAAGATCACTAACACAGAAAAATGTCCTTCAATCCATTGCCATGGTCTGCTTGCCTCTCTTTGTGCAGGCAAAGCTCAGGCCTGGAAGCCCAAGCCAGCACTCACTAGCACAGCACACAGCTGTGAACACCAGTTCTCTCCAACTGAAAGGGCAAGAGCTAATCTGGAGAATGACTCCAGTCTGCAGAACATGCCTCTGGTCAGGACTGCCTCCATTGAGCTGATAGGAAAGGCTGTCTTTGCATCAAAGTGCCTCGACCTGAAGACACAGGACAGAATTAACCACCTGAAATTTAGGCTTACAGGCTAAACTCATCTCTTCCCTCTGCTGTCATCAAGGGAGGCAAACGGGCACCTGCCCAGGGAGGTTTGTAAAGCAGAGGTTGGCGTGGATGGGATGAGTCAGAAGAGCCTGTCTCTGCAGGGCAGCCTAGATCACGAGCCCAGCTTAGACACCTAACCCTCGGGCAGCTACATTCAGGTTAGGTACGTTTTACCTTTGGCCAAAGCTGAACATGCAGCAGAGGATGCAATTCCAGGCCCTGCTCTGATCAACAGTCATTCCCTCTGCTGTGTCTTCATAATACATGACCTCTTAGGAGGTGTTCCCAGCTCTGGTACTGCCTCCTGCCAGGTCAACAAAAGGGACCAGTGCATGTAATCCTCTATGGCAGGCCAATGCCATAAGGGATGGAAGATGCTCTGAGGGATAGTCAGGCAAGTCTCTAGGTCAGTTTCTAGTTAGCACAGTTCTCATAAACTACACTGCCTGGGTCCTACAAAACACCTAGTGCTTTGCAGTGCATGAGGCCATGGCCCTGATATTCTGGCCACATTCTCACAGGTTATTGCTTTCCCTCCCAGTTGCCCAGTATTTCCACCAGACACAGCCATCTTCCCTTCCTTGCTATTATTATTTTGCTTAGTTATGGTCACACCGATTCCACTGCCAGGTGCCTCTGCAACGCCAAAAACATTTCATTAGGAAGTGAAAGAACCTTTTCTAGCCCTACTTCAACTCCCACGAGCATCATGAGGCGATATCTGTTAATATTACTAAAGAACTTGGAGTTCCTCAGGTGGAATAACTGTCACAGCAAAACGAGTTGCATTATTACAAAGAGGTTCTAGTCCTGTTAGCAAATTGCTTTTCCCATCTGTATGAACAGAAGATGTCTTAGGGAAGTCTGCTGTGCTTTGGAAAAGCTCTAACAGGTTGCTACAGGCATAAGAAGATGCTTGGGAACAAAACATGCCATTCTTAACAACTGCATTTTTGATTTCGCCTACCTTGAGGGAGAAATTAAAGAATTAAAAATAGTTCCCAGGACCACGTGGCCAGCTTCTCACACTGAATTCCTTGTGAAACTACTACAAATCAATTTAATCAAAGAATCTTATTTAAATGATCAATTAATTTTATTGACAGATAAAAACTGGAGCATTACAAAAATACAACACGATTTGCCAGCAGTAACCTCCAGTGAATTCTTGAACACATCCCTTTAAATCAAAGATAAGCTAGAATTTTCCTTCTTCAGTCAAGCTTCCTATCGGATTGGTCTCTACCATTATCCATAATTATTTAGAAGTCTGTTACTGCAACACAGAACTGGGGGAATTTGTATGTACTAAAAAATAATTTTGGGCATAGAAAATGCATTTATCTTTAAAATGATCTGGGGGTTGATAAAAAAATTAGGATTAGCCGGTGACATTGTGTGATACCAAGAAAAGCCTTCCTGAGTTAACACTGTGCATGACAAATGATGCTTCTTGTTCATAACGCTGGGAACCTCTGAGGCTATTCTGTGTTGGTTTTGAATTTGGGATATTTCTACACCAGGTCCCAATTCTGGTTTTCTGAGGTGCCTGTTTCCCTTGCAGGGGTTTGTAACTCACAGAACCGTGCCGATGCCTCGCTTCGCTCTAGTGCACTTCGATGTACTTTACTTACTTGTTAGGAGCATCGAGAATTTAGAAGTATACCAAAAGAGGCATGAAAAACTTCGTAATACTCTGCTGAGAGTTCAGTTTCACTAAACCACTTGATGCACGAGCAGTGTAAGGCCCGATGCACCTGCTCTCCTCCTCCTTTTAGGAAGGAACTGAGACAGTAACAAAAAACTGCAGAGAAACCCCAGCATTCCCTGGGGACTGACAGTGCTTTCCTGTAAGGCTGCAATAGGTCTTTTAACTCCAGTGATTCATCTGTGGCAATACTGGGAATGACAAACTGTGTGGGCAGCCGTAGAGCTTCTGTCACTCATTATCAGTGCAGTTTGTGTATGGCAGGCGCCACAGAACTGGTATGTGCATCGCAAGACCAGCCACTAGCTCCCTCCCCATCGCCAGGGCATCACCTGTATTTCCAGAAGTACCCATTACGTGCGCTGGGACGTCTCCCAGGATGCCTGGCACTAGCTGAGCACAGCTCCTGCACCTTTCATCTGAGGCTGCACTGGCCTAGGGGGAACCTGTTGCCGAAGAAGCAGCCCTGAACCAGGAGACTGTGGTGTCCTGGGGTAGAGGCAAAAGGGGGACCATCTGCATGTTCCCTGCTAAAACCACACGGTCCCCTGCCATCACAGGAGCACTCGCCCCTGCTGAAAACCTGCCTGATATGGCAAGAGGAAAGGCACTTGGACAGGCTGGAAGCCTCGAGGCGTGGGAGAATCTGTCTACACCAAAGTGCCTGGAGATAACACTCAGGTGACACAGAAGCAGCTGCAATGAGCAACCCATGAGAGATGAGGGAGGCAGCTGCGCTATATAAATAATAACACCATTAGGGCTGCCTGAAATACCCTTTTCAAACAAGAAACTTTCTCTGCCCCGAGAGCAAGGGAGGATGCAGGGCAGGGAGGACCAAGGTGGCATTCCAGCTGGATACACTGAGAGACAAGACATAAATTGAACCCCAGGCTGCTCTATAACCAAAGGAAGGGGGTGCAAAGACAGTGCTCCCCCAAGACAGCCTGTTTCTCAGGTGGTGTCCCCCTGCGCTCCCCTTACCTGTCCCCTGGAGCCCTGAGAGCCCCAGGAAGGGGGATGCCGACACCCTGGCCACCTTTCTGCCTTTGGGGGAAGCCGGGGCAGGACTGGGGGAAGAAGTTGCCAGCTGATGCTCACGCAGCTCCGGCTTTGCGGGGACAAGCGATGCTGGGAGGCAGCGGGCAACAACGCACTCACGTCTTTGTCCCATCTCAGCAGCAGCAGCAACAGGAAATCCAGGAGCTCTGTGAAATGACAGGGAGAGAGAGAGAGTGAAGTCCCCTTGCCTCTGCTGGGTGACGTCTCTCCTTCCTCCTTTTTTTTTTTTTTTCCTGTCCCTATAAAGAATCTCGGACTCGCATCAAACTTCTCAGCGAAAGCAAACCAGCCCCAGAGGGGTGGGGGAGAAGGGAGAGAGAAGCACCTCAGGCAGGATCCGGCCATGCCCCAGCCCCGCTGCCTGCCGGCCGCCCGCCCCGGGCGCTGCGGGGTGCCCCCCGGCAGGTAGCCGGGCTGCGGGACGGGGAAGCTCCCTCTCGTCCTGCCTTGCAAAACTGGCTGAAGTTGAGAGGTTTTGCTGTTCCTCCTGATCCTGCAGCACCTGCGCCTCCCGGGATAAACACATCTAAGAGGAGGCTTTGCGGCTCAGCCACCTTACCCCAGAGCCCAGGCAAGGGCTGCTCGGACCGGCGACTTCACTGACCGGAGGAAACTTTTTGCCAAACTTTTCTGGGGCTTTGCTCAGCTTTTTAACCCCCTGGGGTACTTCGCACCACCCAGGCGGGCTGGGGAGCCTTCCATTCTCCAGACAGTAACGCTCCCTCGCCCGGCACCCCACGAATAGCAGGGCAAGGGGCAACGAGGGATCAAGGCGCTCTGAAAAGGGGAGGGGAAGGAGGGGAAGCCTCCAAACTTGTACCTCGGGAAGGAAGGCAAACAAAATCTGCAGCCCAGGGATGAAGCGGTGAATGGAAAGAACAAATTAACTGCAATCAACAAGTGGGAACTTCGGCACGCCTGGTCCTTCCCCTCCCGTCCCGCTCCCGCCCGCGGGCTCTCACAAACTTATTGCGAAGAAGAAAACTCATCCCGGTTGCGGACCTCTCCTCCTGCGCCTCGCACGGGATTTAACAGTCACCGGCACCGGCGATGGTCCCCAGGCCGAGCGCCGCCCTGGCCGTCTACGCCCTTCAGGGGCTGCTCCTGCTGCACGGTAAGCCCCATTGCCGCCTGGGATCCCCCCGCTCCCCTTCGGCTCACCTAGAGTCGCGCCGGGGAGGACCGAGCGGCTGCCAGCGAGCTGCCCTGCTGCCCGCCCGCTGCCCCCGGCAGCTCCGCGGGGCGCGCGGGCGCTAGGTGGCGCCCGGCGGGGCCGGCCCTGGCCACGCCCACCACCGGTGCTCGCGCGGGGTCCCTGAACCCCCGGGGGTCCGGCCGGAGTCGCCGCCGCTCCCCGCGCTCGCCAATGCCGCCGATGCGGGTACTCGCCGCTGGCGGAGAACCGGGGGGAGGNGTCTCGCTGGGCTAGCGAGTCATGACCGCAGACCGCGCGAGGCTCGGGGGGTCCCGGGGGTTCCCTCCGACAGTGAGTTTGATTCTTTATTTTAAAAAAAAACCCTTTTCCCTCGTGGCGAGCGACTGCGTAGCGCAGCTCCAGGCTGTCGCTCGTTTGCGCATCGCAGCCTTTTCGCGGACTAGTAGCGAGAGGGAAGCATCGCGGTCCCTGATTGCCTTGGAATCCTTCAGGGATTTAACGTTTGCCTTCGGCAGAGAGGAGTTGATTGGCAAGCGCTAGCCCCAGCAAATCTTACATACCGCCCCTCCCGCCCCCCGCGCCTTCCCCGCGGAATAGGTAGCTCGAGACTGTGCTCCAAAGGGCTTGTCCGGCTTTCCCGGGACAGAAAAACGTCCATCCTTAGAGGTCGCAAGGAGCCCCAGCAGCACAGAAACCCCGGCGACCCGCAGTGCCGTGCCCAAGCCAAGGCCGGGGGAGGGAATCCCCCACCACGCCGGACACGGGGACCCGCACCCTGAGCTGCACCTGAGCGGCGTAGGAAGGTTGCGGCACCCTCGGAGAACTGGTGTGCTCTGTCTGGCCGACACGTGTGCAGGCAGCCAGCTGCATGCTGCTTTAGTTTTAACGGTGGAACAGCCTGGAAGGGTTGCCTGTAGAGGGAATGTCACCAGGAACTCTTTTCACAGAGGCATACATCAGCACAGACTCATAATCAGAGAGATAATAGCAAGTGTGTGGCAGAAGGGTGTCTCGCCACCAGTGTTCCTGAGGCTCCGGGATGGAGTGGAGCATCGTGTGGTTGCTACTAAGGAGGTGTGTGGAAAGCCTGGCTAGAGATCCTACCCACATTTCAGGGCTGACTAGGGGCCGTCCTTACCAGGTTACTTTCCTACTCATGTTGGAATTTGATCCAGATTCCTCTTCCCATCAGTGCCAGACAGAGAAGGCAATGTCTGCATCCTCTGACAGGGAAGGGAAGGCAGGCACATCCCTAACTGTCCCTGTAGGCAAAGACCGATGATGGATTTGGAAGGAACATTATGGATGTTAGACCTTTGTCCGTCATTAGGAAAAGATAATATGTTAGCACAGTCTCTGTGTTCCCTAATTAGGCTGGAAGCCAGACTGAAATGGGGCCAGGAAGGCAGAGGGCTCTGGATAGCGCTGATGCTTTTGAGGTATTAACCCCTCAGCCACCTTTCCCTCAAAGCTCCCCTCCAGTGAAACTCTGCTTGCCCTCCCAAGGCACAGGAGGCACAACTCATATTCTGTAGGCTAAACCTTCCCCAGGATCTTGGTGGTCAAAATTAGGCAGCGTTGAGCTAAAGAGGCTGACTCTGATTCAAATGCAAACAATTTCATCTGCAGTGCAGAGAGTTTTATGTCATTGGGTACAGGGCAGGATATCGCCACAATAAGGGCTCCACAGGTGCCCGAGTGGAAGAAAACCCTCTCAGCTCATACCAAACCCTAGCAAAGAAGTCTGGGTTCCCTCTCCTTCTGTACTGGTAGCCGACTGCAGTCGCTGTGTTGTTACCTCCTGCGTGCTGCTCAGTGGCTGGCTGGGGCTGCCGAGGTTTGTCATGGGTGCCAGGGGATGGAAGTGAACTGCAGCCGTATAGTTCATCTAGATCAGTGGATGGTTGCCTTCAGAGAGCTCCCAGAATCAGGTCCTTTCAGTCCTTGTGGGTGTTTAGCAAGGGGAGGAGACCATGCAAACGTCCTCCCAATAATTTCTTGCCTTATTATAAAGCACAGCTTCAAAGCATCATTATGCATCTTTAAACTCCCTGAGACAGTTATACAGACACCATTAATTTTCCACTTTCTTTTTGCTCATTACACAGCTTACATTCAGCTCCTTAGAGTACTACTTAGGGTCTTTCTGCTCAAGACTTCTGATACAGTAATTGCTGTGCAGACGCCAACATGTCGTAGGTATGGAGTGGGTTGGTTAAAAAGCAGCCCTTTAAAAAACGATCTGCAAAGAATTTCTGACACTACCAAAACCTTTTATTACATGGAAAATTTAGTGCTTTTTACCTTTTGACATCATCAAGTGGCTTTTAATAGATGAGCAATCCAAGTAACTTTCCAGGTATTGGAGTAAACAGAGTAATTTCAGTGATGGAATACTGGAAAACTAGCAAGATTCAAGAATAAAAACTAGGTCCTGCCTGATCCCTTTGAAATTAAAGCAAGTTGGAAAAGATCTTTGCTTCTGTTTGCAACCTCTTCTACAACTAGAACAAATGAGGACAGGCGATTCAGCTTGCTAACGAATACATTTCAGACACACCACGTATCAGTAGCTTAGGCAAAGGCTTCAGGAGCTCAGTCAGACTCCTGGTTTGCTGAGTAGGATGCTCACTGCGCAGAGCCGGGGAGACTGCAGGCTCGGCTGTGCAGTGGCAACATCAGCGGCATCATGGCTATGCCTTTGCCTTTCTCAGAGGCAGGCAGTGCTGGAAAGTCGAGGGTTGGATGGCTGACAATATGGGCTGGCAATCGGGTCTAGTAAACCAAAAATGTGTCTCTTAATTAGTGTTATTCCTAAACATTTGCTTTACTGTGGGAAAACGTTATAAAAAGCAGAGGTGCTTTTTTCTTTCCTTTTTTTCCTCTTTTTTTATAAGATTGTGATATATGAGCCTCTTGCCTGAAGCATCCAAAACCAACTGGAAATCTCTTTAATTCATCCATTTAAGGCAAGGAAAAAAAAAAGTGAAGTATTTCTGAATACTCCCTGAACTTCTAAAAATCAGCCTTGTATCCAAAAGAACACTGAGAATATGAACCAGATTGCTTGTTGAGGGTTTCTGTTATAAGAACACACTTTCTTTTACATTTTTTTAATAAATATTTAATACCTGCACACATTTCCCCAGTAGTGTGCTAATACGTATCAACCTAAAACTAGAGCAGCGAGGTGCATTGGAGTTACCTCCATTCTCTGAATTGTTCACTTTATGATAAAGTATTTGTACAAAGCTCAATCTATTTCAGTTTGAAGTACTGTCTCAACTTGGGCTGAATATACGATATTTATGTTGCTAGTAGGTTTATGCGCAAGGGCAAAAGGTTTCCCACCACCCCAAGGAGGTTTCTTAGGTGCAGTCAGCAGTAGGCAATCAATGTTTTTCTTAAGTTTGTTTTCCAAATTGCCAGCACAGTTTCAAGGAGGGTGAAAATCTGCCCTATGCCATATATTGCCAGAGATTATATTCCTCTTCTGCTTCTTAAGAGATTTGCAAAATATATGCAGCGAGGATCACTTGCTCATCAGCAAAGAACAGAATGGACAAAGAAGCTGCTTTCAGTTTACATTGCAAAACAGTTTGGGGGGGCAGCAAGAGCAGCCTGCGTTTCTGAAACCTACACAGGAAATTTCCAGAAGGCAGCGTTTGACTTTCCAATAGAGTATGAGAAGGACATTGAGGCTCAGCCCTGCCAAAGTTCACATGCTGAGTTTGATATCTCCTCTGATCAGCCTCACTCCACTGTTCCTTTTTTCTCTAGCCCAGCCTGATGTCGCTGGAATGGGAATTACAAGTGGGAGTAATTAAAAGATGTTTGGAATATCTAAACCACAGCTAGGAACAAAATAGATCTGTCCCTAGTATTTTCTTTCAGAAATCTTCTCAGTTGACTGACAGGACACAAAGGTTTCTGAGTGCAGATCAAGATGTTTCTGTTCCTCCAGTCCTCACCCTTGGACAGAGCATGTACTCGGTCACAACCACCCCAAAAATTAATGCAGAAAAATGTGTGTAGCAGAGAACTGATCCATCCCCCCCTCCCCACTCCAAGTCAGGCACTTCTTTTTCTTTTTAGGGCCACAAAGAAAATAATATAAGCTGCCAAATTCAACCAGTTGAGGTTATTATCTGGAAATGGCATTGAATAGAAGTGCCAGGGAGCAGAACTTCAGCAGCAGAGAGCTCGTGGCCATCAGAGCAAGGCAAGATCAGAGCCGACCATGTGTGTGGCATGGGAGGTGTGATCCTAGAGACCTGGCCACGGGCCGCTTCCTCAGGCGAGGAAGGAGGAAGGTTCAGAGAAGGCAGGGAGTCTGTGATGGGCAGAGCCGACAGCTGGCGTGGGAGCCCCAGCTCACCTGGATCCAGGTATTATGTTTGGAGCTGAACCAGGCAGATCTTGTGACTGTTCTCACAAGCTGATTACACGACCTGATCAGGACGTGTGATCAGCTGAGCCAGGGCCTGCAGCACATGTGGCTCTCAGTTACGCTGTACGGGATGGACACCAAGTGACCATCTCAGCTCCATGCTTTCAAAGGCCTCCTAGGGGTACGCAGTGAATTCCCACACCGAGGGCAGCTGAGCTACTGCGTTCTGCTAATGTTGTTAGCTTTGGTATTAGGCTGCTACTAACAGTGTAATACAGTGCTCCAAGGGACAGTGAGTAAAGCTCCAAACTGTCTGATGACGGATAGCGAGCAAGTCTGTGGACTGCTTTGAGATGCAGCCCTATACGCTTATCTCCAAGTCCTTGGATCAGTCTGTCTTTACAGTACATACTTTCTGTCCCCACCACGTCCCACATCCCAGTCCTGTTCTCCCCCCTTTCCTGGATGTCTCCTGAACTCCCCTCAGGGCTCAGGATTCCTTGAATTTTTCCATTAGAAAAAGCCAAGAGGAATTTCTCAGTCCTTACTCAACAGGGGGCTGCACAGCCTCTCTTCCCTTTACCAAAATTAATGTTGCCTTTCAAATTGTGGCCGGGTGCAGAGATTTTGGCAGCCAGAGTGGGACTACCTGAGATCTCCAGCTCAGTCTCTCGTTTTCTGTGAACAGATGCACTCGCTTGTTCCTGCTCTAGTGAGTTTTCCAAGTGGGAATTTTTGCAAGCCCAGAACCTGGAAATGCCCAGCTAGCATGCAGCGTGTGTACAGCCAGTGGTCAGGGCTTTTGTCTTGCCTCTAAGTAGGAAAAGTTTTAACACTGAGGAGCCCTTGGCATGATGGAGCAAGAAGGAAAGGACCTCTTCCAACCCTTTGAATGGTGGACTGAACCAGCCGCTTTTCCTTTGTGCCCTGAAGGGAATGGCAAAAGCATATGGTCCCTGAAATTTCAAAATTCAGCCAAAAACTGAATGCAGGCCCAAAATGTAAAGGAAATATAGGGACCAGCCTTCTATTTTCAGACCACTTGCCTTTGTCTTCTGCATTTCCACATAGGTTTCCTTAGATCTTCCTGTGTTTTTCTGAGCTGTGGGAACATAATTGCCAAGGAAGTGGAGAGGGGAGTTTTCAGCCCTGCTGGGATTGTTCTTGATTTGAGGGTCAAGGAAGCCTGACCTAGTCACTACCTGTGCCATTATTATGTTTTTTTACAAAATCACCATGAATCTAAAACACCTCAGCCAAAACGTTTGCTTCCTTAGAGCCTGCAGCTCAGAAAGCACACACCTTGAATTCTTCCTTACAGATGCATAGAGGTCAGTTTGCAGGGAAAGCACTGACCACCACAGGGCTACTCTGCCTGTTCCTGTTCAAAATGGGCCGGCACGTAGTGATCCTCCACACAAACACACAGAAGCAACTACTCAGAAGGGTGTTCCTCCTGTTTGCCATGAGCTCATAGCTCATGAACCGAAATCAGTGCTGAATACAATAAGTAAGGAGTTAAAGCAATTCTCTCCCTGTCCCTAGCAGCCTGCAGCGGGTGATGCGAGCAGAGGTGGGGGATCCCAGAATCCCAGTTCTTACCCTCGTTTCCCTCCCAGCTAGCAAGAAGGGCTCACTTCAGCCCTTCACAGCCATGGGGATCATCCCTGAAAGCCGAAACCGAGCCCGGACATTCCCAGCCTTTGGGCTGGGTCTGTGTTTCAGCTCTGTAGCGCAGGTGCCTATAACAGCGTGTCCTCCAGGAGTTATAAAATGTGGTTTTTCCCGCTCTGCTTCTTCACTTGTTCATCCAGCTGCCTGAAGCTGCCTTCCTGCGGGGCCATCACACATGCCCACACAGTAGCCTTTGGAAACCCTTCTCATGGGCAATCCTCATTACAATACGCCTTCGTGTCCAGGAAATGGCTGTTGGAAGAGATTGCCCAGAATCCCTAACAGGAAGGCGCGTGTGACTGTGTTTGAAAGGGGGGAAGTAAAGCACTATGGATTATCAGTTCCAAACCTCAAGGTCTCTGTCTTTCCTTGTAGAAAAATAAAACACACAGGTGCCATGCTGGCAGCACAGTGTCTCTACACACTCACCCCCTCCTCCATTTAGGAAGGGTACCCCCTTCACTTCTGAATTAATGCTATCATTGCTAATTTGCAAAGATAAGCCGTGAGTATGCATTGCTTAAAAGCACAGGTACTGTGTTGTCCTTTAACCCATGAGGAATTATCAGGATAAATAAATAAATAATGATGATGATGATGATGCAGCACCCAGGTGTGGGAAGAAACGCTTTTCCCAGATCTCCTCCTGGATGTATCTGAGGCAAGGGAGCTGCATTAGCTTTTGCTGCATGACACAGCAGGATGGAGCTAAACAGCAAATCTGGCTAGGTAAAAGGGGTTTGTACTGTTACAATTAAAGGATGATTCAAGTGAATGTAAACAATGATGTCACCCTGAGAACCTCTTAAACATAATTCAGGCTATTACATGGTGTGAAGCAGAGAGAAGTGGCTAACCTTTTGGCCTGCCACGTTTTTTTCTCTACAAATGGATGGTGTCTGGATTATTTTCATTTCATGTTCAGGCACTTGGGCCAAGCTTTCCTCTCTGCTTCACAGGTTTAAAGCTGTGGCTTGGCTGAAGACAACAGCCTGCCTTCAAATCCTCCTTTAGTGGGGTTTTGGTTTATTATGGCGGTTTATACATGTTGCGGTAGAATCCATGTGAGCAAAGCACCGACTGACAGCTGCTCTCTCCCTGCATGCTTGATAAAGGTAGAGATGTTACTGATCTTGCTGGAAAATCCTGGTTTGTTTTGAGAGTGACAGCGAGCAACCTGCCTGCTCTCCTGCAACGACAGAAAGCCAGTGTGCAGCCCCTGCACCAAGACTGCGGCACTGTCCAGTCGTGCAAGGCAGCACAGCCACCCCTACTGCTACTCCCAACCGCTCCGGCGTACGCTCTCGCTTCACATTTATTTTGGCTTTAAAGCTCCTGTCTTGATGAGCTTCCTGGAGGTTCTCATGCTTAAAACAACTTTCCTTCAGTCCTGGCAAGTTTTCTCTTGAGTAAGGATGGAGTAAATGTGAAGGCAAGAGAACAGGGCTTGGCCCAATAGGAATTACTGGAGAGAGTAATTAATCCCCTACATAATTAATCCAGTGTCAGCAGGAATCGAGCGGAGCATGCAGTGGGGAGGGATTCCCTGGGGCAGAGCCTCATCTGGCTGTGAGCTCAGTGCAGTTGGCCCATCTCACTCTGAACTGAAAGAGCTGTGTGTTTCTCACAGCTCATCATCCCACACAGCGATGGCTTTTCCAAATATAATGACGCTGTGGGTCTCTGGGAAAGTACGGCGCGGTTGTTACCACAAAGCTGCTAATGATCCCGTTAACAGTTTTATTACTTAATCCACTGATATACCAGGTTCTGGCTTGGTCCAGAAAGGAGATAAACCAAGTCTTCAGTGTGATGTATTTATGGGTTTGGAACTGCTCTGGCCTTTCTAGGCTGTGCTCACATTTGGACTGTTTTCTCATGGCTTTCTCACCAAGTCAAATAAACATGGATAGCCTTGTCCTCTGGGTCAGTTTGGGCAATATCACCCTGCCCTAAAGAGAGAGAGGTGCAGGTCAAAACAAAAGACCCGGCATGACTCCTGGGATGAAGGAACTGTCTGGGCAAGGTGAAGTGAGGAAGATGGCTGGGCAGGGAATGCTGAAGGTTCCCCCCATCTGCATCCAGGCAGTATTGTACACTGCAGTCTCCTGTGGGAAATTGTGCCACTGTATTTGAAAGAGGATGCATACCAGGCTGAGTTGTTCTTCTTCGCAGCTTCACAACAACATGGGCTTATTCTTATCTATTGGCTTTTCAAACAGAAAGACAGGTAGAGTTGGTTATTTCCACACTATGGCTTCTATTGAAGTACAGCATTAGACTAGAAAGACAAGCTAGAAAGATGTCTCAAAGAAATCTGGGGTTTCACACTATATTAATTGGACCGTGATCTTTATATCAAGAATAAAAATATTTCTTATAAATTAGCCATGTGCTTTGCCTTTTTTTTTATTGTTGTCTACTTCACATTTCAAATGCAGCATTCAAACCCACACAGTGAAATGCCATTACTAATTTAATAAATAATGAAGTAGTGTGCCTTCTTCTGGCTACTGAAGTTGATCTCTATTGAATTTTGTGCACAACTATGGTTGTTATAGTTATTCATAATAAATTACTAGCTGCCTTCTCCTAATGTACTATCCAGCATGTCAGAGCCGATAGGCAATATCATCTAGGGCAGGCATCCCCAAACAGGCACGATGACATCCCACAAGTCTACAAGTGCAGACTAAGGCTCCCAAGAGCAAAGCTTTCCTTTTCCCATCCCAAGAATGTGTGTGCAATTTGCTTTAATATTCTTCATGACGGTATCTTCAGCTTTCTGGAGAGTTTCTGGCAGAAGGACAAAGGAAGAGGAGACAGTTTTGTCTGGGTATAAATCTCAGTTTTCATTTGCCAAACCTGTCCTGCAATTCTGAGAAAATCAGGGCAGTAAAGCTGAAAATTCTGTGCACAAATTTTCATCTCAACATCTTCCCAATTTAACTGGAATTTTTATATAAAAATCTTATTTTCTAGATAGTTTACAAAGAAAATGCCTCTCAGAAATGGGCAGCTCTTGCTTGGGAAAACTGAAGTATTCACTGTTTGATAAATGACTGAGTAGAATCTGTTTGACCAGAAATATCAGACACAAAGCTGACAGCTGGAATTTCTTACCGGCATAAATCAGATCTAGTTGTAATTGCAACTACATGGTCTGGGGTCTGCAAGTGCCCCGAGCATCAGGCGCTGCCTGTGTAGTGCTGTGGGGTGTCATTAGGGGCTGGTTTGCTCCATAAAAAAAAAAAACCCAAAGGATTTTCTCCTTGTGCAGATTGGGGATGGAGGGATGTGCGTTCAAATAGCCAGGATGCTGTCATTGCCCCTTCTCCTCAGGCTGCTGCTTCTTTCCTGGGTCACACCTAGTTAGTGCAACCACATTTTGTAACTGCTAAGGTGGGGAATCATCAGTGAACCAGCAATTTTCCTGAACAAAAGGCCAAGTGTAATCTTTCAGTGCTTGACAATCTGGATGAGGGAAATAGTGAAGGCTTTGTTCTAGAACTCTGGTATTGCTATTACAGGTTCTGGATGTTTCTGATACAGTAGTTAAACTCTCTCTATACATCTCTCTCTTTTGCATCCTTGGAGCAGCAATGGTAGTTAATACTGATGTCATTAAAGCCATCACCAGTGTGGTTCAGGATGAACACTTGCTTTGGACTGCTGGGTCTTTAATTCCCAGGCTGACCAACATATCTGGTCTTGTCTGGTGTCATCATATGCAGTCTCTTTAAATGTAGAGCTAGGCTAACCTGACTTAAGAAAAGACAGTAAAAGGGTTAAAGAGCATCATTAGGAGGGCCCAGAACAGCCTCATTCCTTTAGTCATCTTTCCTGTTTTAACATCTTTCTGCTTATCTTGGTTCTGGTTTTGACATCTGCCAGTAGCAGGAGCAAAGCAGCGACACTTGGGCGTGGAGGGATGCAAGGAGGGTATCTCCTACGCCCATCTCCTCGCAGTGTACGCGATAAAGGAACCGAGAGGAATTCTCAGGGCAAAGGTCTCTTGTGCTCTTTCATTTAATGGTCAAAGTGATGTCCCTCAGTGTGCATTGTATTGCCAGCCTTTGAAAGGCTGCCTGTTTGTTTTGATTCTATATTGTTCTAAGTTAAATAGTAGGAAAAGAGAAATCTCTGCCACCATAACATTCTCTTATAGGTCTATTCATTATAGATCCCAGGAGGAAACCGTGAGTTCCCCTGGACAATAGTCTGATATAGAAACAAGCATACATTAACTTTCTGTGGTTGTATGGTTCATTTTGGCTGCATTTCCTTTGCATTCTTAGGAATGTGCATTCAGGCATAATTTGGTTTGATGTCTTCCTCTGCCCTGAACTCCAGTCTTGTTGGACACACTGCGCATCCAGCAGCCTCTGCAGCGGAGGCATGAAGTGGAAGCTCTTCAGACAGAGCTGGGGGTGCACTCAGTGACGCTTTTGGAGTGAGCAGGGGCCAGGAGCAGAGACCTGGTTCGGGTCTGTGGGGTTTTGACTGAACTGGGTGGGGGTGCTGGAGTGGCTGCTGGCTAGATGCCATGGTCCAAACCAACAGGGGTGTCAGGCGGGTTGGATGTAAGCTGTGATGTTTGAGTCGCTCAACTTTGGTCCTGTGTCCTTGGCAAATGCCTCAAGGGAGCTTGCTTGAGGAACATCTGCAAAGGCTTTGGCAGCTCTGACCCCTGAACAGGGGCTGCAGCAGAGTGCGACATGGGAACACCCAGAGCCTCTGGATGGGAAATGGCTGATGGAATTACAATGCCGTGTTCACAGCACTAATTAGCATTGACACGTTGCTCAGCAGCACAGCTCAGCTGCTGCCTGAACTGCTCTCCTCAGTTTGTGGGTACCCCCTTGGAGCTCTAGCACATCGAACACTTGGGCATCACCTTCCTCTCCGCAGCACAGGTCTGTTTGCTGCTTTTGTGCCTCTGCTCTTCTTCTGTACATCAGGGAGAGTAGCACTTCCCTTCCTCCCTGGAGGGATGGAACCATCAATGTTTTGGAGAGAAAAAGCAGCTAAGGAGCTGAGGTAGATTTACTTCACTTCCATCACCAGAGAAAAAGCCATTTGAAGCTGCAAAGCTATTGAGGCATTTAAGGCTGTACGGATTAGGACTGGGGTACCATGACAGGCTTGGCCTGAACTGACAGAAATGACTCTCCTGACCTCCAGACAGACTTCTATAGAACATGGGTTTGGCTGCTGCTCCTTTGCACTGACACGTCTCGCTCTCACTCACTTTGCATGGGAACAGAGCCAAGCAGATGAAAAAGATTAGGGACTAGATCAGACATCTTTACCCTGCCTTCTGTAAACAGCTTCGTACAGTCTGAAAGAGTGTGACAACTGCTCCTGCAATGCAGCCTGTCCCCTCCAAAGGTGTGTCTAACACACCGCTCCCCGCTGATGCTGCTTGCATGGCCTGCTCCCTCATCCCGGGTACCGCCAGGGACGTGGCAGTGATGTGTGGGGCTGGCAAGGCTTCAGGTTTGCTTGTGTTTCTTTTAACGTGGCACCTCCCTCAGCCTCTTGGCCCACGCACAGGCAGCAGGTTGGTAGTTTCCTCAGAGGAACAGCAAAGCACAAACACACACACATGCATAGGTGCAACTATATTCCTAAAAGCATCTCAGTTTTCGTTCTGACTGTGTCTTCTGGCAGAGGGAAATTTGCAAAGCTAATTTTTAGCTCCCGTCTAATGGATTCCCCCGCTGAGTGTCTGTTACAGTTAAAGGATTCCAGATTGAGAGTTTGTTCTCTTCTCCCCTGTGCACATCTATGTTGGAGGTACTTCTTGGAGAGCTGGCTAATGAGCCTGGAGCGTGACTGCTTGTGCTGATGTTCACACCCTTATAGCCTACTTGGTTTTGTACTGCTTTCGGCCTGGCAGAAAAATGGTCAGTATAGGTACCAGACTGCGTGAGGGAATATTGGGTTTATCGAACCTCTGAAGCAAAAGGAGAAAAATCCTTTTGCCAAGGAGCGCACATGTCCTGGAACTTGCATGCTGTTTGGGAGGAGGAAGGAGCTGCAGTTGAGCTGCTGCAGCAAGGGGTCAGAATACACCATCAGGCTCTGTTTCCTCCTTGCCCAGTGCTTGTCCCACCTGCCACCCTCAGAGCAGAGGACCTCCAGCTATGCACTGGTACGGGCTCCTTCCAGCTCCTGCAGAGCTGGCTGAACAGAGCCTTTCCCTGAGTGATCCCTTAGATCAACACAGATCTTGGAGAAAATTTTCTTGAGCTCTGCTGCAGGCTTCCTGTATGACCTTCAGTGAGATACTTATCGTCCTCAGTTTCCAGCAGTATATAATAGCAATTACTTACCAACCTCACAAACATGCAGCAAGGTTCACTCCCTTTGGAAGCCATCTAGCAACTAATCTTAGAAATGCAGGCTGTTGTTGTTGCTGTTATTACTATTAATATTATTCTTATTGCCATTTGGCAACATGCTTCACCATTTTGGCATCGTCCTTTCCCATTTTGTCCTTTCTTAACCTGGGATGTTTTGCTCTGACATCTGCACCTACTCAAACTTACAGCTATGGTTTAAGTACAAGCTTCCACAAAAGATTTCTGGATCTTCACCCTCCCAAAGGTCCTTAGAGGGTGGGCACAGCTGCGTAGAAAACAAAAAATGAACAGGATACACACACACACACAAACAAGACAACCCATTTCACACATCTTCTCATACCTGGATACCAAACCTCTAATGCTTATTTTAATATTTGTTAAGATTTTGTCTTGAGGAAGCATGGGAAGAAGGACAAAAAGAGACATTGTTCCTCTTTGGAAAGTGTTTTGGTTTTCCCAAGCAGCTGACCAGGCAGATCTTAATACTTAAGGGGCTCCTGAAGGAAGAAGGGGGCTGCAGGTATCTGGAAATGAAGCAAGCAGGAGGCAGTGGAGGCAGAAGATGCCCCAGGAACCAAAATGTCTCACTGAAGCTCCATGTGATGCTTTCTGCAGGGTGAGGGAGATGTCAAGGTGTGATGGCCATGTCCAGCTGGTGTGGGAGAAAAAAAAGGATCAAATTATTGATGAGGCAGAAAGTTGATCTTTACCTCCAGGCTAAGGTAGAATTATTATGGCTTAATCTCTAACTGAAGAGTTTCTCAGGCTTAAAAGGGAACAGCATAAACGAATTTCCACTGGAATATGCTATCCCAGCATTTTAATGAAGATGAAAATATATAGGTAAAACAAAATACCTGGGCATTATCAGTTTTCATGGCTATTATTCTATCTGTCAGCTGGGCAATCCGTTTGCTGTGTGAACTGCAGTGCTAAGGGTACGGTATCTTTGTGCTCAAGAGCAACATATTCCCAAGCATGTTGTCTTTGGCATGGCCAGTATTTTATCTGCCAGAGCCAACGTTAATGAAAAATTCCTGAAAAATTCCACATTTCAACACAGCAGCGCTCTGATGGGAATAGCAATCTCTTCTGACCTTGTTCAAAAGCAGATATTGGGCAGGATGCAAAGTAGGGAGGTACTGCTGAACCCCCCTACCCAGGACTTTGGGTGCTTCACTAAGCAGTAGGTTTCTAAGTTTCTGGTGCTTGCCTGCCTTTATATGTGATATCAACACTGCAAGGTTCTGTACTCCCTATGGTACCTGCATCCAAAATCAGCATTTCTCAGAATAGGCATGTGTGGGGTGAGAAACGCCGGGTTGCTGAAACTGAGAACTGCCTCCTGGTTTGGTAGCACAACAGCCTCATCCCTTTGAAACAGTCAGAGTGATGTGGCAACTTTATGATGAGAGTATGTCTGTAATAGAAGTGGGTTTTCCCTTCCGGGACAGTGCTGGTGAAGTCATGAGTCTTTCTGACATGGGGGTAGGGATATTTGTGGTCTGCTACAGTCAACACTAGCCTAGATGATTTGTAGTGTATGGACTCATCTCCTCACTGCATTGCACAGGCTGGAAAACTAAGGTCAAGCAAATAAAGATGTGAAAGAAAAGCCCAGTCATGAGCAAGGTGGCCTTAAATCACTGTCACCGATTGCACAGTGACAGTGCAGGGACACGGAAGGGACTGGTTTATGTTGATTTGCATGAGCTGAATTCATAGAGCTAATAATTTCCCTCAGGAGTTCAGAGCATCATGTGCTTTTGTTGCAGGTTAGTACCAGAGGTTAACTGGCACATGTGGGCTGTGCCGTGATGAAATGGATGACTTGGAGAAGAGAAGAGCCACCCTGAATTCCCCCTTTGCTCCCTCCACTTAAGCCTTGCACAGCCAGACGTTCTCAGGAGACCTTGCAACAAAGCTCAGAGAGGGCATACTGGATTATTCACGTGGTGTAGGTCACTCCATAAGTGGAGAACTAAGTGAGCTTGTCAGCAAGCAAGTAAGCCCCATGCAGGGAGCCTTTCCATACACTGTCCTGCAACCAAAACCTTCCCATCACATCCACACTTTGTGAACCAGAACACAGAGGGCAAAGGAAAACCAGCACTTACAACAAACAGGCACTGAAGTCAGCCTGTTGCACACACATCCATGCCTGGCAAAAGGCAGGGCAAGCAGTGTAATTTATTCCCTGCCTGTTGTCAGAGCCCACGATAGCATCTACCATCAACAACTGGCTGTTATGCCCTAGAGACAGGAGAAAGCCTGACAGTACGCAGATAAGAGCAGGTGCTAATTTCATGCTGTGGTCCAGCACATAGAGTGATGTTCTGTAAATGCTCGGGTTCCAGCCCCTGGCAGATCCTCTCCTGCCAAAATCTATCCTCCTTTGGATGCTTTTTAAATGGCAGTTGCTCAGTTGCAGTAAGAGCACACCCTGTTCCTCCTGGGAAGCACGAGGTCTTTGATGTGCTCACACTCTGTGCTGCTACCTTTCTTTCAGTTTTAAAGGGGATGCAAAAGGAGGCACAGGTTTTTGCCAAGCACAGACTTTCCTAAATATTTATCTCTGCTAGAAACAGTTTAGTTTCTGGATTTAGCCCAGGGTTGATTCTGATGAGAGACATCAAACACAATATATATGAATTAGGGACAGCACATCTGGCATTGCCTGTGTGCTGTAGGAATATAAATAAAAGAGCCAGTAAACTCCAGCTGGTGAGTTATTTGTACTGCAACAAGGCTGTCAGCTTTCTAACGTCACCACCCAGTGAGAAGAGGGTGCCATGAATCACTTGGGGCTGCTCTGTGGTCTCCCATTGGCATGTGCCTTCCCTTTTGCAAGTGGGGGATGCAACAGTGAAGGCTCATAAACACTCTTTTGAAAATGATTTGCCGAAAAGAGCGGCAAGCCAAGCCAGCAGAGCTGCCAATACTTAGAACACGATGATATTTTATTTTTGGAAGTATCTGATACAAACATTCTTTTCCTGGAAAGATTCCTTCTCCCGCCTGCCTCCTCTGCCTCCCTCAGACTGCTGGTGCCAATATTTCTGTCACAACTTCCTTGCTCCTCATCATTTCCTACTATAGATTTCCCTCCTCTCTCCCCTGGAGCTGACGGTCCATGCTGCACCCTGCATTGTTCTGCTGGCCTGCAAGGAGGCAAATTACAGAATCGTAGAATGTGTAAGGTTGGAAGAACCTTCAGAGCCCATCTAGTCCAACCCCTGGCAGTGAGCAGGGACATCTTCACTAGATCAGGTTGCTCAGAGCACCATCAAGCCTGACCTTGAATATCTTCAGGGATGGGGCCTCTGCTACATCTCTGGGCAATCTGTGTCAGGGATCTACCACCTTCATATTGAAGATTTTTTTCCTCATATCCAACCTAAATCTCCCCTTTTCTAGTTTATAACCATCTCCCCTCATCCTATCACTCCATGCCCTCAGGAACAGTTCTTCCCCAGCTTTCCTACAGGCACCTTTCAGGGATTGGAAGGCCACTATAAGCTCCCCTGGACCCTTCTCTTCTCCAAGAAGAGAAATGTTAGCACATGACTCAGCTGCTTCTGCAGAGGCACCCAGCAATGCTCAGGAGATTGGTGGGCATCCCTGCAGGCTTCTAGCTCTGGCCATGGAAGGGCATGAGCATTACGGAGCCGCTGTGTATCTGCCAGCCCCAGCAGAATGTCTTGGACAGAGACGTGAGCCCCTGGCTGCTGCCTTTATAGCGTGAGCAGAACCCATGTCGGTGCTGTAAGGCCTGGTGGGTTCAAGGAACAGACAGAGCTCTGGACACCCATGCACAGGGGCACGTAAGCCCGTGCTGCATCTCCCTTCTTTCCATCCTCTCCCCCGTGGGGAGCACTGCCCTCTGAATTGGCAGTGTCCATTACTGCCTTTTACCCCGGCACTCTGCACACTGATAGGGTAAGCGTGACCTTTAGCTGGGCAGACTTCAGCATGGGAACACGACCAGAAGCCTTGGAGCTGAGGGTTAAAAAAGCTGCAAAGCCCAAAGAGTCATTTTGATCACTTTAAACAAAATGATCATGCAGAGCAGTCCTGGAGAGGGACTTATCATATTACTTCCCTGATGAGCCCAGCACACCAATTTTAGGTACTGTTAAAACACTGGAGGTCAAATTTACTATGGAGGGCAAAGACTAGTGATTCATTTTTCCTTCTTCTTTAGAGTCACTTTTTACCTTGAAGAACAAAAGGGCCTAAAGTCAGAGAACGTTTGTTCTTGAGTCTTGCCAAAGCCTTTTTTTTTTTTCTCTTTTTTTATAATAAACCATCATTAAAATCTGGGCCCTTTGCCTTGACAAAAGAAAAGAAAGTATTTGTGTATACTTAAGAGACGGGAAAAAGACCGTGTGCCAGGGCTAGTCACAGATAAAGGAATTCCGGACATTATTCCGTGTGCTCCTAGGGGTTGTGACATGGGATTTCCTTTCAAAGCAGTAAATAGTCCTATGGTTGTTGTATGACAGGGTGGGGTGGTCACCGTTTGCTTTAAAAGGGGGAGAGATGAAAGTACAGTCTAGGAAGAAAGACAGGCTGGATACGTGTGCACCACAAAACCCTGTGAATGGGGCGAAGGGTGTAAATTCACCCCTGTCCAAAGCACCAGCTCACTGCTTTGCCCTGTGAGCTTCCCGTGGTTTAGCAGTGCCACCAGCTGATCTTTGCTTTGGGAAGGACAGCTCCATGTCACAGCAAAATAGATTTAACTCTTACAAGGAAGCTGAAATCATAGATTCCCAAATTGATTTGGGCTGGAAGGGACCTTAAAGCCCATCTAGTTCCAACCCTCCTGCCAGGGGCAGGGACACCTTCCAGTAGACCAGGGTACCCAAAGCTGCATCCAACCTGGCCTTGAACCCTGCCAGGGATCCAGGGGCTTCCACAGCTTCTCTGTGGCAGCCCTGTGCCAGGGCCTCAGCACCCTCAAAGTAAAGAATTTCTTCCTAACGTCTAATCTAACCCTGCTTCAGCTTGAAGCTATCACCCCATGTCCTGTCCCTGCACTCCCTGGTGAACAGCCCCTCTCCCACTGCAGCCCCTTGAAGTATTGGTAGGCAGCAATTAGGTCTCCCTGGAGCCTTCTCTTCTCCAGGCTGAACAAGCCCAACTCTCAAAGCCTGTCTTCACAGGAGAGGCGCTCCAACCCCTTGGACTCGCTCTACAGATCCAAGTCTGTCCTGTTCCAGGGACCCCAGAGCTGGATGCAGTACTCCAGTGGGGTCTCATGAGAGCAGAGGGGCAGCATCCCCTCCCTCGACCTGCTGGCCACACTGTGCAGCCCAGGACATGGTTGGCCTGCTGAGCTACCAGCATACTGCTGCTCACGTTGAGCTTGTCATCAACCAGCACCCCCAAGTCTTTCTCCTCAGGGCGGCTCCCCATCCATTCTCTGCCCAGCCTGGAGTTGTGCTTGGGATTGCACTGACCCACATGCACTTGGACCTTGCACTTGGCCTTGCTGAACTTCATGAAGTTCACACGGTCCCACCTCTCCAGCCTGTCAAGGTCCCTCTGGACAGCATCCCTTCCCTCCAGTGTATCGACCTCACCTCACAGCTTGGCGTCGTAGGCAAACTTGCCGAGGGTGCACTCTATCCCACTGTCTCTGTCAAAGATGTTGAACCATGCTGGTCCCACTTGGGCTTGTCGGCATTTTTTCCTAGATCTGTGGGAGGGAGGTGGGACTTGTGGGGAAACAAGGTTTACCTCAGGGAGACTCCTGATGTTTCCTGCCTTCTTGCAAAGCGGCAGCCTCTTGCTGCGCACTGTGGGACACTGACTGCCTGTCCTGTTCTGGTACTGGAACAGAGAGGGTGGAAAAGGTGGGAAACCATTGCTGTGAGCTTCAAGAGGAGCCACACCATGCTGTGGAGCAAGAATCAGATAGTCAAGGAATTTTGTGACTGAATGCACCTAGCTCTCTTTTCCTGAATCCCACACAGGGTTGGGGTAAATCAGTCTTCTCTTTTAAGAAAACAGAAGAGCTAAGGCTGCAGATTTTATCCCGTTTGCATTTTAAACAGAAAAACATTCAACTTTGATTACTTTTCTCTTGGACTTTGCATTAAGGACTCACCAAAGTGCACTGATTGTGCAGTGCCAGGGGAATTCGGGAGGAGGGACGTGAACTGCTTGATGAGAGAGAAAAGAAGATCAAGCTGATTTTATATTTGGATCTGAATACAAAACGATTTCCTCCCTCTTCCTGCGGCTGTCCTGGAGGGTCAGCAAAGACTGCAGATCCTAAACCTTCAGTGTGAGACTTAATGACAAGGGGAAAGACGATTTGCACGTTACTATTCTCCAAATCCTCTGGATTCAGGTCTTCAATAATAAATGTTCACTTAAGGAACCATCAGCAGAGCAGAGACATTAGCATATTACAGACGTTTGCAAATGAAAGGTTCCAACATGAGCCTTCTTATTGCTTCTTATTTTATTGCCAGATACCTGAATTACAGCTCTGTCATCCTTCTTACAGCGTAACAACACACCTACAGATTCGACTTCCCTTTCAGCTCCAGTGAGGTCCCAGGTCAGTACAGGGAGGCACATGATAAAGCTGTAAAATCCAGCTTGTGAAACTGATGCAAAAGGGGAATGTCTCAGAGGCTGAACCACTGCTTGCAGTGCTGGAGTCAGCCTGGGTCCACTGCAAAGGAGCAGACTCACTTCCACCAGTGAGCCGGATGCCCGGGAAGGCCTAGGAAGATCGAAGTCATAGCTGAGTTCAGTCCCTACTGCCATTCACTGGCTTCACAGGCTGAGTCAAGAGGGTCTAAGTCTATCCAGGACATGGGCGAGATTCGACCCAAGTTCACAACTGGAGACTTCAAAGGAAAATTACAGTTTTCCCTTTTTTCTCTCTGACCCCTTCCTAACATCCCACATTTTTTCTGAAAATCATGGAAAAGAGAAAGTTGCCTTTCTAAAGGCAACCTAAATAACTGTGTGGCTGGTCTAAGGAACTACAAAGACAGATAAATGAATCATACACAGAGAATTACTCATACATACGCATTTTCAAACAGTAAACAGGTCACACTTAGCATTGCTAACTCACAAGCACGCGAGGCTATGCAGTCCACATTGCTGCTCTCCTGCCTGAGGAGCTCAGGAGAAAACCAGTTGGTGCACAGCAGTAAAACTGACCTGCATCAGGCCCTGGGATCACACTCTGACACCAGCACTTCTGCTGCAGGGGTGTGGGGCTGTGCGGTGCTCACCCCTCAGGGGAGTACCATTATACTGGTATGAATTGGATCATGTTTTCCAAGCCCTGTAAGGGGCTACTGAATCGTGCTTTTTTGATATCCTGGTACAACCAGGCTAAATCTCTTAAGAAGAACTATATTTTCATGGCCAAAAGCCAAGCAAACAAAACTCTTTGAGAAATAAACAAACAGAAGCCTTTTTATAAACCCAAACAGATCCAACACTTGGTTCAGGGACTTGCAATTTTAAAATAGCTCAAATAAATTAAGAATACCAAAACTGATCTGCTGTCCTTCTTCCCAGTGGTGGTGTGAGCACACGAGAGTTTCTGTTTCCTCGCAACAGAAAGGAAACGGCCCCGTGCCATTGCCCAGCATCGTGATCTCTTTATCCAGGTGGATAAAGGACAGCCTGGGCTCAGAGGAGTATTCCCCCTGGACAGATATTCACATCAACACAACAGCTCTTGCAAATAAGGGTTGCAGGATTTGGGCTTGACATGCAGCTCTCTTTACTCAATTTTTTTCCTCCCAAAGCTGCTTACATCCTGTGACCTTGCACTAAAGCCCAAATGAAATGCCTTGCAATTTTCCTAAATACTATCTTTATTCTTATGGCTCCTGTATGAGCCACTGCTATGCAGTTAATGCTGTGCAGTTGTTTCTACCCTAAGACCTTTTAGCCAAGGGTTTATAATTTGGCATCTGAGGTCTCAGCCTGAAAATTCATCTTTGTTTTTGTACTCTCCCCAAAAGTCTGTTTTAAATTGACAGAAACATTTCAATAGCTTAAGTGTGCAACAGAATGGTCAGCCTCCCTTTCCAGCTGGAAAACAAGCGTGTTTCTTTGAGTCAGAGTATTGCCTGTCGTTGGCTAGACTAGTGGCTGGTCTCATCTTGGCTTGGTCATGCAGATCTGTGTAACCTTATGGCACATCCAGAAAAAACCCAAACAATTAAAACCACCTTTACATGACTGTGCAGTACTTGCTTTTACAATGGATCTGTTCCTCTGTAGCAGGAGTTGCTTAGCCCTCTTCCCCTGATACGTGTCATGTCCAAATACCACCATATTCAGCAAGAGATGCTAAGAACCTGTTGGTGTTCTTCAGCATGTGGAAAAATCTCTCAGTAATATAGCTCATGTCTGCCAAACCAAAATTCATATGCCATGCCAACAATTTTGCTGGCTAATTGTGACAAGAAGGTTCAGAGCTCTAAAAGAAGCACGTTAAGGACCCCAGCAAATGCTGGTTCTACCTTGGTGAGCCATTTGTGTGTTTGGCAGGGTCTCAGATCTGGATTTCATTGTTGGCATTAATTCTCTGCAATCCAAGTACAGCAAATCATGGTTGTATGTGTGTGTTCGGTATGGGAAGGAACCTTATAAATTACCTCTATGAATCTGCTTTATTCTTTCATCTCCCACGTGGTACTTTTCTCCCCCTGAATCCAAGTGGTGACATTTCTCTTTCTTGGTGACATAATGTTTTCACTTTGCTTTCATTTAGTGCTCACTTAACTTTCATGATTCCCTTTGCTCTTAGTCATTGTCATACAGTTCAGTATTCCTTACTGGGGTGTCTCATACTTTGTAGCAGGAGGGAGCTCCAAAGCCAAGAGTTGCTTTCCTCATTTAATTACTTTTAGGGTCACATTTCGTTGATTTTGTTAACTCTCTGGCACAAGAAATAATTGTAATGGTCAAAGGGCAGCTACGTGTTTCGTCTGTCTGTAGGAACTGCCAGAAACTCTTGGGCTGAAAAGGTGGGGTTTGAGGAAAAGAAAACCATAGTGGGCTTGTTTCTGCTTGGTTTGAAATCAATAGTAAAAAAACCCAAAACGAACCAGTCAGGGAATTTATGACAAAAGAGCTTTTCATTAGAAAATGACTCTGTGGCAAAATTAAATGGGGAAAGTGGCTAGGTTAGATACGGTTTTCCAGGAAAGGTTCTCCAGCCAGGATGGTGTTTCTGGTCACAACCCAATAATGCCATGACCCTGTCACTGAGAGGCATGTGTAGGATGATGGAGACACCATGGTCCTTGGTGGAATCAAGCCTCTGAATCTGTGTCTCCCACTACCAGGGGCTGCCCTAAATATCTGGCTATTTTTAGAGGAGTCTTTTTCTGTTGCCGCTTTTCATAATAGGAAAAACCTTTGAAGGATTTGTGTTTTATCCCTATGCACAACAGGAATTAAAATAAATAAATAGATCTTAAGTATTTAGACATGAAGAGAGAAGAATTTCCTGCACAGCTTTTGCTAAGCAGCGTAGGTGGCTTTAACGTAAACCAGCTCCATTCCTGGGTGCACCTTTACAAGCAGGATCCCACAAATCAGACACGCTGTTTCCACGGTCATGGTTCAGTCATCACCCCCATGCCAGTTTTTCCAGATGACAAACTGATTGGTGGCAGCCTAACCACCCTGCTAGGGAAGGGGCTGCTCTAGCTGAGGGCTACGGCAGCGCAGCAGGGAGAGCCCCCACCAGGGCAGTGAGGCAAAGATATCCCTAAATTTCTGAGCCCCCAAAGCCCCTCTAAGTAAACCCAGAAGTCAGGACCCTAGCACTGAAGAAGCAAGCTCAGCATTGGTCATCAAGCCTGGGGCATCACCCACCTGTCGCCCCTCTGCTGGGCTTGAGGGAGGCTGCACTCCAGCGCCAGCAACGCGTTTCCTCCCAGCAGGTGAAGTGTGCCAGCCTGGAAACCTGCAGGGATAGGAGAGGGAACGTCTGTCAACAGGCAGCCGAGCGCTGTAGGCTTGATAAATACACACAGTGCTAATTCGAAGCAGATTCCTGCTTTGCCACAAGCAGAATTCCTCCAAACGCTGCCATTGAAAACATTATGTCACAGCTGCCTGACAAACAGGGGAGAAGTCGGGGTCATGTCAGGGGAACAGTGCAGTGGAGGCTGTAAGGCAGCGACTGAAGCCCTGTTCCAGGGCCTGATGGAGTTTGTCATTAAGGAGGATTTCACACACGATTTGCAGCCAGTTTCCCAGGTCCGATTGGTACTTTCCAGTCTAATGTTAACCAGTAAGGAAACCAGCTCCAAGACCCAGTATGGCCAAACTGCCCAGGCAGGTTTCAGGCAAGAGAGAATCACAGCATCTCCTGAGCTACCAAACACGTAACTGAAACTAGGATTGTTTTTTTAAGAGATTGTTAGGTTCTCTCTCCCCATCTCCAAAAAACAGTTTTTATCTTGTCTCCCAAAATAGCAGCCTCCCACCCTTCAAAACAAGCTTTAAAAAACCCCAAAAACCTCCTGAGACAGGCACACAGACAAAGCCGACAGAAGTGGAACGCGGAGCTGATCGAAAACAGATTCCAGCATCAAGTCCAAAGTTGGTTTCAGCCCATTTCTTCCTAATGGGTAAACTTAAGAAACTGAGAAAACAAAGTAATTACGCACCACACACTGACATACGTACACCCTTCTGGCACACACGACCCTGCAATGTGATCACATCACCTCGGGTTAGCTGAGCTGATTGCTAGAGGCTCTGGCTCACTTGGTTCTGCCTTTATAGCTCAAGAAAAAATGATAAGGTAATGCTAACTGGGGTGGGCTTTTGTTCTGCTTCACTCTGACCATTCACCTTCCTCGCTTTGATTTCAACTCCATCCCTCTCATGGCCCTTCCCTTGCCCAGCTCCTTCTGCAGGTCAGAGATTCATCAGACCGGAGGACACAGATGTCCTTCACAAAGAAGTTATTTCCATGCAAGCTGATACTTTTTTTCCTAGAAAAGAGGGCTGGCTGATGGGGAGGAGGAATTCACAGTTAGGCAAAAGGCCTGAGAAAACACACTGCCCAGTTTCCACTGGTGTTTGTGCTTACACAACCCACCAGCACCCCCAGGGAGCAGGGTGGTGACTGTCAGATTCACACTGGCAAGGCTCTGTGTAGGTAACTTTGGGGCATGTGGCCTGAGGGAAGAGGTGGTTTCTCTGAGCAGCTACCCCATACACATTTGGTGGTCAGCAGGCAGTCATCTTGCTTGACAGTGATACTTGGATTTAGCTGCGGAGCATGTTCAGAGCTTGTTTTGCACAGCAACCTCTTATCATCTGCAGAACCTCATCCAAATTCCTGTGCCTGTTCCTGTCTTTCTTAGAAAACAGCCACAGTCCTCTTTCAAGAACTGCTTTATGGATATGTTTGAGTCCAAAGCTGAGGTTGCCCATCCTGCATCTGAATCTCAGCCGTGCTGAGGTAGGACCAATGAAGTTTGGAAAGGGAAGAGACTTGCTGGGCCATCTCAGCAGAACAGCATGGCCCTAAGCAGGCCAGCTGATGCTCTTCGAGATTATTTCATGTAGGTCACCAGCAAATGTTTTCTGAAGGACATCTCCTAGTGTTTTATCTTGTCTAATTTTAAATATTCCTAAAGATAGGGTTGGCATCATCGCTTCCTCTGGGAGATGAATTGCACAGGCTGATATAACTCAACCTTGGGAAGATTTTCTTTTCTCTCCCTAGACTCTTACCAGTTGCAACAGAAAAAGCAGATAAATAGCTGCCCTTGGTATTGGATCTCCCATGGTACCAACCTCTCTGCTAAGCACTCTGATTTACAAAAATGTTATTACTGTAGCAGCTAAAGGCCCCGTTACAGTGTGCCATGCAAGAAAGTAGTATCAAATCTACCTAAGGGGCTCTTGGACTTCGGGTTAAACAATGTGGCAAATAACCAGGTTAGCAGTAAAAGGGATGTGGGTTCAAACCATATCAACATTTTGCTTGAGATACGGAAAACTGGCAGAACACCCATACAGTAGTGAGGCAGAACTGTCTATATGGGCATCCCTGACACCCAAGAAGTCAGAGTCAAGCTACAAAACTGAGATCTAATTGCACGTATTTAGTATCTTCACTGTTCCCTTCCTTAGATTTCAGCTTCTCATCCTTGTCTGAACATCAAAGTATACAGTAAAAAACATACTCTAAAAAAGTAACTTGCAACTCATTCTTAAAAACAAACATCTCTGTGGCACTGAAATAGTTTTGTCTTCAGTGGAGTGGAGCTATCAGCTTAGACGTAGGGCCAAGTTTCCTTATTCTTTCGCTTGCAACCCACTAACCATGTTTCCATCCTCAGCTCTGTATGCACTGAATGTGTCGGTCTCATCTAGACAGTTTTCACCAAACCACAACAAATCAGGGGCTGTGCTACTCTCCTTCATCCACCTTTACCAACTCAAAATCACTGCAAGCAGGTAATTTCCACGTATAAAGATTTCCATAAAGAAAGACAGGTCCCAGAGCAGATCCAGACAGCATAGCCTTATAGTTCCCATCAGTTGGGCTTAAAGTATCTTTTTTTTTTTTCCCTCCCAGATCTTAGGAAGGTCATTCTGTATTGTAGAGTGCTTAAGGATATGGTATGCCTAGTTTGGGGGTTTTCCCAACAGTCACATCCGCAAGATGCAACAAGAAGAAAGACTCGGGATTCACCAGTTTGGTCTGCAGATGGTAGAGGAACATCCTCCTCTCATTACATACAGACAGGCAGAGGCTGAATGCTGGCAGAGACCCTACAGAGCTTCAAAGAGTCATACTTTAGGCTGAATCACAGTTTCAGGGATTTCATAACTTCTCTCTCTTCTTCTCAGGTCATTTCAGTGTCTCTCTAGGGCATCCGTCTCACACTTTTTCAAAGCCTTTTACTTAGGATGAATTCTCATGTTGCATTGTTAAAGGAGTAAGCTGACACACAGTACAAGAATTTGATTGACTCGGTAGAATGAAGTACTGTGTCTCTTGTTAATTTTACCTTATGTTACATGCAAATTTCTCTGTTAATGCATGTTCTGCCTAAGAACTTAAATAGCCAGACTAAGTGCATCTCACACTTACCATCCCTCAGCAGTGACATAAATATATGCATATATGGCAAGTGGGATTGTATTTTGGGTTAATACTGGCCAATATTTTAATTTGTGTGCTGTGGTCAAGTGAAATTTAAATTATCAACCTCTTTAACCCAAAGTAATCCCATTTTCATCTGTTCACTTTTAATTTTCATGTGATTTTCCAAACCCTCGAGGTACCAAAACTGTTGTTCAGAAACAAGACTGACTGCTCTAAGTTACTGTTGCAAATTATATTATAAAGATAATGGAGACTAGATTAGATCCATGGCTCCAGCATTTATCTCTGGGTGCCTGCACAGGCAGATACCAGAACAGTTTTTTGACACGTGAAATCAGCACAATTTTTTGTAGCAAAAATTTCATTTCACCACTGATGGCTGCTCCTGGTAGAAACTTTTATGCAAACCCAATGTATCTTAATCTCCTTAATACCTGACGTTGCCAGTTTGACACCTGACCTCTATGGGCAGCTGGGATGAGATATAAGCTGATGCATGTATGGGTTATTGCACTGCCTCCTAAACACCAAACTAAAAGCAACCCCTTGCCTACCAAAAAATAAAGCTTGTTGCATTCTCCCTGCCCTGTGAACAGACTGACCTACATACAGCTTTTAATATTGCCTTGGTGTACCACGTTCCTGCTGCAGGAAGTGCCACCATAGTATAGGAACCACTATGTATACTTCCAGCCTGCCAGGAAGTGTGCAATGATGCTGTGATTAACAAGTAAAATAAATAAATAAACAATCATGTCCTAACAGAAAAGAAAATCATTTGGTTTGGTGGGGTTTTTTTTAATTTGATGGCTATTGTCACTTCAGCAGAAAAAGATAAGAAAGGTCTAAAAGTGTACAGAAGACCTATTGAAAACTTTTCTACTACTGCTCAAACTTTCAAAAGTCCATTCTCTTTAACAAAAAATCCACCCTGAAGAGCTTTGCTCTTATCCTGAGTACAGGAAGTCCCTTTATTCCAAGTTAAAAGTCCAGTATAAATGTTAAACCTGGGTAGGAACAAGAGAGAAATCACCCTTGCATCAACAGAGCTTTCTGACTTGTTTTTCCATGAGAGGTCCTGGCTCATATCAAGATAGATTTCAAAAGTGACTGATTCTTTCTGTGCACATGAGCAGGCTGGGGAATAGCTCTTGGAACAGAGTCAGCACAACAATTGCTTTCATTATTTGCAGCTGTACAAAACAAATAAGTTTGAAAGAAATATAGAGAGGTGCCAAATTCAATCCCATTGATGAGGGAGTGAGCACAGTGTTTAGTGCTGCGCTGCTACACACATGAAGTCTGTGAATTGCTGCTGTTGACTTTTCAGCCTTACATGTCACCTTTGATAAATGAGCTAATCTACTGATAGCTACTCAAAATAATAAAGTAATTTAGCTAAAATAGTTTTAAACCATTCCTTCCTTAGCATCCAAAACTTTCTAAGCAACTACTCACGGCATACAAATTACCCTGCATAGAACAATCCTGATTAGATTAAAGGGAACTGGACGTAGGGTTTTGACAAGCTGGAATCACAACTTGATCCATGGCTCACTGTCTGTGCTTATGTGGAACTGCTGGTGTGACACACCATAAAAATATCCAGCGATCTACCTATCAGTACACAAATATGCTCCCGGGAATTCACCTGCGGTGACAACTCTGAGTTGACACAGGGAAGCCTGGAAAGGACCTGGTGGAGATGGATCTAGATGGAATTCTGCCTTCCCATTTTCCCATCCAATGCTCTGGAGAAAGGGGAGAAATTTTGGCTAGATTGACTTCCAGATAAATGCTATGTTATATCTGAAGAGGAAGCATCAGTGAGTCCTCATTTGTTGAGTCCTCTGGAAGGAGGTGATCAGAAGGCAGAACACGTGGTTCATCCTAGAGACTAACATGTGCCCTTGCTCCTTCTCCAACTCACAGCCTTTTCTAAAGAATGTGCCCTCTTCTCAGGATGGTCAAGTCAAGGAAGAATGAAAACTATGTCTGGAGTGCCTATGAAGTAATCCCATCCGGGAATCATTGGAAACACTTGCATCTGCAACCCTAAAGCTTTTCTCAGAAGACTGCGTTGGAGGAAAGGCAAAGACAGTTTCATACCTCACATTTTTTGATCCCTGCCCCCTCCCCCCAAAGTCTTTAGCATATAGCATGGTCTCTTTTTTTGCATGTCTCGTTCCCACTGGGTCTGCATATTTGCTAACCATGGAGATGTGCCAGGTCTTCTCTTTCCCAGAGGAATTGCCGTGATTTGGACCAAGAAATAACAACATTCCCAGCCTTTTTTTCCATTGAGATGAGATTGACTGCATTTCCTAAATACTTTAAACTGTTCTTGAGTGCATGGCAGATGATTGCAGATGTTGCCACCTCCTTTCCCAGATCTCTTGTTTATTTTATGACTGTAGATCTAAGTTCTCGACTTGTTGTCCAGTTACAAAGAAAGGATGTGTCCCCTCACTACATAACTCAACATAAGCACAGGGCTACGATATCTCTGTCATTCTTCAGGACTCTACACTCTGCAGCGTCAGAGAGAAAACAATGGCTCTGATTAATGAGCTGCTGCTGCCAACGACCAAACAACTTTGACCTAGAGTTGCTTTCTGTGACCTCTTTCCATAAATCCCCAACTGATACAAGGATCCATATCATGGACAGCCAAGAAAGCATGTGGCATTGTACGTTCAGGGAGTTGCCTTTGAGCAGGTGTAGTCCAACTCCAAAGGTTATGTTTTGATTACAGAAAACCAGAGACAATTTCCTGTTAGTTGGCAGAGGAGGGTGGTTCAAGCGTTAGCACGCGAAGCAGTAAGGTGGCCTTGCTGAAGAGTTTCTGCTGATTACAGAAGGAAACCAGAGTGACCCTCTGCCACTTCATCAGGAAATGCTGATGCATCTATGGGTGAGGAAAAGCCTTGTAGGAACAAATCCCAAGAGCCAATGTCTTATCTTATCTTTAAACACTTGCTCTACTCAGCAGTTGTTTTTACTGTGCTGTTGTTGATGTCTCCTCAGCCCTAGACTAATGATTTAATTTTTTGTTGTTGTCACTAGGAACATTTACACCCAAACTCCTGACTCTGGCTGAGCTACATGAAACTTCTATTTGTGGCAGGCAGAGCAGTGAAATGGGTGTGAACTGCTCCCATGAGTCAGCTGAACAAATACTAGCTTCTCTGGCCTGGGAAATCAATGAAAACATGAAGCCTGTTGCTCTGCTAGCAGATACTAGCATGCCAATACCCTGAGGGAATCTTAGTCATCTCTCCTGATGAGTTAGTGATTGCTAGTTTAATTTGAGATTAAATTCTTCAGCTTCAGTAGGAATGGAAGATCTGGCCTGGCTGACAGGTTGCTTGTTCCTTGCTCTTGCAGGACCACTCTGAGGGATTCCTGGATCTTTCTAGGTAGAAAACAACAGGAAGGTGTGCTTCTTGTAACCATCCCACTTAACCAAACAAAGAAAGTAGAAAAATCTTTAAAAGTTGCCGTACCATTTCCTGAAAAACAATTCTGCCTGAAGAGCAGCAGTGTAGACAAGGGAGACAATTTTGGCACAAGACAGCAATGGGTATTCAAGGGACCTTGGGGCTCATCAGCTGGCTTGACTCAGAACATAGCTAGCAGAAAAGAAGAGAATGGAGAGGTTTGTGCTTGACTTACAACCAAGTTCTTCACCACAAGAGCATTCCTTCTTCTCTGCTGGGGAAATCAAAGCTAGCCATAATGGTTCCTATAGGAAACTCTTTTTATTAATGTCATTGCATGAGTCTAGCAGAATCAAAAACTGGATGTCCTTCTCCCACCCAAATTCACAACAAAAAGTTGGGGAGGTGGGTCTTGTTAGTTATTTGCTACTGTCTTTTTAAGCCTTTAAAATAATAGACAACTACTTGATTATAACAAGTGAGAGTTGATTCCAGTACCTGAAGACTTAACAAACACACCAAGTATTCCAAGGCTTGTGATACAACACCACCAGCAGTACGACTGTGTCTTCTCTTTCCCTAGAGGGTAACCTCCAAATAAATCCTGCAGTGATTACAGGCCCTTGGTTTAAACAGACACAGCTTTTCAACGAATCCTTGAGCTTTGTAATTTGAGTGAAAATAGGATTTCCTTGGGGATGCAGTCATGAAAATACCCTCTATCACAGGTACCTGCTCATTTTTCAGATGCACCCCCACTGAGTGCTTGGGATGAGGTACCCTGGCACCTCCAAGGAAAGACACTGGCTCTCCTTTGGGCCCTTTTCTGCTGCAGACATGAAGTCGGTAGGAGAGACCAAGCTTCACCCATTGCTCCCTGGCAGGTGGCATAGGTGACAGCTCTTCAGCCGCATGGTCCGTATTACTGGTGACCACCTTCCCACTGGTGGGCAGGGCCACGCAGGCCCTGGGGGCTTGTATGGCCCCATGGATTCAGAGCATGGACTGTGCTCCCTGTCCGGGCTCTGACTCAGAATTGCTTCAAGGCGAGCACAGCTAACAGAAGTATCCCCAGGCTACCACCCACAGCAAACAAAACCTTTTACACATTGTGTATGTGCTTCTCTCCCTCCCCCACCAACATCAGTCTAAATCTCTGAGTCCCAGTCCTTCCTGATGGCCTCTGATGTGTCCTGGGGCCCAGATCTGTGCACAAGAGTGACTTCAGGCACACGAATGGTCCCTGGAGCTCAATCATGTGCACAAAGCTATTTGCGTACCCAAGTCCTTGAGGGATCTGGGCCTCAGTCTAACCTGCTTCATTTAGCTGTCACCGCAGCAGGCTCCAGTTTGCCCACCAATTATGTCTCTGTCATCTGATGCAGAGGTTAGGTGCTCTTTGATACTGTTCTTTCAGCTTTCCACTCCTCTGGGGGCTGCAGTGCCCAAAAGGGATGCATGGATCTCTTAATCGGGTATCACATTGATGTGAGCTGTCACTACGTACCACACCGAGGTACATTCGATCACATGAGCACTTGTGAGTGCTCTTTTTGGGACAGCTACAGGGTACTTAAAGTGCCTACAGGATGCCTGGAGGAAGACTGTTACAATAAGAAACAGAGATTAAAAATAGTTTTTATCCATGTTCACCAATGGTCCTATGACAAACAGTCAGGCATTCGCTCAGTGTGGGAGGGATCTCCCCCAGCCAAGTGAGACAGAACTATAAATCATTTGATAGAGGGGTGAGGGAGGTCATACGTTGCCCTCTGCCTGTGGATCCTCTGCCTGTGGATGTTTATTTCGTGTTGGTTGTGCTGCAAAATCAGATTGTTCCAGGAAAAACAGTTTTCAATATACTGTTCTTCCCTGGATAATGTATCAGGCAAACTGTCACATCTTGCTCCCAAGCACTGGTGTGGTTGTGCTTTGTGGTTGTGTTTGGGGTTTTCACCATCAAGAGCAGAATGTCAAAGTCAAACCTAAGGTAAGAATAAACTCTTGGAATTAGAAATGGTGGGATGAGGCCCTGGTCAGAAGGGCTGTCCGGGCTCAGGGCTCTTTCTAGGGTCTGCCTTTAGCCTGCTGACGCTATGCTCTTGAGTCTTGCTGTACTCAACCTGCGTTGGCAACAAGCAACTGAGGGCAGGAACCCAACATCAGACATGACAGGTCACCACCCAGGAGGAACCCGTCTTTATCCCTTGCTTTACTGGGGGCATGTTGTGCTAAGAGCTATTTGCTTCTGCTAACTCTAGCGTCCTATCCCAAACCATGCCAGAGGATCTAAGAGAGAATGCTGCACCAGGTTCCTCACCCCAACCAAGCAGCAGTGTTAGCTTCACAAAGAAAATGTCTGGGGCAGCCATGGTACCTACACCGTGCCCTGGGCTTTCATCCATCATTCTGCAGAAGGGAGCCTGCTAAGCTGTTTGTTCCTCTGCAGAGCTTTGCTATGGAAATAACATGGTTGGAGCGAGTACTTGTTTATCATTTTATGACCCTTGTAGCCCTAGAGCAGGACTAAAATTATTTAGCAGAGGAGAATGTTGTTTTAGGCCTGGACACAGTAATTTGAGCTGTGCAATCAGAACACGCTAGATTCAATGGGACGTGGTCCAGCAGCACAGGTCTCCCACCCCATCCTGGGCAGGCTGTAGGTCCCGGTTCCGTAGTGTATCACGGGGTACTGCTTCAGAGGGATGTTCTTCAAGTCTGAGACCTTTTATATAAAGTGCAGAGTAGCTGTGAAAAACTTCTTTTTGAGAAGTTTCAGACATTTATTGATTAAAGCCATAAAACCGAAATGAAATACATTAAAATGGCAAACATCCACGTTTGTTCTGAGAAGGCAAAGCACTGCAATGAAGCTGCATGGTGTATTTAAACAATGCTCTTCTAGGGGATGGCAACATCAGTTAACTTTGCCCTCCCCAGAACTAGATCGCACCTGCCTGTGTTTCATGGCTCCTGCACTCTAGAGCTTCCCAGTGGGGAGGATACTGGCACCTGATGTCCCAAAAGACTCGGTCTTTGTATGAACTAAACAGTATTCACCTGCAACCCAGGTTGCCCTGGCACCGCTGACCCATGGGAACAAGACTCAGAAGCTAACTGAGCGTTAGGGTGAGGACTGTGGAAAGGGAGCATACGCACTGCCACGCGCGATGCCAGCTTCTCTCAGCAGGGAACTGCTTGCAGCATCCCAATGCTTTCTTAACACACATGACTCTCCTCAAATACATAAAACAAATAGGAAAGTAGAACAGATCCCTTTCTTCTCATCCCACACGCCCTGGGGCTGTGCCCAGCTTTGCCTCCCAACAATGAAGTCTATCTCTAAAGGGACCAGGGGAAGTGAAACACTCAGTGAGGCAGTACTGGCATTTGGGCATCCTGCTGTTGCACAGCCCAACCTTTTTCTCCACTCTTCTCTCAGTTTTGCCCTCAAATTGGTTATCCCCCCACCCCCCAGTCCACTCAGCTTTGGCTCTGGTGTGCCAGAAAGGGCACACTCTGGGTTTATACAAACCCTCTGTCACTTGGCAGCAGCAATCAAATGCGTGTGTGGCAGAGGAATTTCTCCTCCTGTCCTCCATGGGGTAGAAAAGCACTGAAATTACACTTTGCTTATTCTTTTCTTCACCTCCCAAAGCCAAAATAAACTTTGGGAAAGAAGTAGCTTAAAAGTATAAACAGAATAATTGAAAAATACTTTTCTTTCTTTCATCAAAACGAGCCTCCAATATTATGAAAGCCCAAGGACCGCATTGCTCTCACAGCAGCAGCCAAGGTCTAATGCTAGCTGCCTGGCACTGCTCTCCAGACCCTTCCAACAGTGTCACACTTGCTCATGAGAGGTACAGTGCAGCTCGAGACATCAGCTAAGCTCCCCTCCCTGCCCCTGGCCTTAGACGTAAGAAAAGTGAAGGCACAAGAGGAAAGAAATACAGCATTATGTCAAACCCCAGGATTTTCTAAGCCCAGGGCAGTAGTTGTGTCCTGGGAGAGCTACCCAGGACCCAGGCAACGTCAGCAAGAAAATTAAATGACACTTGACTAATATTCAAAGCAATTGGATTGTTTTTGCCAAGCAAAAAAACTTTTGCAAAGTTTTGGGGTTTTCGGACTGTTCTTGCAAAGCTCAGCACATGGTTCTAAGAGACTGAAATACCTGAGCACCCTGAAACAGCACATGCCAATGCTCAGGGTGAACTGGGTGCTTCTAGAAACTGGAGGGGATTCGGAGTCAAGTGCAAGGGTGTACTTGCCTGACAGTGTCTCCTCCTGCAGAGTTTGGGGCTTTTTCTGTTGATGCTTTGCTCAAGGGGATGCTGCATCCTGCATGGGTCACCCTGGCTGTGTTTGGGAACAGCAGAACTTCTTAGAAGAAATGAGGGAAATGGCAGGGCTGGAACCCACTGGCTCTTTTGCTTCCCGCCATTACATGTCATAGAAGTTCTTAGGCAGGGCCACGCTAAATAACATCACACAGATGCACTGGAGGGAGTTTGTGTTGGCCAGACTCCAACCCCTTGTCCTGCAAAGGACTCTGGAGATAGAGCAATGGCCAAGAGTAGTTTAAAGTCTCGGCTAGAGGTCTATAGGAAGGGTCTCCTTCAAAGGGAGTCCAGCAATGAGCTGTCTAGGCAGGATCCCCTTTGGGAAGGGTTCTCTGGTGCCATGAGATTAGCTGGCCACTGCTGAGTTACTGACAGGAATTTGAACAGCTCATGGAAGAAGCCAGACTTGCCGAAGCAGGAGTGATTCACTCACCTCATTGAGAGAATATGCCAGGCAGGGAGCATTCTGCTCAAAATCCAGCAAAAAAAGAAACGAGAGGTGGGAGGTGGGAGGCAAGAAAATCCCTGTTCCATCCAGTTGAAAAGTTAAACCCTAATGCTCCTCTTTTCACTAGATACGTTATCTTCACTATTCTGCTAAGAATAATGCCTCTGTTATAAGCCCAGGTAAAGATTTCTGGCTTATCAAGTTCAAGGCAAAAGAGAAGATAAAGATTTGAAGAACTGGAGGGGAAAGAAAACATACGGCTTTAATGTCAGGTTGCAAATTGCGATACTTATCTAAGTCTGTTGTCTCCTTTTCTTGATTATGTTACTTTGAATTTGGACAAGAAAACCAGCCTGGCCAACTTCACTTCTGTTTCTTCTCAGTTTCACTTTCTGAAAGTCATATCATCATAGATGTACACTCAGATATGTGTCTCACCGAGGACAGTTTCACAGACAGAAAACATTTCCTGGGCCAGGAGATGATGAGGAGAGAGACCTTTTATCCCTACTGTCATTACAGACTATTGTCCCCAAAGACTTGACCAATCTTGTCACATTGTTGATGATGGTGATGTCCTGCACACCACGTGCTGCAAATCTGCCTGGGACCATTATACCAGTACGCAGCCATAGGACCTGCCAAACGAGCAGCTCACTGTTGGGTTCAACCACAGTATTTGGGAATGCTGCTTTGGAGAATAGCAGGCTTTGGATTTGCTTTTAATAGGGGCAGATGCTTCACAGTTCTGAATCAAAGAGTTGCTTCCCAGAATGATGTTTTCCCTTCTCCCATTGATTAAACTGTAACGTGTGAGCTCACACATCACATTATTTCCTGAAGACCCAACTTCCTCCACTGTTACATGTGTGTAAAATTTATTTGAAATTAATCTCTTCTCCTAAACCTTCAACAACTCAGTAATAAAGCTAGCACGAAATGAAAGGACAGATTACTGTCAGAAATGCTCAGGGTTAGAAAAGAAAAGGATGAATGAAGGAAACAAAAAACAAACTGGGGGGGATCTCCCAACTAATTCCACGCTCAACTGCATCGCACCAGTATAAATGCAAGCACTGTGTGGGCCCCCAAATGAGGAACTGTTTACAAAACAAAAAGCTCGCCCTGGACTGCACTGTGCCTGCTCTAACCATAACCAACAGCCTCCCTAACAATGATTTCTTCTTTATTTGGGTCAGGTCTTGCTGAGGAAGAATTTTTTGAGAAGCCAACGCTCAGCATTGCGAAAGACCACATTGTCATCTTACCAGGAGACACCTTAAAAATAAAATGCAGGTAAGGATTGCTCCAGCAGTGCTGGATTTCCTTCGTCATAGCGAGGGCCTTGGCGTGGTACAGCTTCTAGGCAGGATAGAGCAAAGGCTGCTGTGCAGTGGTGCTGTTTACCCTCACATGCATTTCTGCACGGTGGAGAATTGGACAGGCTGTAACAGAGCAGGGAGGAAAGTCTCAGGTCAACATTCATCTTGGCCAGATTCTTGATGTTGTAAAGGGGCCCAAGCAAAACCCTGAGTCAGCACACAGGGAGGCTCGTGGGAGGGGGATGTACCATGCTTAAGCGCACAGCTGGAAAATCCTCAGCTGAAAATAGGTTTGGATTCAGCTCTTCTGTAGCTAAAAAACACTCTTTCACTCCCTGTCCATAAGTAAATGACAATCAAAATCACCGGGGCATGTCATTAGCTCACTACATGTACAGATAACATATTTATATGAGCTTAACCTTCCTAACCTCAAATACCATCTAGCCCAACAGATGATGGTTAAATGACCAGCAGTTAGGATGTTACAGGCCTGACCTGTTCTGACATATCTTATTCGTTAAATCAGAGATAACCTAGACTCATAATAAAAAAAAACCAGACTGCTGAGACTGCAAATGATGGCAGCTCTTCAGATCTTGGCACAATGTGTAAAACTGAGCCGTGCAAGAAACAAGCCAAATTTGGCAGGAGGTGTGTGTTTACAGGGAGATGGCCCTCAGGACACAGGGATACAGCATTCGGTCACCACTGACCAGCACATAACACAAAGAGTCACGGCGTTTGCTGTTGTGCCAACCCCCTGTGAACTTGCTGGGTCCCATGAACGGCCTCAGACTGAGATGTACATCAGCGTTGCTTCTTCTGAGTGTGATTTGTATGCCATGCTACCCTGAGAGGTTGCATTTTAATTTCTTCAGAGTAGGAGAGAAGGCTTAAGGCAACACAGACTGTGGCATTTTCTCTCTCTCTTCCCCCCCCATATTATTTTTACACCTTGCCAAGTCCCCTTGACTGTAACCACTACATAGATGGTTCCTTGCAACAGAAGTTACTGGAAACAGTAAGAAAAAGGAGTGGAAAGGTGAGCCTAATCTGTGGTTTATGCTGACACCTATGTCCCTTCTGATTTTTTCCCTAGTCTATTTAATTCATTGTTATAGTGAAAGGCAAATTGACTCATACTGTGTAAATTTGTGGTGTCTTCTGGAGTGGAAGGTGGGTTTTTTTCCAAGTACCTCCAGCTAGCTATGTGGTTTATGAGGTCAAAACAACCTTACAGTGGTATTTTTAGCTTTGCCAGCAGCAAGCATGATGACAATAAAGTTGAAATAGTCCTTTAAAGTCTAGATGCAGAGCTTCATAAAACAGGTTGCGTGGACACGAGTTTGGAGTAGTGCTCCAAGCCAATTAAATCAATACTTTCCAGCAGTTCTCCATCCAGTGCCTTTTTCACCTGTAGGAAGATCCTATTTTTCTCATTTCGCCACATGAATAAATAGATGAAGAACTTATTAGCACTTCAGTCCCAGACTGCTTTAGATGCAAAGCAATAAACCCAGATGATAGGTCTGAGAAACAGAAAAATAGGCTCACAGTGCTGCTGTGCTAGCACAAACAGCAGCCTGGAGCACTGAGTTCCTTGGCTCAGGCCAGGCAAGGGCTGGGAATAGAAGCTAGAAGTGTGATTTCTGCACTTTGAGTGCAAGATTGCCCATATTGGGTCCTCTGCAGATGTCCGTCACCCTGCCTTGAGGGTGTCTGCACACTCACAGATAAGCTGAGGGCTGGCCCAGAGGGCCAGTCCTTTGTCCTTCCACCATGCAGCAGACCCAGCAGGTTGCTGCTGGAGACCATGGTAGCTCTGTGAGAACATCCCTTCTCTCTGAAGCTCCTTTCATTTGAGGTTTTTGGCCAGGATTTCCTAATTTTTGGCAGCCTGGCCAAAGCTACCACTGCGACTCCCCTTTGCCAGAGGTATGAAAATCCCAGAGCAATAGCCAAAGTCTCCATCTTCCACCGGGATACAATATGTAGGAGGAAAAAGTGGGCATGTGTAAGATGCACAGGCATATGAAATCCCAAAGCCACCGGTGCAGATTTCGAGCCCTGATGGCTACTGGACTGGGTGACAGTAGCGGGGCAGGGACACGATGACATGCTGGGACTTAAATGTGAACATGCAGTGGCATTGTTCCATTATCCAGACCAGGAGTCCCATTTCTTGTCAGAGGTGGACATTACATCCTTAATGACGTTGGTAAGGTAGGGAAAGAGCACTGGGTAGGGACCTTGGTGTCAAAGAAACATTCAGCACTCTGAAGGACAGGAAACTGGTATGACGGACAAGGTGGGGTTGTCCAAGTCAATAGTGCATCCAAAAATGAGGGCGAGGCTTTTCACCAGAGAGGATATTCACACTTTTCCCAGTGCTCTTGTTCAGCTACGTGCTGGGAATAACCTCAAGAGTTCAGCTCCGCGTCCGCATCATCTTCAGGAAGGAGACAAGAGGACGGGCAGAAACGGGGGCCAAGAGGATGTTTGTTTAAGTGTCACTGAACTTGCTGGCAAATGCGTTCCCTTATTGCACCTACTGTATCACTACAAAGCCACTGGCACACAAAGAGTGGTTAGAGTTATTGGCTAACTGGAAACTCCACACAGTTTGCTTGTTAGATACATTCAGTATTAGAATCTCTACACCGAGTCGATGCGTCTAGACCGGATTTCTCCCTGGTGACACTCAGCTGAGGAAATCCAGAGGCTCTTACTCCTTCCTCAGCTCAGCAAATGCAGTGATTGGGTCAGTGGGAATTCACTGGGTGAGAAGGGGTGAGTCAAGCCCCTAGCCTTTTGAAGACAGGCAGGATGAACTGTCTCCCTCTAATACTAACTTCTTCCCTAGAAATATCCATGAATGATTACCCCCATAACTCACCAGCTTCCACATCAACCACCAAAATGAAGCCTGCTACAAAAAGACCATAATTTTAATCTCATAAGCATATATAGAACGTATAGGATGTACTATACAAGTTCATCACCAGAGCCCTCAAAGCATAGCCCAAGCAGAAGGGAGGTCCGAGCGCTCATGCTGCCACTGTTTGGCCCAATGCTTCCCGCCCAACGGGACTAGCATATCCTGTGCCTCTTACTGAGTGATCTCAGATCAGCTGAAAGCTCTCCTTCAGTCCTGCAACAGGTTATAAAAAGGCTTTGCTTTGTGTTGGTGAACTATTTGGAATTGCATTTGACATTAGCTGTGATTATAGATGACAAACAGGCCAGGTGGGTGAAATGGTGTATTGCTTGCCCTGCCAGTTTTATGTTCTGACTGCTGTGACAAGGGGAATTGGAAAAAAAAAGTCTTCTGAAAATTCTAAGATTTTTAATCTGATTAGTTCCAGACTCTTCACAAAAATCAAGATTGAGTCACTGCTGATTAAGCAAGAAAGGTGGTGCGAAGTTACATAAATGTTCTCGTCTCTCCATGCAGCCTTAGTATAAGAAAACATAAGTTAGTTTAGCTGTTAGAATATGCAAAGTACTCAGCTTGGAAGAAACATATAATTTTATCTGGTGCTTTCCAATGCTTGAAGTGGCTAAAACATAGTGTTATAAAAACAAACTCCTGTTCAGGAAGTCTGTTAAAATAAAACCAAAACTTTTCCTCAGGAGCTAGAGCTTCCTTGAGTTCCCCCTAGACTGCTTCAGGAACCTCCTCTGCTCTGGAAAGAAAGTGGGGTGATCCACCTGAGCTCTTTATGGGTGGAAACACAAGCACCCAGCAAACTTTACTGTTCATTTCTAAATGACAGGAGTTGGACCTTTGGGGAACATCAGCAGCAGTTGGCCAGAAGGAAGCCAAAGTTTCGTCTGAAGTCATGTCTCGATCTTTAATTTTGGTGTGTTGTGTTGACAGGGGAGCAGCTTCTGTAAGCTGGCTTTTGAGGGAGAACCAGAAGGGAGACCCCCGGATGCACATCAGTACCTGTCACAATAACACGAGGCAAAGCTGCAGCATGCTTGTCATGAAGAAAGTCACAGCTAATGACACCGGTTACTTCACCTGCATTCGTGATGACTCCCCATCTAATGAGGATCTCACGGCCAAGATTTATGTGTTTGTTAAAGGTAAGAATTTCCCCTTGGGTTTTTGTTACGGCTTTTTGGTAATATAACACTTTTCAGCTGTGGGATCTGTGCTAGGTATGACAGAATCACAGAGTCATAGAGGTTGGAAGGGACCTCAAGAGATCATTTGGTCCAACCCCCCCTGCCAAAGCAGGTTCCTTAGGACAGATCGCTCAGATAGGCATAGAGCAGATCTTGAATATCTCCAGAGATGGAGACTCCACACACCGCCTGGCCAGCCTGTTCCAGGACAAACAATCCAATTCAGATGCTTTCACAAATCCCACCTGCCCACTGGCCAAGCACCGGAGCTAGCACCAGCTCTGACACTTTGAAGAAGCTGGATATATCTATACAGAGAAGTGAGAACCAGAAACTTCCCATCTTGTTCAATTCCGTCACTTGAAAACTAGACTGTCCTAGAGTAGTTCTGTGTTCCAAATAACCAATGCACTGATTTCTTCAAACATCTCTTCCTTTTCTCTTCTCTTTGAGACTAAATTCTTATATCCTGAAGGGTTTTTCCTTCCTAAAGGAAGTTTATCCTGGTGCTCTCCTGATTCATCCTGAACACCAAAGTCCTCTCTCCTTCCCTTCCTCCCCAGGCACGAAACTCCCAGATGACATTCCTTGTAATTCCTCTCACTCCCACACATTTGTATACTGCTTTGTCCTTCGCATCTGAGAGGCATACTTAACAAAGCTGGGTGACTGTATTATACATATTTTATTGTAAAAAATGGCCCACTGCTCATTTTTTTTCTCTTTGAGCTGCCTCTCCCCCATGTTTCAGAATCAAGTGAGTTCAGATCCAACACTAAATGGAAGCAGAAACTTCTGAAGAGCATGGTCCCCTGTGACTGAGTGAATGTAACACACCGAGCAACACTTTCAATAATATGAATTTTTGTTAGAAGAGTATTCCCCCAAAATGCTGGCATTTTGTTCAAATCTACTTGACAAGCACATTACTAAGCCACTGAATCATCTTGGATCTTCCAAGCTGAGACTGTGACCAGTCAGATAAAGGGTCTGGCTTTTAGCATCTTGGAAGATATTAATTCCACCGGTGCTGAATGGGTTTGATATTTACTTCCCCAAGAACAGCCACAAAAATGCATTCATTTCCTTTTTCCAGTAAATGTGAAAATGGGATTCTTTGAATCCGCAGACTAAAGCAAATGTGAGAGAGGCAACTGAGTCTGGCTGGTATTACACGAATAGCTCAGCAAACTTCCACTTAGGGAAAACACAGGCACCCGCTGGGCAGATCCCAGTCTCCTGGTGTTGCTGCTGATGGTGAAGCCACTGTGAGGCGTAACTTCCATCCCATGGGGGTTGTGATGTGCCCACGCAGCTCAGTTCAGCTTTTGCACTACCAGGTGAAGGCACCTTTTTTGGTCCATGTGGACAACATTTTCCTGTCGCTCGACGCCTGTTGGAAATAATCCCTTTCTACCCTTATCCTGCTTTCCCAGCAAGTCTTCCTCTTATCGGAAAGTAGCTTTTTGGTGGTGTTAGTTCCTGCAGTCATTTTTTTTCTCCCTTTCTATTTCCTTTTTCTGATTTTTCCTTGTTACTCTGAGCCCTGGTTGCTTTACCCACCCTAGTTCTCGTGCTGAGCTGTTTCCTTTTCTCATTACACCCTGCTCAGATGCCCCACGTCTAATGTTGTTAACCCAACCCGGTGCCTACACGTCAGGAAACACTGCATTGAAAACTCAATTCTCTGTCCTGATTCAGCGCCCTGGCTGGCTACCCAGACCTCATTACTTTATGATGGGAGCACGTGCAGGAAATGTTATGGATCTTTTGGGACTGCCTGAGTGTTTTCCTTAAGAAAATATCTTGAGTTATGAAATGCTTGCCGGCGATGCACTTGGAACAGTGCTAAAAAAAAAAAAATAAATTGCAGGATGTCCTCCTGCTTGCCTGAGACTGCTGTGCCAAGGTTCCCCTGAAAAACATCACTGAATGGCTGTTTTCTCTAAATCCTCTAAAACTGTCCTCTTTCAGGTGCAATTTAATTGTGCCCTATGCCTTCCCTGCTCTAAAAGCTCTTCCTGAGACTCCTACACTTTACAAGTTGTTTAAGGAAAAGAGGGTGGAAAATGAGCCAGGTAGTACCACGCACCTTGTGGGTGAAGTGGTGAGAAGGGAATGTGTGTGGGGATCCCTCTGGTCCATGTCCCAGCAAGCCAGCTGCTCATCCGTCTCAACGCAGAGCTCTGCTGCAGCAGTGCCATCTATATCTTGCAAGCTGCCTGCTGGCATCTGGTCTGGCAGCCTGAAGAAGCTGCTTGGCCTCAGTGAAATGAAGCTATTTATACCTCAGCATGGATGCTGTTCTCAGGGCATCCTCTTCCTCCCATTCAATTCCTGGGTATATTTGTTGAAAGCCAGCAGGCTGTTGTAGGGACAAGAAAGCTGTTCTTCCATGAGAGCTCTATGAATTGTGGAGTTAAGCAAGGTGTGCAGAACGTACCTAGGGTTTTTTTTTAAAGATTTAAACACGCCTTTTTAAGGAAATCCGTCTGACAGTGTCTGGACATCACTGAGGAACCCATCACTTGGCTCCAAGTGAAGAAACGTACAGTTCCCTGTGGGTGCCAGAGAAGGGAGAGCTCCAGAAGACATCTCTCCAGACATTTTGTGGAAAGCACAAGCGCTCAGCAGGGTGTTTGTGAGATTGAGCCAGGTGGAGTGAGAAAACGTTGAGCCAGACCCTGAAGGCTGGAGATTCCTCTGAGGCTACAAGCCATTATTGCCAAAAAAGGAAGGGGAAGGGTATTTTTTTCCCTTCATTCCTGGCCTGCTGCTTGACACTGAAATGAGAACATGATTGTATCGGAAGCCCGGCTTATTGGCTATTATTTCCTGTGCTAGCTTCTGTTTTTACAGCCTCCCTGGTGGAGTTTCTAAGCTCTGTCAGAATCTGGCATTCAGCAGCTCTCCTCCCTGTGCAATCAAGCCGTGACCCCTGCACATCAGTCAGATCATAAGGGACCCGAAGGCAGCAGGGTCAGCCGCCATGCCTCAGCTGCACACCGACACTCTGCAGGGAGAACTCAGGATCTTAATCCTGAATAATTGTTCCCGAGGCCCTTTCTGCTTCCGTCTGCAGCTGCGAGTTCCAAGAATCACAATTAAAAAGCAAGATGCCCCCNCTCCTTGTTGCAAGTACAGTGTAGCTTAGGGCTAGAACAGAAATAGTTGGGAGGTTTTTAACTGCGTTGTTTAACTGCATTGCAACTCTGAGGGACAACCTCTGACGCAGAACACAACACACAGGGCTGCAGTGCAGGATGGGAAGAATGGATGAGCAACAGCAAACTAGCTGCCCACGTAGCGAAGGCTCATGTGGACAGCATTTCCACTGCAAATGCTGCCAAAGCCAGCCAGTCTATGCCCTTTGCTTCCATCTATCTTCCACAACTACCCTTCCCATCCAAATGGATGCTTCCCGGTGAGGAACATACTAATTTATTTCAACCTTTGAGATCCGATCCCTGTGCCAAGGGAGAGGGCAGGCTGTCAATTTTGTGTTAAAATGGAATGCAAAGAATGAGAGCCCTCTCTACAGTGCTTCCTAGGGCACATACACAATTTAACAAGGCTTAGAGAAGGAGAAATAAAAAAAGGCAAATCAAGCAAAGATTTACTCTATCTTCCCAAAGGGCTATCCCAGGCCCACACCTAGGCAGAAGTCAGGACTTGCAGCTCTCAGCTATCTGAAATACTGTTACTGTCAGCAAAGGAACTGTCTCAAAGTAAGGTAGTCCTCAGGGCGTCAGCTGGAAGAGCAATCTGTACCCACCGAAATGCTGCCTCAGCTTCTGCAGCAATCTCCTCGCAGGCCTTGGCTCTGTGCAGCAGTAAGGGATTTGCTACACCTTGTACCGCCCAGTGCATCAGTAGGAAGGAGCGTGAGCTCAACTCTGTTTCGCTTCCCTCCATCAGCGACTTGTCCGACATTGTCACTGCGATAACTGGAACTGGTCACAGCTTCCCAAACAGCTGATTTCATTGAATCACAGAGTCTGGAGAAGTTCATCCAAGTTTCCAAGCTGTTCTTTGATTCCTGTCCGCTCACACCAGTGGTGCAGCTGGGCTAGAGCTGTGGGGCTAAAGGAGGCGACCTCCTCACATGGGGCGAGCGTGCCAGCAGCAGACATCCCCTATCATTTTTTATGCCAAGCAGGGCTGTTATTCAGCCATGATGCTATTTGGGGCTGTTACACGGCCATGATAGGGCTGGTTCTCATATAACTACTTCAGATCAGCACATCTGCCACCTTCTCTGACAAAGACACTGCAGTCGGCACAACACGATGTACATGAGCGCAAGGCATTGGTATCGGCTGCCGTGTGAGGGTGTGAGTATGCAGGGGTAGAATCGCCGGTTCCTGTCTGCCTGTGGTATGGTTCACTCTCACAGGCTGGTGAACATTTCCACAGTGTCTTCCCACCCAGAGCAATTCAGCTGCTGCTGTTTCACCACCCCAGCATCACTGTGAGTTGGGAACACGGCAGGACTGGGGGAGTCATTGGTTTCCATACATTTGGGGTTCAGCACCAATGTTAGCAGGAACACAGTGTAACCAGAAGATAGCTCCCCACAGCATTTGAGTTCTGGCTGCTTTTAAAATTCCTGTGGACACCGTGAAGCACCAGCACTGCAGGCTTGAGCCACAGTGCACTCCAGAGCACCAGCATAAGGAAATCAAAGTTGAAGCAAGACAGCAAGACAGAACAAGTCCTGTTAAGGCCGTTCTGAAGGGAAAAGGGGGATGCATCCAAGCAGTTTATCCTGCCACTGTGCATCTCACCGCATTCAGCACCAGCAGCCAGGCATCCCCAAGGAAGGGGATGAGTTCTCCCTTGCTCCTGCAAAGAATGAGGAGGCACGAGTAGTGCATCAGGGTAGACTGTCACATCAACCACGATCTTTTTGTTATCAAACAGTGCAGACCAGGGATGTGAAGCTCCATCTTCTTCATCCCTTCCCCACCAAAAGAAATCAGAAGAAGATGGAAGAGCATGAAAGCACCCCTCACATAAGATATTTTGGTTCTGATGTTCTCTGAAGCTGATTTCTGCCTCCTTAGTTCTCCTGACAGTTCACAAAGATAATCTGAATGTGAGAAGCAGAAATGCAGGGCCAGGGTGACAGCCCTGACTTGAGCTTTGGCTTGCTTTCCAGAAGATATTACCAGTGAGAACTGAGTTGGAACTGCATTTCTTCTTTCTTTCTTTCACACTGGAGACATCGAGACAGCTACACTTGTTGCCAGACACTCAGCAAGCTGAGATAGGCAAATGCTGTTCTGTCTGCTCAGCGTAGAGCCCAGCAGATAAGGTAGCCATCTTGCAGAGGTTGGTGGAAGAGTTTGGCACCAGGTCCTGGTTAGCAGCACTGAGGGCCCTGTGACGTGGGAAGAGAGGCCATGTCACTGTGCAGGACCCTCTCTGTTGTTCCTCAAGTATTAAGGGCTGGATCCAAGAGAAAAGTAAGATGCTTTCGATTCTGAATCAGGACATTTGGGATCTTCAAGTCATTTCTTAAAGGGTCATGTTTAAGTGGAGAAGCCTTGTAAGAGACCATGCCGAGTTAAGTTTGGGGCATTAGGTCAGTGCCAGCACTTGACAACCCAGTAGGAAGAGGTTAACAATCCCCTCCTTCTCCTTGATGAAGAGTTTCTAAATGAAAGCCTGACAGCCAAAATCCCTGTCCTGTGTAGTCCCCCCCATTTCCCTCACTTCTTCCTTCCCATTTCTTACCCACTGAGCTAATTGCTGAGTCTTACCCCAGCTCTGCATCAGGCAGCAGCTAGTGCAAAAGACATGTTCTCCATGATGGGATGTCAGGGAAAGCTGGTGAATACCTTCTACAGAGTCTGTGCCTGCCTGAAATCTAGTGTTGGGGGGAGGCAGAATTTATGAATTCTTCTGATGCTTGAAACATAATTCCAGCCAAAGTATAGAGACTTCATTTTATAAAAACACAAATCTTTCCATTTGGGCTTTTATTTGTTTGGCAGCGAGAAGCATTTTGCTTCCACAAATTTTGAAGTAACACTTTTTAAAGTAATATTTTTCTCTACAAATATTCCTGTGTTTCTAACAGGAATCTCCAGGGGAACTCATTTGCCCAAAGCAGAATGCTTCGTGTTGACTCAGAATGGCTTCTGGGGGTTTTGCAGTCACTTTTGTTTTGCCTAAAGAGAAAATATTCTGCTTTCTGTTTAATCTAAACATTCCACCTCCGATCCTTTTCATTGGCCTGCCAAACTGAAAAGTCCTTTAGTTTCAAAGATCCGGTTTCAAAACAAGTCCTGGACCTAGAAGCTTTGATGGGTTACCAGGAGGAAGACAGCAAACTAGGCAACTTCCCTGCAAAGCTTTCCAAAATGCTCTGACCACAGTGTCACCTAACTGCTAATTATCCTAGTAATGTCAAGAACAGATTATAAACCTCCCCTAAGTGCTTTTGACCTTGATGAAGACAAAACTTCATGGGGATTATGTCAAAACATGAACTTAAAGAACCTTTGAAACTCTGCCCAGCCAAGGTATGACTGAGTGAAGAAAATAAGTGAGGGTGAGAGAATCACCTTGCACAGGAACAACGTGAGAAGCAAAATGAGAATGTTCAGGAGTTTCACCAACATGAACAGCCGTGGATGACTGTCCTCAAAGGCCATTTAGTGCTTATCATCTCTGCGCACTGATGGATCGTATCTGAAGGGAGAGGTGATGTTCCCTCCGCAGCTCTAGATATGATACAAATGCCATGAGACAAATTGCCATCACAGTGTATGAAACATGAGCAGAAATGAAAAGTACTCAAAACACCGTACAAAATCCTATGTGCGTGTCTCAGGAGGATGTCTCTGACACCCAGGCAGGTGATACAATGCTGAAGGGTAGGAGAGAGCCTGAGCCTGCAACATGCCAAGTTCTGGGGTGAGAACTGGGGGCTTTCAAGTCCGCCAGCTCCATTGGGAGGTGGGATGGCACCATGAGCCCCATGGGGTTTGAATGGCAAGTAAGCATGACATACCAACAGATCTCCACCACCTCCCAGTAGATTGTCACCTCTATTACAGATAACACCAAGCAAGAGAGCAGACATCACTGCAAGGCAAAGGAGTCCCATTTCTGTGCTCACATACTGTCAATGCAGAGGCTTGAAGGGGGAACTGTGTGTTCCCTGGGTGATCACTATTACACCACCAAGTTAAAAGGGACCCTCCCGAAGCTCATCTCAAACAGCAATTAATCTCCACCTAGACAAAAGAGAATTCAAACACAAAGGGCTTTGCTGCCTGAGCGTAAACAATGTTCTTGTAGGCACTTGACCTCTGAGTCGCTTTTGCGTGTGGCATGCTTGAGTCTTCTGTCCCCACAGCTGGACATCAGGCCCCCTTCCCTGGCGCTGCCCCGCTGCCTCTGCTTCCTTCACTTTGCTGTTTGTGTTCCCTCTTGAGCTGCACTGGGTAAACAGTAACACCCTGCCCTGGCTCCAGCTTCCTGCAAACTTCCACTGACCTGGAGAGCTAGACAGCTAGTCTGAGACCAAAGGGAAGGGGCCTTTCCCTTGCCGCCAAGCTGGTGCAGCAGCTGATAAGTCCCTAACATACTACAGCTCGTCCTTCTTCACATATAATGAGCTTTGCAGCCCACGGTTAATTATTCTTTTTAATCATCCTATGGGAATTGAGAGGTGTTGTTTTATGGGTACGATTCATAGAGCATATTACCTCCCCAAGTCAGGAGGAACAGATGCATCAGGCTACAGGGAAACACCTCATTTACATAAAGTCTTTCTTTGATGAGATTTTTTCCCTCTGAGTTCAGTGCTGGTAACTGCAGAGTTCCCAAGTCCTATATTGCGGGCTGGCACCTGCATTTCCCATGCCACAGCTCTCTGGACTGCAACAGTTGAGTGCAGTTGATTCACACCATCTGGAAGAAGAGATCTTCCTTGAGGCTAAGGCCTAAAATATTTTTGAAGAGAAGTGACCTGGTCCCTTTTGTTTCAAGAAGTTGTGTCTCTGAGAGTCTTTTTTACAAGGAGTTAACTGATTGCCGATTAGTTTAAGGTGGTGAACGTGACAGCTGGCAGTGACGATGTCCCAGCAGATCATTTTTCCATGTCACAGCCAGTCTGAACCACTTAGGGGTTTCATGAAGGACTCAAATTTTTGTCTGCACAAACCATAACAAAGGGATCAGCTGGCAGTTGATTAGTTCCCTGTTCAGTATTTATACTCTGTCATTTTGTTGAGACCCAAAGCTGAGGCACTTTACATTCTCTTATCTGTTAAGTGAACAGTCCAGCTGCCTGGAGAAGCATTCTTGCTCAGGATGTCTCCTTCCCAACGCAAGTGGCCTCGGCTTGCTCCTGCTTACATGGGTGGCTAGAACAGCTGGAATAAAGCAGGAGCAGACCGCAGGACACTCCACTGGTACTCCTCAGCTTCATTCTTTTCTTCTTTTGCACGGAGTTTCAGAGTTAGGGAGAAAAACCCACCTCCCTGGTCTCACTGGGTTGTTTAGTGAGTGCTTGACCTTCACCTTCACCTTGTCTTTTCATCCCAGCATCACTTTCCAGTGCTGGCCAAAGTGCAGCCTCATGTTTCAGCTCTCACGTGGAAACTGTAGTGGTTCAGCCCGGCAGGAAACTGCCATGGCAGCTCATTCATATCACGAGCTGCTCCACTAACTTGTACAGGTGTCCCATGCTGTTTAAGAGCTCCAGTATCACTCCAAGATTGAATCAGGGAGGATGGGAGGTCTTTAGTCAACAGAGACCCTTCTTTAGGCTTAGGCATGAACTGGAGAAAGCACTGAGACAACACAAATTACAGCCTGCACTTACTGCACGAGGCTGTAGGAAACCTCACTTACTGCAGGAAGGAGAAAGACCCATAAAATAGAAAACCTCTTCCTCTCCTAATTCCTCTCACAGAGTGAGAATAACGCCCATGAGACCTGACAGCTTACAGAGATTTGCAAGCAGTTGTAGTTCAAGCCATCCTCTCCTTTCCCAACCCAGTCTTTATAAGCCAGAAACTGCCTCGTGCTGTTGTTAACTGCACAGAGATTTTCAAACATTATCTAGATTTCACATACTGGTGGTAGAAGGCTAGACTGATATATTTTGGCTTCCAATTCAGATTGTAGCTTATGATATCAGGGATAGAGGGATTCAAGCTCCTGGCTAGACAGATGGCAACTCAGGTGCCGTCTGTGAGGTAAAACCCATTAGGAATGAAATGCAACTACTGTTACGTATGCTGTGAAGTCATGCTTCCCTTTTGGTGTTCTTTGGTACCACCATGATGAGCATCTGCCCTATTTACAGATGAAAAAATTAGATTTGGTTTAGGTCTGCTGTAATTCTAAAAGTTTGGTAGAGGTGAGTCTTGGATGCAGGGGGAGACAATGAAGGAGAAGAGGGTTAAATAATTATTATTTTTCCCCTGAACAGGAAATATTTTTGAGAAAGTTTATTCTGTTTTCATTAAGATATTTCAATCATTGCATAGTTCAATATTTTCTGACATTTTGGTATTATTTAACATTTACTTAGCTGCCTTCTTTTGATTTATGTTACTTTTTAAACAAACAGTACTGTTCTGAAATTCCCTCTAAAAATACTGGCACAAGTATTTTTAAATTCAGTGTTCCCATCTTTTCAGTCAAAACAATTAGTCAGAATTTGATCCAGATTTGGGAATAGTTTGGTATCAAGAAGCTCCTTTTTTCACAGCAAGTTTCCCCTTGGCCTCTATTCATGTCCTACCCCCTGTCAGGGGGCTCCCTCTTTTTCCCCGTAGGACAAGAGTCATGAACACATTTCCCCCAAAGCTTTTTTGCACCTCTAGTGTTTGTTGCAAGTGTAAAAAAAAAAATTTTAAATCTACTTTCTGTGTTTTTTCCTGTAAGAAATAACCCAAGGATCTTCTTTTAATAATCCAGGGTCTTCTTTTAAGTCGAAAGCACAAGCTTTAAAATTGGCTGTAAAAATATCATTCCATCTGATCCCTCCAAGTTTGGTTTACCTGGAGAGCAAGACTGCAGTGGCACTGAGCAGCACTGGGGACAGTCACTAGGTGTGACTCCATATGATTTGTAATCCCCAGACTACGCTGGTGTTGGCAAACAAGCAGGATGTCACTGGATGCTTTGTCTCGGGTCACTGTGAGCCTTCTGGCTATGCACCCAGCCTGGGGGATCAGACGCTGGAGGCCTGCCATGCTGAGAGGGATTTGGTGGTCTTGGTGGACAGCAAGTTACCCATGATCCAGCAGCGTGCCCAGGCAGCCAGGAGGGCCAACCCTATCCTGGGGTGCATCAAGCACGGCACAGCCAGCCGGACCAGGGAGGGGATTGTCCTGGTCTGCACTGGGGTGGCCTCACCTCGAGTCCTGGGGGCAGGTTTGGGCGCCACAGAACAAGAGGGACACAAAACTACTGGAAAGTGTCCAGAGGAGGGCAACAAGGATGGGGAAGGGCTTGGAGGGGAAGGCTTACGAGGAAAGGCCAAAGTCCCTGGGTTTGTTCAGCCTGGAGAAGAGGAGGCTGAGGGGAGACCTCATCATGGGCTGTGGCTTCCTGACAAGGGGAGTGAAGGGACAGGGCTGATCTCCTCCCTTGGCCTGTCCTGAGAGGTGAGTTGGGCACTGGCACAGGCTTCCCAGGGAAGTGGTCACAGCACCGAGCTGGGCTGAGGGCAAGAAGCATCTGGACGATGCGCTCAGTGCCATGCTCTGACCTGGCTGGGCCTGTGTGGAGCTGGGAGTTGGACTCGATGGTCCTTATGGGTCCTTTTCAGTTCAGGAGATTCTAGGATTCTGTGGGCAGTCCGCCACTCTGATTACAGTGCCCTTGTGCTCACTGATGAGCTGAGGAGCAGCTTTCCAAGTTTCTCTTCTTTCCCTTGCAGACTACGAAAATCCCTTTGTGGAGATTCACCCAGAACATCCCCAGATGATCTACATTGTAGATGCTAAGAAAACAGTTGTTGTCCCTTGCCGAGTTACCTCACCAGATATCAAGCCCAAGCTTACTCAGGTAAGTGGCTGTTCCAGAGAAACTCAGATAATTCAGAGGTCTGAATCACCCAACACAATGGGTAAAAACACAAAAGAAAATCTATGAAGCTAGCTGAGTTTCAGGAAAAAAAAATAGCAGAGACTCTGAAAATCCAGAAGCACGGTCCTGCTCTCGCAGTATATTACTACTGAACTGTGTGCAAGGGTGTTTGGGGGATTAGTCTGAGTTTATCACATATTTTTCTTATCTTGTGGCTGATGTTGCTCCATAAATTGCCAAAGATGGATGACAAGGCACTATTTTTCTTCAAAATTCTGGCTATTAGCTATCCTCATGAAAGCTTACTCATTTTGCACCTTGAACCTCCTCAGAACCATTGCCCATTTTTGCTTGATTTCATAAATTTAAACCAAGTTTCAGCTTTGGGAATAAATGGGCTACAGCATCCATCCCTTCGGCAGCAGTTACATCTGAATGTCCAGGTTACAGAGTGCTCTGTGGAGGCCAAGACCACTTTGTATAATAAGAATGGAAATTTAAGGTCTGGGTTTTCCTTGATCAATGGAGATCTAGTCGCTCATCTGAAGGACTTTAGAGTTGCTCTGTAGAGAAGCTGATCACAGAGTAAGGAACATGGGTGTCCTGGTTGTGTGCCTTTCCATTCCCCTGTTAGGCTGACTGCTTGAGCTGTCCTACTGGGAACAAGATCAGATGATGCTGTGCTGAAGAATGGTCTGAGGACCTCTGCTCCTCTTTGCTGTTGGATGTCTTGGTGGTTGGACGTCTTCTTCTCCTTGGAGACAGGACGTGAAATCACAGAGGCCTGAGACAGTGCTTGGGCTCCCGCTGAGGCCAATGGCAGATCTCCAGCAGACGTGCAGAGGGACAGCGCTGCCCTTGCTGCTTTAGCAAAGTTCTATTTTTAAATTTGTCAGTAGGGATTAAAAGTGTGGGGGGGAATACGGCTCCTCTCAAGTGATAGCTCATCACGTTAGCCAGGATAAGTGTTATCAACTTCTCCTTGGCTATAAAAATGAAACATCCACATCTTATTTTAGCTTATTTCAACCAAATTCATTGCTGGAGTTCTGCTGCTGACTTCGGCACAATCACATGAGCCTTGGAACCAAGCAGACCTCCACAGATATCCCCTTACTTATAAATAAGCTCTCTCTGCTTGCCAGCTAAATTCTCTCCCAACAATTCCTTCAAACACAAACTGAAGTCCTTTACCTTGCTGCAAGCTGCTGCTGGAATGAAATTTCCACTGAAATCTCCCTTCTGAATTGCAAAGAAAATTCTCCCCAAAAGATTTTTTTCCCCCTTCTGGGGAGAGCAGATGGACAGGAATGCAGAACAGGGATGCAGATGTTGAGTGCTGCTCCCCAAAGGCCATGAGCCGCCCAAGACGTGCACTAGCTTCAGGAGCTGCCAGCTCCAGGTTCTGTCTATGCAAAGTCACCACCACTCGGTTTGCCCTGCCTGGGAATTCCGTAGCGCCGCGTGGAGCCGAGGTGGCGGCTTCCCGTGCAAAGAGGAAGCGGGGTGGGAGAGGGGTGGAGGTAAGGATGGGGGAGGAGAGGTGAATAAGGCCATCAGACAAATTTAGAACATCCTCTTCTTCCAAATTTAATCTCCAATAGACAACAAACTTCAAAGGGAGGAAAGCCGCTGTGATTTCCTTCAAGCAGCATTGACGCTTTTTGTTTGATTGTTTAAATATATATTTTTGAATATTTTATGAAGATGTTTAATATGTGTGTACTGTTGAAAAGGGCCTCCTGAGTAGGGTTATTTTTTTCTTTCCCCTTCCCCTAGCCGTTGGGGAGCAGAGCTGCCAAACCATGAAGTTCAGCTTTATCACATTTTATTATTCTTGTAGAAAATGTTCTTTTATCCACTGTAAATTAAGTTCCTTATGTTACCATTATACTTTAAAATCATTGCACTCTCTGGCCTTTAAATATGTATGGGGAAAGGTACCTCTTGCTAATACTAAACAGATCCCAGCTAACTTGACATATCATCTCTGTTGTTAATAAAGCCATGCTAAGACACACCATTCAAACGTTTAATTTTGCTGAACACAATTTTAATTCTGGGGGAAAAAAAAGGCATTTTCATCTTGCCAGACCTGTTTAGTCAGCGATCTGGTTCAGTGTGCATTTGCCTCTTATAGCTTTGACCTTCATGGGTGTTAAAGCATGATTAAGCCTCAGGTCTCAGAGCACTTTCTGTAATTTTCCTGAACTTCCCTAACAGTTTTGAGAAGAGATGCCACAGCTTGATTACTTGGAAAGAATTTCTATAAAATCCATGTTTCAAAAAACCAAAAGAAAAGCAAATCTCTGCCCGTGCCACCTTCCCCACAGCAACATCACCCATCACTGCCCCAAGGTCATAATTCCTTTGTCCTTCATCAGGGCTGAAGACGTAACAACAAGTGACCTAAACCAATGCCAACCTGACCAATTGTGAATTTGTATGAGAGGTATGAGCATCAGCTCTCAAAGCCTGGGGCTGAAATTCTTTTGGAACGGGAGTCTTATTTAAACTGAATCCTATTTAAACCACCCTGCCATACAGGACCACTGTTTATCTGGAGACAGGGAAAGAAATTGTGTGCTGTGGAATAAGAAGAATAATAGCAAAACTATCATGTCACTGGGAAAATGGATTATATTAGATATTAGATATTAAATATTAGATATTAGGGGAAAGTTTTTTACAGAGAGAGTGGTGAGGGGCTGGAACAGGCTGCCCAGAGAGGTGGTGGATGCCCTGTCCCTGGAGGTGTTCAAGGCCAGGTTGGATGAGGCTCCAGACAACCTTGTGTAGATTCAGGCCTGGAGGTTGGTGGCCCTGCCTTGGCGGGGGGGTTGGAACTCTGTGATCATTGAGGTCACTTCCAACCCAGACCAGTCTGGAATTCTATGATTCTATTAAATTTCCATGCGCAGTCCCTAGTGCAGTTTTTCCCTTGCTTATCTCCAAAAGCCAAACCAAGGTGTCTCTGAAAAGGAAAACATGGACTTGCCTGATCTTTGAGAAGCCAGCACATGATAAGAAGGAAGGAGAAGCACTGTGCAAACAGAGTCAGCTATCGTGTGGCAATTATAGGCACACCGAGGTTTCCCCAAACCCTTCATTTTTCAGCCCAAAGTGATCTCAACACTCCTGCAGCCCAGCGTCTGTCCAGAAAGAGCCTCCCCATGTCCTGCAGGAGGAGTCAGACCTACTGCCCCTGCTTCCATTCCTCTGCCTGTGACAACGGGTGAATTTCAGCCACCTACTCATTTACCGAGCTACGTGTCTGCATTTAGCATCACTTCTTTCTTCTCTACATTACAACCCGTGACTGTCAAACTGATGGGAAAGCAAATTGCATTTTCTCTAGCCAACAGGTGATTTCCCTGCATGCTAATAAGAAGCTGTTTATTCTCAGCAACACAAGCAGACCTGCTTGATGTCGCTGCTGTCCAACGTTCATTCTCACTAAAGCAATTGTTGCTCCAGTTTATTTTTCACATTTGCCTTTCATACCCTCACTTCTTCCTCATAAGCAGAACTTGCAGATGCTGTTTTTTCAGCAGTCTCAGAACATTACAAGAGTTTATTGAATTTAGGGCAAAAAAGTCTATATTACTAAGTCCCCTTATTTCTGTCATCCTGTGATTTACTGTCTTAAGTCATCCACGCTGCTTCAGTGCCAACTAGGAATCCATAGGCTGCTTTGAAAGTATCCCTTCTGTGATACAGAGAGAATCTGATGATGAGCTGTAGCCCACAGCTGGTAGATATCTGCCAGCAGGTGAGATTGTGATATGAATAATTCTAATTTTTTTGGGTCTAACTTCACACAGATTTTTAAAAGTACATGTGGTAACTACATGTAGCATTAGGAGAAGCAAATCTTGTTCTTAAACACTTCCAAAAATATCACCCTACAAAATCCATACAAGATAGGCATAATTATATCCAGTGAAGAGATAGGGAAATGCGACCCACAATGGGTAGCATGGTATCTTGCCTAGGATCTGAGAAGACTGGGCTACTGAATCAAAAGCCCCAGTTACGATGTCCAGGTTTAGGATTTCAAAGAGAGTCATACCTTAGGGAGGGCTTTTCTATTTGTTTATGCTGATGCTGCTTAAGATATGTGTGGAATGAGACCACCAACCACTGTGGAAAGTCAAATCTAAAGCAGAACAGCCTTGGCTGGTTGCTGCTGTGGTCTGAGGGGAAAGGGAATGTCTCACAAGCCTTCCATCTGTCTCTTCTCTTGCAGTATCCTTATTCTGTAGAGATGAATGTGAAGAGGATGGTGTGGGACCCGAGAAGAGGATTTGTCATCCCCTCCCATTCTTTTGTTTACTCAGGAGTACTCACATGCACCGTAAATGTCAATGGAAGTGTGTTCACCTCCTATTACCTAGCACAGAGATTGGGTGAGTGGCTACCATGTGCCAAGAAAGATCAGCAATGTTTCTATTTCACAGCAAAACTCCTGGGTATTATTTCTTGGATAGCCTCGATTATATTTGATATATCTCATTGGTATGTATCTGTAGCAAGTCCAAGCTGGAGAGCTAAAAGCAAACTCACTCTTCCTCCTTTTTTTCCTATTCAATAGAACTTGGATTTGATCCCCTCCTGGTTTTGAAAAACTACCAAGTGTCGAGGTGGTACAAAATTGGAGTGTTTTATTCAAGCCCCACCAGGGCTTTGTTTGCTTAGGCTGAACTATATTTACATTAAAACAACTGCTGGTTTAGGATAAACCAGACAGTAGCCTTCTTTTTGCTTCCAGTCTTGAAACACACAAGATCATGGTATAAAAATCATGTAAAAGTGCTAATTAAAATCTTCACTTTTTCATACAGTTTTTCATGGTGATTTACTACAGTGCCTTTTCCCCTGTACTTACAGTCGAGCTTCAGCTCAGAATTAAGATCTGAATTTGGAGCAACTAAACATGATTTTGAGTGCTGGGGATTTATATGAAGCCAATTAGACTTTATTTTTCCTTTGTTTTCAATATATGTTCTTTCTCTCCTTGAATATTATTCTTTTGACAGAGGAAAGTTTATTGTGACTTCATTCCTATTAGATCATAGCATCCTTCTATACAATTAGCCTTCAGCTTTAAACAACAGGCTTGTAAATCTGTATGGCAGCCAAATAAAAGTCCTGTAAATCTCTCCCTTTCTCTCTCTCACTTTTTCTTCATTGTTGGGAGTAATTATTTTTTAATAGAATCATGAATGCAAAGCTAATTAACCCATTAGGTCATCCCTCTCTAGCTCAAATGCAGGAAAAGTATTCATAAACAACCACATGGGATCAGTTAGTCTGACCAGCTGATGTTGAGGCATCTATAGAACCAACGTAATGTTTCCACTGTGGGGGCATTTCCAGCAATTTCCATAGAAATGCCAGGAGAAGGTGAGGTGTTTTGGAAACTGTGAAAGGAGCAGATGTTGGAGGGGCAATCGGAGCGTGGATTCCACCTTAAGTGCCATTGATGTAGAGAGTGCTGCAGGGTTACACCTTTGCTTGTTTCCTTTCAGAGGGCAGAGTACAGAACCTGGCTCTGAAAGCAACTCCCAAGAAACTGCTGGTTGGAGAGACTCTCTATTTGGAATGCAGAGCAGAAACCTTCATCAACGGGCGCATTGAGCTCATCTGGACGTGTCCTAATGGGAGAGTGAGTTGATGAAAATTCAGTATTCTGCTCTCATGCAGTTTTCCCCTACCCAAAAGAAAGATCTGTTCACAGGGCTGAGTAAACCCTAACTACTACTTGTTCTGAAATACAGCCAATGACTTGAAAGCCTATAATTGATTGTATTTTTAGTTTCGATGGTTCTAGAACTTATCTGATTATCTTGAACCTGCAAATTAAACTGCAAATCTCCAGCTAAATATATGCTGGCAAGAAAAGCCAGGAGCGTATGTCTCTGGTTGGGAAGAGTATCTGTCTCACTTCTCCTGGACTGTTTGTTGATCCCCCATCTCAAAGGCAGCCAACAAAGGTTGCAAGCTGTCAATCAGCTCATCCATCTCAGCCTTTATTAAATAGGAAAAAGTGAAACAAAAGCAAATTGTATCTGCTGAAATCTCCACGAAAGAATGAAATTTAAATTCTGAATGTAGGTTCTTGAGCTTCCTGAGGAATGCAACACAAAAATGCCAAATTTGAAGTAGAAACACCAAAGAGATGGACTGTTTGCTTTGATGTACTAAAACCTTTCAGTTCTCCTAAGGAAAAACAGAAGGAAGAAGGGGTCTTTTCCACATTGGTTCATTTGTCTGAGATACTGCTCATGGTTCTATCTGATGCTCAGACTGAAAAATATTGCTTTTTTTTTTCTTTTTCCTTTTTAGTTTGGCAAAATAAACAGTTCAAAGAAGCATCTAAGCCTCTTGGAAAAGTGGAAAACGTGATTCCTAAAAATTTATTAGTATTTGATTTATATCACTTGCTTAAAGACAGTCTGTCTGATTTTGTTTTAGTAAAGAAACTACAGAAATTACAATACAGAACTCACAGAAGTGCAAGCAATATGGTGTTACTGAATTTTGTTTCCTGACCTCCACAGGACAGAAGAGAGCTGTTTCTCTATGAACCCTCCTTAGCTTTCTAACATTATAAATATAAAATCTCATGGACAAATGTCTAGGATCAAAAACCCAATCAGAAGCAATTCTAAAGTTCTTCTGCATTGGCTTTTGTCTGTGATAAATTTCTTTCTTCCAGAAGGTAGGAATTTTTCAAGACAAAACAATACAGTCTGTGACCAAAAAAAACCCCAAACCAACCAAACTCAAAGCACAGGCCTGACCCTACAGATGCCAGCAGCAGTTTTGCATTGAGATACCTGGGATCTGGTCCCTGGGAAGGTCTGATCTGTGGTGCATCCCTTGTTCTCCTGCCTGCCCAGATCCCAGTAGAGAAGCACCATTAGGGTTCCACTCTGTTTCTCTTACTAGACTTGGGAATGAACCTCACACAAGAGCTCTTCCTGATGATCTGTCTTCTATATTATTTATTTCAGTGATGGGAAGCTATAATTTGGATATGAATCACTGCTTCACTTTACTGGCAGACCTTGAAAGGATGAACAAAACAATCCAGTTTATGCTGCTTTTTGACCCCTTTTTTTTCTGATTTCCAGCACCCTTATCCTAGAAGAACGATAGACCAGAGCGGCACAGTGTATAAAGTTGGCAGCAGCCTGACAATTGAAAACGTCACCATGCAAGACGGAGGCCTGTATGTATGTAAAACATTCAACGTAACGAGGCTGGAGGCCAATGTCACAGTTACAGTCTATGGTAAGTTCTGCAGCTGAACCACATACCCAAGAACTGAAATTGTTAAGCTTAGAGGATAATGCCATGTTATTAAATCTGTTGATACAGGAACGGCATTGGAAAGAATGCCAAGTAGTTAAAACAAGCATTAATTACCTATAATCTCTGATCAATCTATGAGAGTCAGCACCCAGCTCTGTTTTCACAGAAATTTAAGAGAGTTCAAGACTGAGATAAATCCAAGGACATGGATTCACTGAGAGATGAACTGCTCTGAAGAAGCGGGCACCAAGCATGGTTGCCGATCCCCTGGAGAGTCTGGCCTGATACCCTGAGCACTTTTACACACTGTTCCAGAGCAATGCAGATGCAGAGTCCCTGCTTTAAATAGGAAGTTCCTCATTTGGAAACAGACCTCACTGGCTGTGGTTGAGCTCTGCAGGGGAGCCACAGTGACAGCCTGTCATTCCATTTGGTTGTCTGCAGCTTCTGGATTGCGAGAAGACCCAGCGTAGGCACAACGCAATCCAAAGATGTAGATGTAAGCACTGTGCTGTGGCACGTTCACCATTACTTGTCTTCCTCCTCCTTTCCCTTTCCAGACAAACCTTTCATTACGGTTTCACATAAGAAAGGACCTTACTATGAGATTACATCAGGACACAAGTCACTGAAACTAGCTGCAAAGGTGGATGCCTTTCCTCGTCCAAGCGTCACCTGGTGAGTACCAACATCTTGAGCAAACTCAGGAATACACAACCTTTGTTTGGGCTCCCATCTAGGACAGATTTCCACTGTTCTTACCACACAGATAAAAGATAAGAGCAGGAATGCTCCTAGCTGTGTCTCACAGTTCAGCTAAGGAGATGTGACTCCCTTCTGTGTTGACATAGCGGTAGGCAGTCTGGACTGCCTAACAGAAAGCTGCAGGACACATTCTCAACATGAGAAATTGTTTCTCTTCATAACTTTTCAAAAGTTTTCTCCAACCCTGTACCACCAGCAATGTTAGATCCTTGCAGGCAATGCAATGACTCCTCCTGAGCAACCTACGGGCCCCACCAGGACTGTTCTGGATCAGCTAAAGGAGGGACATTAGCCACTCCGGCAGTCACATATGTCTCTTCCTTTCACTCAGTTCTCTCCCTTTCATCCCTTGTCTTCTCTCTTGCTACTTTTTTCTGTGCTTCAGTCTTTAACCACCCCATCTAACACCTTACCCACCCAGAAGGGTAGGAAAACCCATGGGCATGGGTTTGCCCAGCCTGTCAGAGAAGTGGCTTGGCTGGGTCAGCACCTGCCCAGGAGCCTTCTCCTTGGCCAGCTGGGTGCTGCTCGGAGGGCTGGCACTCAGCACCAGGTATCCAGCAGAGGGTTTTAACCATTCGGGTTTGTTGTGGTTTTTAAGCATTGAAATAATATGGAATTCTCTGATATTCACTCAAGAGCAGTGACACCAGCACTGCCAGGAGATATTTTTCATTGTTGCTGTTATTTAGGAGATGGAAATGTTTTTGTGAGTTGAAGTGGGGACCAACTCCCTTTCCTCTGCCAAGCCTTTGTTCCTGGGGCTCAGCATGGAGATGCTTGGTCACTGCCTGGGACCACCAGCACTGCCCTCCCTGCATGTTCGAAGCTACAGCTGTTGATGTTGGAGGTCTCTGAGTACAGTTGTTTAAATGACTGTTGAGTTTTCCAACATTCTCAGGCAGTAGGACACATGCCCCAGCTTCTCCTTCAACCAAGCCTAAAGCTCTGTGTGTGGCAAGGTCTGGCCTATTTCATAGTCATAACCCAAACCCGTATAGGGGGTTAGGAGGAAAGAGGAGTCTGCTCAGGCTCTGCTGTCCTAATGAAGATTCCTCTGGTTCTAAATTCTCCAGGTCACAGACTTCAGTGTTTTCAGGAACATTAAAGGGTCATATACACATACTGGAAGACAATTCTCTAATATCATTTTTTAAACTTGATCACATACATTTTGGCTAACCCATGATGTTCTGCACTTACTGTTGCACATGGAACATAACTTGGGGACACCTAGATGAACATTTCTGATCACGGTTGAGCACGCAAGAAGCACGATTGATTCAGATCCATTTAAATACCTTTTTCCATAGAGCCATCCCATGGCACTGCAGGTGCTACTCAGCTTTTGTGTGAAGGGATGGAAGGAATAGATGCCCAATTCAGGCAGTGATTATAGACCTGTGTTTCCCTTGCTGTTTTCCAAAGAATGATTCTTTCCCCTCCCTAACTTGGGTAACAGTTAGCTTTGAGGGTTAACATGGGTGCATGCACATGATGAGCTTTGGTGGGACTTTCAAAACAGGTACAAGGACGGCAAACTCATCAAGGAAAACCACACTTGCTATGAGCCAGATCCAATGAAGTACAGACTGGGCATAAGAGACGTGAGGCCGAAGCATGCTGGAAACTACACCATTGTCTTGAGCAATGCGAAATATGGGCTGTACAAGAACCTCACCATGCAGCTGGTAGTGACAGGTAAGGACTTTATGTTCATGACTTCTAGCAGATTCTTTCTTATTTTTTTGTGTGATCCTACTTTACCCATCAGCAGGAATGGGTAATATTTCCCCACGTTTAGCTGGTAGGAACTGAGCATAGACCACCACCAATGAAAATCCACCTCATTTCACCACACATTAACTAGAAGCAACAGAACAGAGAGCTAGGATGACGAGTATGTCTGAAACTAGGTCATCTAAAGTCCCTTTCCACTGAGACACACAACCTCAGCAACAGCCTACGGCACCTTGGTGTTGGGACAGTGTCTCCGCAGAGCAAAGCAGAAGTGGCTTGAAAGTCAGCAAACTCAACAGGACTTAAATTTTAATAGGAGTTTGAGAGGATACCTAGTAGTGAGGTCTTGTTTCCCAAGAGAAGTGATGGAAGTTTTATCTCTTGAGAGTATAAACCAGCTTGGGCAAAGCACAGGAGAACATCCTGTTGGGACAGGAAGAGTCCTGATAGGGCTGACGGAAGGAACTAGATAAGCTACCCTGTCTTTTACGTCTCTCCATCATCCTGCTACAGAAACACTTTCTTAGTCAGTATTTTATATATTGGCATTTATCTGCTGAGAGCACTTGAGAGACAGGTTCGTTTTCAGGGGAACCTGGAGAAAGCTGAAGAAAAATGTGGCATGCACTAAAGCAAGTTCACTTGACATAAAGGGAAAAATAGATACTGGAATCGCATTTATTAATCTCCCTTGCTGGGATAATGGAAGACAGACCCACATTGTCTCTTTGCATATCCACCACCTCTTTTAATCCACTGAATTTGGCAGAGATTGAATCGTGAGGCCAAGGAAGAGTTCAGCAAAAGTTAGCTCAGCTTCACTTTGTATTTCCCGAGGTTCGCCCAGGCAGAGGGATAGATGAAGTTACTGAGATGGGTTTGCTTTTGTTTCTGCTGTGAATTCTTCTCTCCTTGTCCTCTTTACACCTAAATGGATTCTCAGTTGTCCTGCTTTGTATATGTAGGTACTGTCGCACCACGTAACATCCAGCATTTGTGTTTTCCTCATTTCACCTTTCACCTTTCAGAAGGGGACAGTGCCTAATGAACAGAGAACTTGTCACTTAGGCACACTGGAGGTTGGACTCAATCTCTTGAGGTCCCTTCCAACGACTACAATTCTGTGATTCTGTGATCTGGCCTATTGAAAGTGCTCAGTAAGATATGGTAGCTTCAACCACCTTAAACATTACCTAAACTAACGTGTGATTTAGGACTGGAGAGAGCTAAGAACGTGCTTATGGTCAGGCTCTGCAGCTCAGCTGATGAGCAGGAACGTGTTAAGCTGCAGTAATTTGTTCACCCGAGGTTGTTTATCCATACAATGGTTTTGCTGGCTTGTTAAGAGAACGGAAACATTCAAAGGAAGAGAAAATTAAGAATGATAATAAACTATCTTGTCAAGGTAAATATTGGTCCTTGCATGCAAAAGAGACTGTTTACTTGAAGAGCAGCCATTCCCCAAATAGGCATATAAAAAACAAACAGACCTTGTTTGCGCCAGCAAGATGCTATTTTAGGATTAAGCCATCCTATGCTATTAACTACAGGACAAGCCTTTCATCTTCATTGCATGTACAAGTATGTGGCGCAGTGCGTCTCACACACGGTGCATGCCTGGTATGGTGCTCATTGTTACCCTTGCTGAGATCAACCCAACAAAGCCTTTGGTCAGGAATAATTATTTCACAGCAAAAAGCACCATTTCTCTAGAGGCTGAGAAGTCCAGCAGCTGCAGGAGTGTTACTGACACAAGGAGGTGAGAGATGAGCAGCAAGCCTGTCCTGTCTGGGGTAAGAAGGTCATCCAGGAATGAGAGCAAGCAAAGGGAAGTATCTGAGGTTGTTTTTCAGCTAAAGGCTCCAAACAATGAGGGTGTTTGCCTCACTGACTGTGCACCTGGCTGACACAAAACCCCTCGGGCTCTCTCTTGCCTCTGCCAGGCTCCTCTCTGCAGCACTAGCCCAACCTGCTGTCTGCGAAGCCCTCAGCCAAGGAGAGGGTCATTTTGCTGAGTTGCATGTGGGTAGAGATCAAAAGAGGCCAACTTTGCTCTTGAAGCTTGAGCAGCAAAAGGCCTTTTTTTCTTGCACTTGCAGCCACAGGTACTGCTTCTTCAGATCTGGGCATCGCTTGCTTTACTTTCCAAAAAAAGTGCTGAAGCTCCAATCTGATTTTTTTTTAATTTTCCCCTTAACTTCTCACCAAATAACCTGACACTTTCTCTCCAGCCATCACCACCGCTATCCTGGTATCACACCTAAATAGATTAAATCGCTTGGAGGTACAGCAGACCCTCAGACATGCAGAAGACCAATACAATTTCTAGCCGTTTTATGCCCAACCACCTCTGAACTGGGAGGGGTGATCAGTGTCTCTGCTCTGAACCAAGAGTGGTTTGCACTTACTGAACCTGGAATTCGAGCCCAGGGCTTAGCAGACTCGATGGAAAAATCCTCTTGGGCTTGGAAGTGAACACAGGGGTAAGAGCATCAGTTTTTGCACTGTGTGTAAAAGGTAGTGCCTGCGGCAACTCAGTGCCCAGTAAACCTCATGCTAAGTACAAAACCAGCTCCCAGCTCCTTGTTACCTAGAAATAACAGTTCTTTTTGAGTCACAGTGTTGCTCCCCAAAAGCCAGGGCCAGTCCTAAATTTCAGAACTGCATCTGTGAATGTGAGTTCTGATCCCTGCTACCTATACCAGGACACAGACAATTATTGAAATGACTTGAATGAGAGGATAAATGTCATTTGAATATGTTTTCTTTTGCTGCAAAGGGACACTGCATTGAAGAAATGATAAGTAAGCACAGAGCCCCCTCTCCTGTGAGTGTCTGCAAAATAATACATCCCCGAGCATCACAGACAGCATCACTGGGACAGCCAGTGTGCAGCTGGGACAAACCCAGCACTGTGCATTTGAACTAGGTGTAGAGGAAGTGAAAAGTTAATAGAGGTGTGAATTGTTGTTCATGAGCAAAGCATAAAGAGCAGCAGGGCCTTTTCATCAGTCATAGAACCACAGAATCACAGAATGGTCAGGGCTGGAAGGGACCTCAAAGATCATAAAGTCCCACCCCCTGCCATGGGCAGGGACACCTCTCATCAGGCCCCATCCAACCTATCCTTGAACCCCTCCAGGGAGGGGGCAGCCACCACCTCACTGGGCACCCTGTTCCAGTTCCTCACCACCCTTGTAGTGAAGAATTTCTTCCTAATATCCAATCTAAATCTACCCCCTTCCAATTTAAAACCATTTCCCCATGTCCTATCACTCCAGGTCCTTCTAAACAATCCCTCCCAGCTTTCTGTTAGGCCCTTCAGGTACCAGAAGGTGCTCTAACGTCTCTCCGGAGACTTACGCTGAACAACCCCAACTCTCTCAGCCTATCTTCACAGGAGAGATGCCTCTGCCCTCTAATCATCTTCATGGCCTCCTCTGGACTCATTCCAACAGTTCCATGTCCTTCTTATGTTGGGGACCCCAAAACTGGACATAGTACTCCAGATGGGGTCTCACAAGAGGGGGAGAATCACCTCCTTTGACCTGCTGGTCATGCTCCTACTGCGTTCTGTTAGTTTCTGTAGTGTGTTTTATTCAATAGCCAGGGCAGCAAAGGAGAACCCTTTGAGCATGATGAGAACAAGATAAGGTGTCACCTGGTTCAGAGCCCTGCGGGACAGGACCTTACATGCAGTGTATCTCTTGACCCATAGAAGACCAACACAGCTGCAGGCTTCCCATGGAGCCACCTCCCATATACTTAATTGCTAGCAGTCACAGTGGTTCTGGCACAAAGCATGCACTGTATGTGCAAGGTATTTCACTCCATGGTAATGAGTAAAATATCAGGGGCTATCTCCCCCTGCAAAGTTTGACACGGCCAGAAAAGCGATGAGTATCATCAGAGAACAGAGGTATCCAACACCTCAGCTCCAGAGGGGCAAGAAGGAGTGAGACAGGCAAATAACTCCCAGAGCTGCAGGGAAGGAACTGACAGCAGTGTCGGCCTGAGGCAAGGTTGACAGGATGGAGGTATGTGAAGCTGTGTGAGTGCTGCCTGGCCCAGAGGAGAATCACACTGCTATTCAAAAAACATCTCTTTAAGATGTGGCTTTGCTGTGCCTCTGGTCACCCATGCTCCCACTGCAGCTGGAACTTAATCTTGCAGGAGCACATATCTCCCTTGTGGAGTCGCTTTGGCTCAGAGTAGGACTCAAGTCCCCAGGAGGTAGCTGACTGCATTTTCAAAACACTCCTTCTTTACATATTTACACATCAAACACTGTCCAAGAAGTGGCGGGTTGCTGTGTCTTTGTTTTGTTTGATTAAATTCTTATTGAGAAAAGCTTCAAGAAAATAATGTCCTGAAGAATTTGGAGGGGAGGGAGCAAGGAGAAGGAACAATCCTAGCAAACAGCTGGTGGCTGCACATCTGAGCCAGCCAAGAAGGAGAAATGTGGGAGAAAAGAGTTATTCCAGGCTGGAGTACAAAGCAGTTTCAGAACAAAACATCAACAAAAAACCTCCAATCTATTTATGGGCAAGCAGGCTGCATTTCATTCTCACCCTTGTACAAGTCATCTGCGTCTATCAGGGGTCTTGCTGAGCCCTCATGGAGCAGTCAGCAGGTTCCAACCACCACGTTGTGCGTGAAGATTGTATCGAAGCATAAGTTAATTCAAAAATGGGATGAATAACCTCCTTCACCACTTTTCCTTTCTTCTTTGTCCCGAAGTTTCTCTCCTGTGCTCCCTCAAGGCCCTTCCAGCAAATATTGCTTTGGGTTCCAGCTGCTCTAGTCAATTGAAACTACATTCCCTCAGAGAATCCTTGATCCCCCAAGCTCCTGTGTTGTATCTATAAGAAATGTGGGATTAAGTGCTAGAAATAGCCTCTGCCATAAGCAGGGGTAATTCACTGGCTCCTTATGAATTCCCTCTCTCCTGGGCAAGGACTGGAATAAAAGGGGTGGATGGAGAATTCACGTGTGTCTTGCCATGTGCTCCTTGCTATGTCAGTGAGGCAACTGGCTATACCTCGCCTTGTTACCAAGGAGAATTAGCTCCAGAGCACTTAATGATGCATCTGTTGCCCTACTCTGTAGTCAGGCCAGCTCTTCATATTTGGTTTAAAATCAAAGGCAAAGGGAGTTCTGTGCCTGACCTACTTCAGCTTGCAATGGATCAGTTGACATCAAAGGAGTCCCCAGCGACCTCCGTAAAAGTTAATAAATAGACGGTGATCCATGTGAACAATACCCCATCACCTCAACCAGACCCAGAAATAGCTTGAAGAGGGAAATGAGCCTTCAGGGTGAGGTTAATACATTTGGGCTATGCCAGGTCAGAGAAAAAGAGCTCTTAGAGTGACGGATCGCAATTAAACCAGTTGAAGACGGAGCAGAGACTCCCAGAGTCTTCTGTACATGGAAGGGCCACTGCAATCTCTGAGCCAGATGGCATTGCACTGGGAGAAACATGAATTTTTTTGGCTTGTTAGTGCAACACAACTGATGTTTAGGTTAAAGCACCGAGCCAGACACAAGAAGCAGGGATACAAGAAATGATCTACCTGCATGCTTCAGTATCCTGCCAGGACTAGCTTTCTTTGAGTACTGTATCCATCTCCCATGTACCTCCTTGGAGGATGAGCTGTTCAGGAAAAGTCAAAACAGAAAATCTAATTTTCCACCTCCTGGGCCAGACAAGCAAACTAGCAAAGCCCAAAATAAAACACAGCCTGTCTCCATTCAGCCACTGTTCCAGTGTGATACTCCCCAAGCCCATCGCTTTGCTTTCCTCCTGGGTGCTGGCAGCAGCAGCTGCGGCCAACACTTTGGCTGGACAGGACATTCAGCTGGGAAGAGCAATGGCAAAGAGCTGCAGTGCTCCACTCTGTCCTTCAAGTCTCATTTCTAAGGCACAGGCAGGAGAGAAACAACTGACTTTTGCAGAGGGGATAATACGAAAGAAAAGAAAAAGATGTAGCAGCACAAACAGGCTGCAGTGGGCCTTTCCAGCACACTAATTATTAGCAAATTATGAAGAATTTTCTCGCTGACACCATGCAAACCCCGTTGCAGCTCCACAGCCCCATCTCCACTCAGCCTCTGCACGTTCCCAGGAGAGCCCCTAATGAAAAAGTCAGATGAGCTATTTTCATTTTGTTGGAAGTAGCCAAAGCAATTTTAGGAAGAGGAAGGTGGGGGCCTGCTGGAGTTTGCCAGAAAAATCCAAAGCATTCAACTCACGTCTTTGGAGCAGCAACGTCTCTCTGACAGCCCTTAAAATCCAGAGTGGCAGGGGGAAACCGGGAAGCAGCAGCATGTGGTTTCCATGCTGTCTCTCTGCCAAGCCTGCAGGTACATTAGCTGCTGTTTTTCTCCTTTGAAAAGCAGGCATAGGGGGCAGAGACAAAAATCCTAGAAAACTGCCTGCTCTGCTAAAAATTACACCTTTCCTCATTAGGCATATGCTTTTGAACTCTGTTTAGCCACAAAAATATAAGATGGAGAGAGACAACCCTTTCCCCCCTGACCCCCCTGCCCCCTGTAAAGGTTGGCTGCATTGAGGTTGAATGACAGACCTGGGAAGGGTAGGACAGACTGGAAGACAACCTTCTGCTCACAGTGATGGCAGATACATGCAAAAGTGACAGTAGAAGGTCAGAACAAACCCAAAGTGGGCTGCACGCCTTCTTAACAACAAAATTCCCTGGAGGGCAGGTCAAGTGCCCAGTAATTTTTCTTAGTATCTATTCATACAGTATCCAACCGCCTGGTATCTCTTCCATGTGCTCCCAGCCCGTAGCAGTGGGTTACAATGGAGCAGCAGGGTGTGTGTGCTAGAGATTAGGCAGGCGACCGATAATCGGTGACCCTAATTCTATTCCTGGCTGTGATATTGACTCATGGAGAGATTTTGGCCACTCATTTCATCTTGGCATCTGCTTCCTCAGAGGTACCGTGGGGACGGTGCCGTGCACCCACTTCACAGCAGCCTCGTATGTAGTGCTGAGCAAAAGAAAACAAGAAAGCAAACAGAATGAAACAAAGAAAACCACCCAGAGAAACTCAGCCGGGGTCACACACAATGTTCTGTTCAGCCTGAAACAAAAGTTTTGTTTTCAGGTCATTTAACTAATTTTTTCTTTCTTTCCTTTAAACAAAAAAGAAAGGAAAAAAAAAAAGCCAAACACTGACAAAGTGTTTTTGCTTTGGGGAAACTTTCCTCCTCTTTTTCCCAGACCATTTGACCAGTCCAAACTTGTATTAACAAGTTTCCTATCTGCTATCCAGAATATTCTCCTAGCTCAACCTGCACACTTTACATTTCCATTAAGCACCGCACTAACATCAGATGAGAGATTCTAAAGTGCAAGTTATTTTTGCTTTTGGGAAACAGAATGGATGCATAGTTGCCCCTCTATCAAGAGCTTTAATGAAGCAACATGTCCAGCAAATTACATGAGGTTGAGAGGAAATGCTTCACTGGACCACTCAATGTTATTTTAATAACGTGCTTAATGTGAAGAGATTTTTTGAAACCCAGTTTAGGTGGTAGTGGGGAACATACATAAGCAGCAGTTCAGTCAGAGGTCACTGGAAGGAAAGAGAAGTTTCTCCAGAAAAGGCAGGGAAACTCACTACATGCTGTCCTCTTTATTTGGATGCTCCTCTGGGTGACAAGTGTGCGACCCGTAACAACGCCTGCAATAACTGTAGAGACAGACGTGCCTCTTACAAAAGGGGCAATGCCAGAGGGTCGATGTCCTAGTCCTTGCAGAGATTATTGGCTCCTAATGCCACGAAGTAAAGGTAACACTAGAAAGTAAGGTGAGGTTTACGTAATGCTGATCGATTTGAATTTTACAGTAAGCAGGGCTGCGTTGTGATTGTGTTTCACAGTGCAGCAGAAGCAAAGTCGTTAGTTATTCAGGTCAGCTCTCACACCAGCAATCGCACCTCTGCAAAGTGAGTTGGGGATACAATCACACTTTAAGCCAGAGAGGACGAAAACCCATTTTTTTCGATACATTTAAAGCCATCTGAACATTGCGCGTTCCGAATGCAGCCAGAGACGCTAAAGCTTTTAACGTGTGTTTGACTTCTGCTTGAGAAAACTCATCCTGGGGAGGGCAATGGCCAAGGGACGGGCGGCAGAGGCTGACGCAAAGCAGGGAGGTCTCGGCGTGGGGGGAGTGGGAAGCGAGAATTGGGATAGCGAGGGATATTGAGGTCAGGAAGGAAGCGCGTTTAAAGATCTCCTCTCACTGCTAAGCACTCCTGCAGCAGGCAGGACTGCTCCCTGGGGGCAAGGCTCCCGGAGGTGAGCCTAGGGTGCTGTAGGCACTGTCAAAGAGCTTCAAGGAGAAAGGAGGACGGATGAGGTGCTGCAGTTGCTGGAGGAGGCAAACGCCACTGCAGGGGCTGTGTAGAGGCAGCTTGCTTCTGTCCCCTGTTTTGGACTGCTGTTAGTCCAATGCACAGTAAAGCTCTCCATTCCCAACAGCTTTTTTCTTTTTTTCATGCTTAAACACCAGTGGCACAAGATGCAAGTGTACCTGTGGGTGCAAAAACCCACACTTTAAACGCAAAATTGAAGGTGCAAGCAGAATCGGAGCTGGGTGCTGGCCGTGCTTACAAGCAGAGTCATACCTCAAGCCTTCCCCCATGCCTAAACACAAGCTTGTGCATAACCCACTGTGCTGCTTAGTAAACAAACATGAAAGAGGAAGCAAAGTACTGTTTGGAGGAGGGAAAGAATTATCTGAGATATACGCTATGGTACCTTCGATAATCACCAACTTTAGGCTAAAAACTCCTCATCCCACTCCCATGGAGAGCCCTTTCGCAGGTGGGGCTGGTGCTGACCCAGCCCGCTGAGCCTCCTATCTGGTTATGGCCTAAGCAAATCTCAAAGGCCAGGACCTGCCGCAGAAGGCAGCTTGTTTCCATCGCTGGTAGAAGCAACTTCTTGGCCCAGCAGCAAATGAAGTGAATGGAAAAAGCTTCAGTTACCTTTAGCGGACATGGTAAGATGTCATAGAATCATAGACTCATCTGATGCATTAGGTGGGAAGGGACCTTCAAAGGCCATCTAATACAACATCTGCACTAGATCAGGTTGCTCAGAGCTTTGTCTGGCCTGACCTTGAACATCTCCAGGGATGGGGCCTCCACCACCTCTCTGGGCAACCTGTGCCAGTGTCTCACCACCCTCAGAGTTAAGAACTTCTTCCTCACGTCTCATCTAAACCTGCCCTGCTCTAGTTTAAAACCATCGCCTCTCATCCTATTGCTCCACATCCTTGCAAACAGTCTTTCCCATCTTTCCTGTAGGTCCCTCCAGGGACTAGAAGGGGCTCTGAAGTCTCCCCTGAACCTCCTCTTCTCTGGGCTGAACAAACCCAACTCTCTCAACCTGTCATCATAGGAGAGCTGCTACCGCCCTCAGATCATCCTCATGGCCTCCTCTGGACCCTCTCCAAGAGGTCCATGTCCTTCTTGTGATGAGGGCTCCAGAGCTGGATGCAGTAATGGCCGTTGCAATGATAAATGGCCGTGACAGTGTCCAGAGGCTTGCAAAGCTTCCAGCCCAAGAAACATCCCCAGTATGAGCACTGTGCATCTCAAGCCCGCACCAACACAAGTCCAAAGGCTGCTGCTGTGGGGCAAGGCCTCAGCCCCAGTGCGGCAGCGCCACACCAAGCGCCATTTGCAGGAGGGCACCAACTGCTGTTGCAACCTCAGTGGGGAAAAAGAGACACTTATTAAAATTGCTTTGATTCCTCAGTGTCATTCCTGTAATTAGCTACGACCCCACACTAACTGTGCTATAAGGCACCGTGAAAGAAACGATGGGCAGGCATTTTTAGCCAGCCCCTCAGGTTTTAAGAAAATAATTGCTTATGCCTCATAAATAATAATTATTTCAATTGATGAATCATTTTGTCTCATTTTAGGCTTCAAGTAATACTTAATAGTGCCATGTGGTAAAGTAATTGTGGAATTAAGAATTCATTTGTCACTCATGTACGTTCTTATTTGAAACAGAACAAGTTAAAATGGTGATTTCTTTTTTGGAGGGATAATTTCAGTGACAGTCACTGTGTTCATCATTTCACCAAGAGCATAGAAAAATCTCCTAATATCACAAGATTGCAATTGAACTTCACCCCCCCTCGCCATGCTCCTTCCCACGCACACACACACGCGCACACAAACAGACCACCTCCCCCCCACAAGCATGTAAAGCTTTTGTTCTTACAATCCAGATAATGTAACACTTGAGTAACCTCTCACATAACACCTGAGTATAACCTTTCACCCTGAACTTAGAGGCTCTTTCTACAAGTGAAAACCAGGCTTCTGAGGTCAGTCCAGACGTGCCGAGATCAGGATTTGAGACTGAAAAGAAAAAATGCCCAAGGGAATGAAAGATGTGCTTCTCTCTCCAGGGAGCTTTACAGAATCACTTCATGATCAGAAATCTTTTGCTGATGGGAAATGCGATGCCAGTTACAAGGAAATTCAGCATTGGTCCCAATAATTTGTCCTGTGAATTGCTCACAAATCTCAAAGCACTCCATCAGTGATGGGCTGCCTGACACAGAGCCATGAGGTGCAGGAAGCCCCGTGTCCACATTACGGATGAGGAACCCAAACCACAGACTCGAGTACTCTCCTGTCTGCTCCCTTCTTCATTTTTTCCTCCACAAAAAGACAGCCCCTGGCCCTGGTGAAGGGACAAAGGAGCGAGGAGGTGATTTTTGGAGCCTGAGAGGACATCATCCGCAGGCAGAGGGGAGGAAAAACAAGACTCAAAGTGGATCAAAACAGCAAACACAAGAGAAGCACCAAAAAAGGCTTGCCATTTGTGAAACATTAATCAGGACCCACTGAAGGTTCTCTAAAGCAGCTAATGCTTTACTATACCAGGGGAGTTAGGCTACGGCTGAACCAACTACAGCTGATATTCCTTTCACATGGTGGAGAAGGAAACACTGATGTATTTTCAGGCAATGATGAGGTCAGAAGACCTTTCACAGCCTGACCTGGCAGCCATGAGAAATGGAAAGCGAGGATGCCACCAAGGCATGGGATCGGCCTGGTCACTCCTCTCGTAAGAGGGCCAGTGGGGGGAAAAAAAGCTATTAAAAAGAAGAGGGAAAGCTCAGGATTGATGAGGTGGGCAGTAGCTCATATTTACATATCTGGGGCCTCCTTGACAGCAGAAAAAATAAGTTAACCCGAAAAATAGAAATCTAATCTGCATTCACTTCCCAACTTGTCAAAAGCCCTCAGCGTAAAGCAGCCACGCTTGGCTGTGGAGGTGTTCGCAGAGGCACCCCAACCAATAAATCTGTTTGATTTCCTGTTATGAGAAGCAGACAAAGAGATATGTCCAGGGATGGGCAGAGCTGTCTACAAAAGGGAAGAGCCTGTGCTTTCACCCCAAACTCAAACCCACCCTCTCCAAGGTTAGGAAGAGTTCAGTTCACTCTGGGGATTTTTTAGCATTATTTCTCATTTTCATGTGTTCCCGTGGGAGCTGGAAGGAGATGGGACAAAGCATTTCTTTCCTGCTGGCAACAAGCAGCCCTGAAAGTGTCACACAAAAAGTTTATTCTTGAGAGATTGCCAGTCCAACAGTGTGATCTTGCAACCCCTCCAGATGTGAATAATGCCCTGACATTTTTAATGCTTTTTGGTGAGAATTTCTTGGTATGACTCTACAAGTGTTTTCTCCCTGCTGCTCCTTCCTCACTTTCTTTGTCCCTTTATCCACTGCACATTATACACGAACAGAAAAGGAAAGCAAAGTTTTCAGATCAAAAAGACTTCTTTCCCACCCCGCCAAAGAAACACCAAAACCCTGGGGAGATCCTGCACAATGGTAACAACATTGCAGACCAGCAGCTGTTTGATAAGGTTCCTCTCAGGAGGTGACATCAGAAGTCAAATGCTGTTCTGCCTGCAGTTCTGAGGCCAACAGCCTGATCCTGGAGTCCCTGACTGATGGATGTTTCATGGCAAAAAATTTCTAGAAGTACAGCAGGTCCATAACAACCTTTGAATTAGGATGAATGTGGTAGCATTTCAGTGTATGTTCTGACATACCACAGCTAACAGCCATGTTTCTGTGAAGGTATACTTTCAGCGATGGTGGCAATTCCAGAAGCCTCACTAAATCATCACTCAGCCATCACCATGAAAAGCTCCAAAACCTTTGACAGAAACAGGACCTTTTACATCTGTGGATGTAAATTTGCTCGTTTGCATTTCTTTTTTGATGATTTAGGTGGCAGGGGGTGTTAATTATTATTTATTAATCTTTTTCCTTAGAGAGGCCCAAAATCTATGAAAAGGAAACGGATTTTGATAAGATTGAGCGGGTGGAATTAAGAAGCAAACACAAAATCCAGTGCACTGTAAGTGGGAATCCTGACCCGAAGATTGAGTGGAAGTGGCAGCCCTGCAGCCTCACGGACACACTGTAAGTGGACATCGCTGTGGGGGAACGTGTTGCAAAATACTTTGGTAGTTTCAAGCCAGTTTCTCTTCCCAACACAACTTCTTTCTCTTCGTTAAAAATCCCAAACAGCCATTCCCCACCTAAAATCTCCAGGGTTATGAATACAACATTTAGCTGTGTACGATCCTGGAGTTACAAGCACCTTCTATATTATCAGAATTGTGTCAAATAAGTTTCAAGTGATTAAAGTTCAGGCTTGCTTTTTCTTTAAGTTGATAAGCAATGCCCCTCCGACTTGCCAAGACCTTTTCTTACACCTCTCAGATGAAGCCTACGTGGCTGACAAAGAAAAAACCAGACAGTGCTTTTGGTGTGGAGGTACCACACTTTTTTCTCCCTGCAAGAGCTATTGTCAGACAAACCTGGCTTCATTTAGCAGCCATATGGAATTTATGCTGCTTCCTAAGGGCTGTCTTCACTAACGCACACTGAGTATGTGGCAGCATCTTTGGTGCAGAAGCTGGCAAAGGTAGCCAAGCCTTCACACCTCGCTGAGGGCCCTTCTCCACTGGAGACTGAAGGCAGCCTGAGGTGTGAAGGCACAGAAGCAAGTCACTGGGTCAAAACTGTCACAGAGGAATGAGGTGAGTAAAAACACCAGATGCCTTTCAAGGTCTGCCTTATACGAGTAGACATTTTCTTTGCTCCTGCTGCTTGAGCAGTTATCTACAGAGTGAGGTCTTGGCTGAGGTCTGAATGCTTTCTCCAGTAGCCACCGGGAATGTACAGGACCCATGTGTAACCATCCTGACTGCACTTCATCTCTTCCCTGCAATGAGAGGGGTGAAGTCAGGTTTTCCATCTATTAAAACCATAAAGGCAGGCCTAGGAAGCAAGAGAGAAAATTGCTGGATGGTTCCTTATTTTCTCACCATTCCGATGCTTTTCCAAATGCTGTGAGTGGCAAGGCATGCATCAAGGAGCTCCTTTCCCTGGGTCTGTGCTGCAGCAGTCGCACTGGCATTGGGCGACTGAGTCCAAGGTTGGGTCTAAAAAGGGACCCTGTGGCCCTCCACAAGGAAGACAGCCCATTACCCCCTTTAGTGAACTGCAAGGCTCCTGCCAGAATAAACTGGTGGAGATTTGTAGGCTTAGGTAGGGCTGCTAGCATCGCAGGTCAGCAGAAGGCACACAAGCTGCTGCTTTGGAGGTGCTCAACAAGAGCAGGATGGAGACAAGGTATACATTCTATGGCCAAAGAGATGACCTGAAACCTTTTCCAGACCTTTCTGTCTGGGGAGAGAGAGTACCAAATTAAGCCAGATTGCTGACCTGGTGGCAAAAGACCTCGTATAACCCTTGTCCCAGCTCCCCGACTCTCAGATCTTATCAATTTAAATACAATTGCAGAGTGGTGTCTACCTCTTCTGGCCTCTGGGGCAGCCTTATCTTCTTCCAGCAGAAGCTGTAGGAGGATTCCTGTGGGAAATGACACAGACCCCATTTCCTCCTGTTGTCTCACTTCCTCTCTCTCTCTCTTTCTCTCCCCGCTCTTCACCGGTGCATTTTGAATCCCAAAACACTATCATTGTTCCTTAGAGCCATGATGTGATTTGCTTCCTTTTGAGTTTTTCCCCTTCATCCTCAAGACAGAACCGTGCCTTGCAGGAAGTCACTCAAGATGTCTTCTAATTAGGCTCTTTGGAGAGCTAGAAGCCCTCCCTTGACCCAGGGTGTAACCCACGTGTCTTGTGTAGATCTGGCAAAAGCACGGCTGATTTATGGATTCGTTTCCTGCCACGTTGGCCCTGGGTCATCACATGTAGAAGTCCATTTTCATTTTACCTCCTACAATCCTGATCAGCTCCAGTGGGCTCAGAGGCCGCTGGGACCTGCCATGGGAAGTGCGGTGGCTCTGCTAAGGCAGAGAGGCTGTAACGACCCTTTCCCGTCGTGGATTGTGATGACTTGTGCAATTGGAGCCAGTTGAGGAAGTGAAGGTCACGGAGTCACAGTATGTACCACCTAGCCACACTGGACTGGAGCTCAAGGGTTTCTTGAGCTGCAGAGCTAGCAGCACTCTCAGCCAAAGTGCCTGGAGCTCCAGCCTGGCTGAAGCCTTTGCACTCCTAAGCATGAGAAAGGTTTATTCTAGAGCTTTATTCCAAGGTTTGTAGTTAAAGAAGGTAGAAAAGCCTTTTGCCTTGGATGGTGCAGACATACCTTTCCGCACAATGTGCTACATGAGCTGCTCTTTGCTCATAATTAAGAAATGAAGATTGATAACTGACAGATACACAGCTATTTCTGGGGAATATGCAATATTAAAAGTGCCTTCTGCTATCTTCATCCCAGTATTTATCCATTCTACTCCCTCAGCCTGCACTTTATGCTGGAAAGCTGAGCAGAGAGACAGACACACTCAGCACCATTCCTGTCCCCAGAATTTTGAATGACTGATGTTTTGAATTTTGACATGAGCTGCGCGTGCTAAAAGAATGCTTCAAAAGCTATGTTGTGTTGGAGTATAATTCATATTAGCCACATAAAACTCACATCATTTAATTAGTTGTCCAGTATTTCCTGTTTTCAATCTTCAGAAAGTTTGGGGGAGCATTTCTTGCTGGTCATATTCTGATCTTTGTCTGCCTTTGTCAAAGGTACTTTGGAAATAAATTTGAATGTTGCAATGAAGAAATACAGTAGTTGCACGAAGAGGTAACAGTCTCCAGCAGCAGTTTTAAGACCTACAACTACTGCCTAAGGATGACATTTTCTCTCTTTAATAATGCCTCCCTGGTTGTCTGAAGTGAGTTGGGTTCTTCAACATCACTTTTGCTCTTTCTACCTCTAGATGCAACCCAGAAGGGCAAAAAATTGTGGTTCAGGAGAACACGTTTATAGGCAACAGGATCAGAAGCATTGAAAACATAACCATGAAGCACGGCGACAAAAAAAAGGTATGTGCCCATGTCTGAGCAGTGATGTCATGGAATAGCGGTGGGCTTTGCAGAGCTCACATAGCGCTCTCTCCCAGCAGTTCCCAAGCGCTGCGGGTTGTTAGCATGCTTTAAATTCCACAGCCCTGGGATCATTTTTAGATCTCCGCTGTTTATAAATGCTGGGTTTCTGGCAATGATGTCACTTACCCTGTTTAAAACCCTCCAAAGACTTTTGGGTCAAGAACCTCTCTGTCTCCCTCAGACTTGAGAAAGTGTAAGGCTGGTTCAGTGTAAGAGGGGCCCTGTGAAGCATGCACAGCTGATAAGGATTCTGAGTTCTTTAAACTGCTTAGAAAGCACCGTGTACTGCCCAACCTTGCCTGCTTTCCCAGCAGCAGGAGTTATACAGCCATGTAAGTTGAGAGGCCTGTGGTGGCCAGAGATAGCTGTGCAAGTGTGACAGTACCTGCCTGTTTCGGATGGAGCTGACAACCCTGTCACTGAGCCAATGAAGGTGGGAAGACCTCCTTCTTTCTACACCTCCCTGCTGGCTTCCCCTTCCGAACAGCACCGGGAGCTTACTTCCTGCACAGACCCCAGCCAGGAGGTATCTGTTCACTGCCTCTCAGGTACTTGGGGTGATACTGAGTGACATCACTTACACTAGCATCTGTGCTAGTCCTTGAGCAACCACTGCAGCTGTTCTGCTGTAGACCCACAGCCTCCTGGCGATGCCTTGGAGATGCTGAGGTCTGGCTCGAACAGTGGTTTTACCCCCACTGGACTTACAGAGGTTTGCGGCTTTAGGAGCGGGTTTGCAGCTACCGTTTTCAAGGGGGATGCTCCAGGTGGTGTAGGGCCTGATCCTGCAAGGTGCTGAACGCTGCAGTTCATATCCTGGCATACCTTTAAGTATATGATAATTCTTGGGCTATTCTCATGCTTAAAGTTAAGCGCAAAGCTAAAGTGCTCTTCTGGACCGGGTCCAGACTAAATCAGCATCTGGCAGGATCAGTGCCTTAGCCATCTGCTCTTTCTCATGGAGACTTTCCAGGTCTAAACATAATCTAAACCAGAGCGCTGAAACATGGAGGTTGGGCTGGGATGGGGAAAATTAGTGTTCACATTTCATTTCTGAGTTTTCCCCTTGCTGGAAGATATTTATAAATTGGATTTATTTAAATGGCACAGTGCCCCTTAAGCTCTGTTTGTACGTATTGTCTAAGAAGTTTAGCTCTTATAAAAGCAACTATCTACAAAGTGCTAATGACTTGTAAAAGATGGGGGTTGGTGATATGTACCTACAACATTTCTTCGTAAAAGATGGAGGTTGGTGATATGTACCTACAACATTTCTTCCTTTTCTAAGACCTTCTGCTTGCTGCATGGCCTGACAAGAGTTTTAGGGCTCTCATGGCTGTTGCTTCTCTCCACCTATACACTCTGTCTAAACAGATGATCTGGTGTCCAAGAGTTCAGTTGGTGTCTGACGATTAGTCCCCATATAAAAGTGGAAGGTTTCGCAGTTGCTGACTAAAATCTCCCTGTTGGTCACTGGATTGTTCCACATGCTGGGACAGTGGGACACCTCATACCATAAAATGAGGAACATTTGTCTTTGATTTATGCATACATCCAGCAGTCCCATCTTTTCTTTTACCAACTTTGCTGAGGCAAATCCACAACTAGGTGGGATTTTAGTCTGCTAGCAGACTCAAGACAGGATCTGGCTGCAGGCTCTGGATGAGGTGTTTCAGGAGTGTCACAGAGCTCCTGGGTCCAGTGGGGCACCCCAAACACACTCCCAGTCTCACACTTTGAGTACCACCAACAGCCCCGAGGCCAGTCCTTGCTCTGCCCTGCACAGCCATCTCTGCTCTTTCTACAGACTCTGGGCATCCTGAACTTGTAATTTTTTTAGATGGGTTCAAAAGCTCAGCCTACTTCAGTGTTCACATATTTCATTATTAAATTTTCATTAAAATATTTCTTTACAATTTAAAATTTATAGTATAATAATTATTTTCATCTCCTGCTGACCCCCTGGGTGAAAACACATTCTGAGGTGTTTTCTAATAATTTGTATATCCTGATTAAGATTTATTCAAATTAATAACAGTAAGTTTTATGAATCTCAGGTTTCAGCACTCTGTCTCCCTGCTTACGCTGGCAGACAATTCCTCTCCTTCCCCCCTTCTGAAGTCCAAGGCTATCTGTGTTAAGTGGAGTCTTTAGATAATAGAAAATAATTCCAAAAAAGACACTGATGACAACTCATAGCCTTCAGACTATGAGTCTGAAGTTTATCAGTCGGTATTCCCATCAGAAATGGAATAGACAGGAAACAGCCCAATCCATTCCCACCATTTCTAGCAAGTAATTCATCTGCATTGACTCGCCAGATGAAATAACAAAGATGCTGGAGTCTGCCTGAGCGTAGCTTTTATTGCCTGTGTTATGAAGCTGGGATTAGCTGAGATTGGTTATTTTTCCTGTGTGATTTGAGCCTGTCCAATGATAGATGGAGTCTCAGAGCAGAAGGTGGAATTTACCTATTTAAGGTTTCTCAGCAACCCTAGGATCCTCCAAGAGCTGCAGCAATCCGTGCTGGTTCAGCAGCAGATGAAAAAATGTGGCTTTAAAGCTGCTAAGAATATGGGAACAAACTCCCAGAAATTACCAGACCCAGAATCTCACTCAAAAGTGAGCTTGCAGGGCAGCAAGCAAGGACTCTGCCAGCAGACCCAACTGACACTTGATGGGATCTCAAGATCTTTAGACATCTATTTGAAAACAGTGGCATGTACGATTGAGGTCTCTTGTCATCTTTGTCATAATCACAGACTCGTAGAATCACCTGGGTTGGAAGATCATGTCCTTAAGCACTTCATCCACATGCCTTTTAAATACTTCTGGATGGTGACTCCACCACCTCCTCCATGGGCAGCCTCTTCCAATGCCTGACAACCCTTTCAGTAAAGAAATTCTTCCTGATATCCAACCTAAATCTCCCCTTGGGCAATTTTAAGCCATTCCATCTCATCCTATCACCAACCCCAAGAGACCAACCCCAACTTAGAATCATAGAATCACAGAATGGTCTGGGTTGGAAGGGACCCCAAGGATCATAGAGCTCCAACCCCCCTGCCACAGGCAGGGCCACCAACCTCCAGGCCTGGAGCTACACAAGGTTGCCCAGGGCCCCATCCAACCTGGCCTTGAACACCCCCAGGGATGGGGCATCCACTACTTCTCTGGCCAGCCTGTTCCAGCCCCTCACCACTCTCTCTGTAAAAAACTTCCCCATAATATCCAATCTACACCTTCCTTCTTTTATCTTTAATCCATTCCCCCTTGTCCTACCATTGTCTACCCCTCTAAAAAGTTGATTCCCCTCCTGTCTGTATGTTCCCTTCTCTGCAACCACCTTGCAGGTAGTTGTTAGAGAGTGATAAGGTCTCCCCTCAGCCTCCTTTTCTTAAGTTTAAAAAGCCTCAACTCCCTCACCCATCCCTCATAGGACTTGTGCATAGGACCCTTCATCAGCTTTGTCGCCCTCCTCTGGACGTGCTCCAGCATCTCAACATGTTATTATTCCACAGATAGAGAAGTGAATTTCATCCCCTCTCGTCTTCTGAAGGCTGAACCTTATTCCTAAAGAAAAGCACGTAGTTGTTAACATTAGGATGTACCTCCCTGAAGTTTTGGTTGAGGGAATTGCATCACGGTAGTTTAATTTTCCCATTGCTTTTGAGGCAATATTGAACTTCTCACTTTGTTACTTAAACTGCTGCATAGCTGCCCCTTCAGACTGCTTTTAGCACCAGCTGAAACACCCACAACGGCATGAATTGACCAAATTTGCTCTTCAGGTTGCAAGGAGCTCGGTTGCTATTTTATTTTCTTCTCTGTTAGTAAACTGAAAATATAGGTTTCAGAGAACAGGAGGGAGAAGAAAAGAATAGCAAGACCCACACCTCATTTGGGCCTCATTGGGGGTTTCTTTTCATCTTAACGCTCCCACCCATATGAGAGTGGCCTGGCCACGTGGATGTTTCTGCAGTGAAACTCACACATCTCTTTTGCTGGTGAAATTCATAACTACTTAAGAAAACTGACCTCAAAATGCCAGGTTTAAACCTGCTGCCGGACCAAAAAGACTGTGTTAGAGTAGTGGGATGCATTTGGTGTGAAGCATGTGAGCAATTCAGTAGGACTGTTTCAAGTGAGACCCCACATGCCTTGTCACGTCAGTCTCTGGCAGGGGAAGGTGAACAGTCATGCTGATGGGTTTTGGAACAAAACCTCCACTCTGGGAGACAAGTGGAGATGTTTCAGGCACTACCAAAGCACAGGAGCACACAGACTACTACACTGTCCTTGGCAGGTCTTCTTGAGAGAGCCTGGCTAGCAGCAGGACATGAGAAACAGCCCTCTTGTTTTCCCTGCCCTCTTAAATCCATTACCTGCAATTGCTGGGTGCCAGGAAGAAGTAAGGGAGTGCTAAGTGCTCATGACAAGACACCATGTACTCACTGGCCCTAGGGCAGAGAGTGGTCAGTCTGTCCATCATGCACACCAGAGGCACCTCAAACCTCCGTTTTCCCCTGGCTTCCTGCCCTGCCCAGCACCTCTCCTTATGACACAGTACTACCACCAGCTCTGCCACATTCTGCAAGGAAGGCAATGATTGTTCTTGATTTACAGAGAGAGAAATGCCCACTGCCAGAGATGAGAGCAAGCTCTAGAAGTTCTCGCTCAACTCAGACTGCTCTGATCACTTGTCCTCAGTCCATCCTTTAGCATGTTTTGAATGAATGAAAGATCATGGATCAGACTTGTCAGGCTTTAAGAGCAGGTGCTCTTCTGTGCCATTCAAGTAGATGGATTGGGAGCTAGCTGAACATTTTCTTTGCAGGGTCTCTGGTGAAGTTCCTATAATTTGATCTCCCTCTCGCCACCTCCACCCCAGCTCTGCCAGAGTTTAACAGCTGAGAAGTTTCCCACCCACTTTTTCTGCTCCTCAGCCTCACCCACATACAGCTAACGAAGTGAAAGAGAGAAGAATTGTTAACTAAAGCCGCTGGAGGGAGGGGTTAGACAAAGGAAAGAGAAAGCGAGGAATAACAAGATACATTAATTGCTGGCTCCAGCTCACATAAAGGTCTTGCTGCTCCATCCTTATTACAAGATGTCTTAAAACACTCATGGTATACGACTGTGGAATGTTATTTGGCTGCTTTTAAAATAGCTTGGGTTTATCAGCTCAGGAATATAACATGACAGTGCAAGACATATGGACTTTATTGAACTATTCCATTATGAGTTTTCCCAGCAGCGATGTCTATTTAATTGTCACAGTTGTACTTCAGAGATCAGTCATCTTATTTCTTTTCTTACTGAGCTTTAAACTTTGTTTATTCTTTTATAGTAATTATTTATTAGCTAATAATCCCTTCTTTGGGCTCGCAGTATTGGGTGGCCTTTAGGTTAAGTAAGAGGAAATGGAGCCCTTTGCTTCCAAATTCGACACAGGCCATCAAAACTGGGCTCAAGGATGTTTGGTGTTTGGTATGCAGTGAACTCAGAGGATCTCAGCCCAGCTCCCACTAGGAAGATGTCTAGACATTCCATGCCAATAATTTGTTATCAATTACCATGGGTTCCAGCACAATCTGCACAGAAGCTAAGGACCAAACAGCCACACAGCTTGTGCTGGAGTACGTTGGTGAGGGTTAACACGGCACTTGGTCTGAACTGCTCCTGGCTAGTACATCAAGTGGAAGGTGTATCAACCAGTGCAGATTTACAGGCTGTAAAGACTTTGTGTTTCATGGTAATTTCAGATTTCACATCAGCATCATTACTTAAGCTTAGCAGAAAGTCCAGTGCTCTGTGTGGGAGCAGAGTTTTCTGAGTGGAAGGTGTGAGAAACACCTTTGGTGTGAGCCCTGCTTCGAGGAAGGGCTCAGGCAGGAGACCACTGCCATCCCTTTGCAGCTTGGCTGTTTCTGTGATTTCATGAGTCTAGATGTGGAAAATGCCAACATGCCTCAAACTTTTCTATCCTGGCTCTGATTCCAGGATTGGAAAATACTTTTCCAGGTGCCTGGACTAAGCACACAAAGTAGATTACCCACTCAGAATTTTTTCCGCTCTACACAAAAGGTCCCCAAATGCTAGGACTGTGTCACTCTACCAAGAGAGAAGTCTGCCAACAGTTTTCACTGTTAATAATTGGAAAAGTTTCCTATGTTTGGTTGCTCGAGTTCAAACTCTTTTCTCATTCAAGAGCTTTTTGCTGCCCTTCCTTGAAATGGGTGCACTGACAGGACAGGGATGGCATTTAGAAGAAAAATGTCCTTACCCCTACCTGCTACTGAGGCCAAGTACAGACAAATTTCAAGGCCAGGTTGGATGGGGCCCTGGGCAACCTTGTGTAGATCCAGGCCTGGAGGTTGGTGGCCCTGCCTGTGGCAGGGGGCTTGGAACTCTATGATCCTTGGGGTCCCTTCCAACCCAGACCATTCTATGATTCTATGATTCTGATTTTCAAGTTTGTTCAACTTGGGTTGCCTATAGAAAGAGGTGATGAAGAACTGCCAAAACATCAGCCTTGTGAATGCTATAGGTGTGACATCGGGGTTAACAAGGGTTACTTTTCAATGGGATCCCCTCGATTGACTTTAATGGGATATCCTTCATCTACAGATACTTCCAAAAGCAGATACCACTGCTGGCTTCCTAAATGTTGATTTCAGTTTCCCTTCAGTAAAAGACAAAACTAAATGGTCTTATAGAAGGTAGGAGGATTTGGATGCCCTTTGGTATAGCATGTTGAGGACTGAACCAAGACTAGGTTAGTTTGCCAACTGAGAACTTTATGTAAGATGCTGGAAAGATAATTGGACTCCCAATCGCAGGGATTTGCTCAGGAGCACACAGCTAGAGTGAAAAGCTGATGCATAATGATTTCAAGGGATTCGTCTTATTAGAAGAAAATGACTCAAAATCCTGGCTCTAAAATCACATGTATCTCTCTGCTGAATGCTGCTGGTTTGAAAGTCTCATTTTGGAGGACACTGGAGGGCGCTCTCTCTAGAACAAGACACTGAGGTGCATTACCTTGTCTGCTTAGGTGTGTGGCAAACTGGTATCCAAGTGCATAGTGGTGATTTTGAGGATACAAACAAGAAAATTACTTTCTTTTCCTCAGTACATTTTTTTCCCAAAGAATTTGTGCCCAGATTGTTTCCCACCATCATTTTAACATCTTTTTCACCTTCACATCTAGGTGCAATTGCCATCAGCTAGGAGGAGGTCTCAGTATAGCTCTTTGCTCTTTCTTTTTCCCACTACCACATCAGACTTGTCTTGAATTCTGCAGTTAGAGACATGTGCATTTGCCTCTGGGCCCTCAAAAGCAGCTTGAGGCATTGCATCAGGTTCTAGAGGAGTCACAGCATCACCCTTAACGCTCTGGACATATTCCAAACTGAGTAATTACATGTCCCTTTACGATTTCAACTGGCTCTACAGTATTATCCTTGACTTCCCATCTAAAGCTGTCACTTAGCAAGACTAATAGCTGTTAAATAGCTGTCCCAATTTATCCCCTTCTGTCCTCAGCATGTACGTTTACATTGGCTTTTTCTAGTCCCAAATATATAATTCAAAGATCTGGTAATCACGAGAAGAAAGATCTTGGTCCCAACTCAGCACTAATTCAAAAGGCAGTGCCTATTGCCCAAAGTCAGAGGTAGAGCTCTGGGCACGTGCTCGTTAATAACCAGTGGCATTAGGCCCTCTGCTACAGTAATAGAAAAAGGAGGAGGAGCAGATGGCTCCTCTGGGTGATTTTATATCCAGGTTAGAGCTGTTTTCCCATCATAAATAAATCAGAACTGCACAGCTCTTTTTTTGGTTAACACCAGAGGGAGCTGGACCTATTGGTCTCCTGTTTTCACCCCTAAGTTTGTCCCTATTCTGCATTAATGAAAAGTAGACACTTTTCCACTCAGCCATTATTCTGCTGAAAATGTTCCCCATGAGGATGTAAAATGCACATGGGATCAAACCCTCCAAAACTCATTTCCCCACAGGATTTAAAGTGCCAAAGCTCAGAAAATCTTAAATATCTCTCTGAAAATACATCCCACACAGCTATAGACAAACTCATGACACAGCCTTATGAGGAGCAAAGGAATGTCTTGCATGAGTTTAGTTTAGGATATTAAAAAGAAAGTCCAGAGATGCTTTTGTGCACTTCAAAGCGCTCTCTGGAGATAAGGACAAAGGGCCAGAGGGTGTTATAAATTTTGATTCTCAAAGTCCTTTAGAGAGGATGGCAAAGAAAGTGATATTTGTTCCAAATGTGAGGGCTCAGAGTTCCTCAGGTGAATGGCTGCAGGGGAAGTAAAGTAATCTTGCAGGAACAATCTTGGTGGGTTGGACCCTGCTTTCTTTCTGGCAGCCCAAAGGAAGTGGTAGAAAGAATTAAAGCTGTGACCTGTGGGTGAGCTTGCAATGCTGCATCAGGACAGGGACACTGCCATGTCATTGGCTCCTCGTTAAGAAGGCCTTGTACAGACCCAGGGGCTTAGGACATTCAGTGTTCTTAACAGTGTGTTTGAGTTCAGCCCCACGAGTAACCGAACCATTTCTGCTGTTAGTGTGGTGAAGCTCAGGACAGCTGCTCCTTCCTTCTCCTTCACCATCCTTTCTTTCTGCATTTTTCACATGTCTGAGCACAGGCAGCTTCTCCAGAGCTTCCCTGCTGACCTCACAAGTCCTGGCAAAACTTTTGAGGAAGGGTTGTGGAACCAAGGGGCTTCCGAGCACAATTCGCAAGAGTGAGCTGGGGCTCAACGGGGCCACATCCCTCCCTTTGGGGTTACAGGAAAGCAAAGCAAAATCCTGCAATCTTCTTTATACCACATCCATATGAACAACCTGCTTCCCATGCAAACATGGGTGTCCCGTTACCCACAGAATCTGTATGTGAAAAGCAGGAAGGAAAACAGGCAGATGCAGGGCTTCGTTTCCAGTCTGAATCTTCCAGGTCCTTCTCTTTGCTTTTTGCTGACATTGCCACACAAATGCCATGGCAGCATGGTAAAAAGGAACCCTGTTTTTCACGGGGGAAACAGGAAGAAAAAAAGGGAAATGTTCAGGAATGAGAAGGGAAGAGAAATAATTGGGCTGAAGTGATGTGAGAGGAGAGACCAAAAACATCATGGAAGCACCTCTCTGTTTGTGAGCTTCACTCATTACTGAGAACTCCTCAGTTCGCTGTTTTTCCACCACAAAACACAGACTTACCCACTACTCTCAAGCCTTCCTAGAGAGCCTACATGACACTCAAAGCCTTTACTTTTTCTCTCTTTGCTGGGCAGATTGTGAGCACACTAACTACAGCAAACAGCAGCACATCAGGAATCTATTACTGTGTGGCTTCAAACAAGATCGGCGAAGAAGAGAGGAGCATCGAGTTCTACGTCTCAGGTAAACACCACAAGAGACTTTACACAACAACTAGATGCCAATGATCTGAGTTACCCACAAGTTTTATACGGTCGGGGAGAGTTTGGGAATCCTTGGGAATCCCTCCCCCTGGGAATCCCTGCATGCTGTGTTTTCAGCACTCCCAGATGCACAGTCCCAGGCTCCTCACCACATGCAGGGCTGGGGCAGTGCACAGTTTGACGTGTCCAGCACCAGACCTGATGCCCCTTTTTGCCTTTTGCAAAGTACAGATGCAAGCCCTGAATCTGGGTGCCTGGGTCTTAAAGCAATGCCCAGGACATTTAAGCACTGTCCTCATGAAACTGCCAGCAAAAACCTCGTCCCTTGTAGTCTTTCAAAGGCCTGCTGTGTCTCCCTGACTCAGGAGAATGGTTGGTCTCCAATTAAGTCAGCAGATATGGTAAAGGTGAGCAAGGCCAATATTCAGACCTAATCCAGGGCTAGTATCACTGGGAGCTGTCATGACATTGGATCTCTGCCTGGGCAATTAGCCTCTCCAGTGCCCTTTAAGGGAGGAGATGGATGTGTAATGTCTCCAAAGAACACAAATCCAAACAAATATCTGCTTAACCTTTCAACACAGAAATTCTTGAGTCGTGAGATAGAGACCTATATAAAGCTTTTGGGAGAGATGGATGTTTTTCAAAAGGAGAATCGTCCCAGGACAGCCTTGTTCAGGTGCTTAGCCAGAACACACATAATTTCTGAGCACAGGTTCTGGATGAGTGGGTGTTGGCGGGTATCAAAATAACAATTTTTAGAACAATGAGCAAGGAAGGGTCCTGGAAGGTGAATGTCTGATTCTCCCTACTTGGCATCTTCCCCATGAAGCAGGTCCTGAGGGCGAAGCTGCTCTTGGCAGTGATCTGCGCTTCTCTGCCCCTCCTGTGTCCCATCTTGCTTGACTCCATTGCTCTGCAGGAGTCCAGCATGGTTCAAGTCAGGCTAACCAAAAAGGGCTCACTAAACATCATTACTGCTCTTATTACTCAGAAGCACCAATATGAAAAAAGTGATCCAATGATAATGAAACTGGTGCCATATGGGGGAAAGATTTCACCTCCATTTACAGCCTCTCTGTACTCTCCCAGTGCCTTATGGACACAGAGGAGGCTTTAAGCCTCCAGAAGATATTTTCCAAAACCCTAACTTAGCGTTTAGGAAAATACTTAGGAAATTACTTACTTAGGAAAAAGCCCTTCAAGGTAAGATGTTGGGAGGTATGGTTGAGACATCCTCAACATGTCCAAGGCAGGTTGAAGACAAGCTATTAATTTTACACTTGGCCACTTCCAAGCGTTGAGTCTTCCCACAGGTTTGTCCTTGCTCTGAGTTCTGCTAGCTGTTATGTCTGGATGTGTTACTCAAAGCCATGTGTTCCCAAGCTATCCATGGCACTTTGTGATACTTGGTGACTAAAACCAGTGCTGCTGTAACTACATAAGCAACTGGGAGAAGGTCAGATTCAAAAGGCTGGATCGATCCACACACCTCTCACAACAATGTTTTATTTTAATAAAAAAATTATGTAGGGGTTCCCCTCCTTTCCCACTCTGTGAGCTAATATTTCAGCTTTTCATCTGAAGATCAGCCCAGCAATGTTTAATAATACAATTTTAATTATGAAGGAAATGAATCACTGAATAAAATTACTGACAGGGGTTATGGTGGAAATGTTTTCACCGAGAGAGACCAGGAGGTGACTAGGGCTTGGCAAGACAGATCTATTCCTGCCTGTGACTGTGAGCCTGTGCCATCCCAGGGAAGAGGCAGATGCTGAGTGACCATGACTGACTTTTGTAGGCGCTGTGTTTAAAAATAGTGGTGTTTATGGATTAGAAAGAAATGAAATCTTTCTAAATGTGGTCATCGTGATCCTAAAGTAGGTCATGTTGCAGAGGTAAAACAGCAGTGGAGTCACTTGCTGCTGGGTTTCTTTGGAGGACGGTCCTCTGCTGAGTAATGCACGTTACTCCAACAAGCAGCCAGGCTGCTCTAAGAGCTTCTGCTGAAGGTCTGTCCCACGAGTGGGAAAATTAAAGCATTGTCTTCTACTGGGTGCACTTGGAGGAAGCGAAGCAACTCCCACGTTACTCACACCAGGAGCTGCCTCTCGGCTTGGTGTTGGAGGGACATTCAGTTTGTGAGGCACCAACCAAGGGATATCCAAAAGCATCAAGGCTCTAAGCAGGCCACTTTACAATTGCTAGGCTGATTAATTTTATGAGATTGAGATAAAGGCTGAATTTGAGTCTGAGAGCACCCAGGCAATGTGTGGGCCTTCAGGACAACGTCTAGCAAATGTTCACAGCGCTTGCAAGTGCTCTGTTCTCTGCACAACAGCTGCTAGTTGTGTGACACCATAATTAATTCAGCAGTTTGTTGATTTTTAAGACCTGATGTCCCATTATCTCCTACTGACAAACAAGCTGGTGGATCTTGAGCTGCTTTCAGACATTTTCATTGAATTAGAGTTTAATTAACTTCTCCCCAGTATGAAATCTGAAGACAATGCAAAGGCTAAGCTCTCTTCTTCCCTCAGAAGCCTGTTCCAGTAGGTCAGGGCTGAAATGTTTTGCAGGACATGGCAGTGCATTACAGGGCAACTCCAGGAGGCGTTGTCCAGGCTGACCTGTTTTCTGGGGACCAGCATGCTGTCATCACCACCATGTTCACTTCAGAAAAATGTATTTATCCCAATGGAATAATGTCAACAGCCATTTTGTTCTTCCACTGCAGAGCCCCCCACACACACTCCCATGGACACCAGAAATAGCACTGGTATCTATTTTTATATCAGTTCTTTGCCAGAAGATTTCATTTCAGTGAAGGGTCAACAGGGTTTGGAGATCACGCTGAAACCAAACCATATAAGGGGTCCAACGTGATGAGAAATCTTATCATTCAGTGACAGCCCCGAAGCCTCTCTGAGCTCCTTCTGCAGAAGTCCTGACTGTCAGTGTCCCACCAAAGCTCTCCTGAAGCTGCTCCTGGCAGCAGAACCTCCACAAGAATGCAGGAGCAGGGTTACCCAGCACGCCTCAGCCTAACTCTTACTCCAGTTTTGTGCAAATCCCTTTTACTGCTTCTTGCAGCAGCAAAACCTGCCTCCTGCCTATTTTGCCTACCACAGCATGGGCAGAGGCAATGTGGGCGAGCCATCAGACCCCAGAACTGCCTCATGTCATTGCCTACTACCAGTTATGTACCAAAGGACACACAAGGCAGCCTGCAACCTTCCCCAGGCAGTACAGAGCTGACCTGATGGCTCCCAGAGGTATTCTTTGCCACGAATGAGTATTATTTCCCTTCTAATCTCTGCTCTGCACTTTGGGAAGGGCAACTACATAGTACTCTTGGTGCACAGTAAATCAAATCCTGGGCTTTGTGTGATCACACTACACACAACGAAATGGGATCCCACCCCTACGAAACCTCTGAATGTTCCTGGTATAGAAATAAATTACGATAAGAATAACAAATAATAACAAACACCCTTTTTCAAGGGCTATCTGACTGCAAGAACCACTCAGAAAGAAGTTAAAGCTCTCTACCAGAAAGAAAATATTCTATTTCTAACAGGAGATAAAGATCTGGTATCAGATACCAAAACAATGCACAACCTGGGCTGCTCTGCAACCTCTTGCCACTCTCAATTTGCTGATTCCTGACGTGTTCAGAGGATTTCTAAAAAGCTCTGAGACAGTTCAGATGGTAGGGCTCACCCTCACTTTTTCTCACTCTCCCTACATGCAGATGCCTGCTGGTAACACGTCCCCCCTACCCCCCTGCCCCCCTCCCTGACAGGCACAGGGCTGGAATTCGGGAAAGAGCAGAAGTTTTGAATTACACAGATTATTGTGCAAAGCACAGGAAATTAAACCCAATTAATTCCTTGTAAATACAAATGGAGCCAGACTTACTTTTGATTTAGGCTGACTTTTTACCTTCCCCCAATGGCTTATTTCCCTTTTTTGCCATGGAATCCCGCGCGGTCGAGAGTGAAATTTGCAGCTACTACACTGTAATACAATATGAAAGACAAATGTTTGGTGACTGCTGATAAAAGAGAAAAGGCCCCACGGTGCATTCTTTTAGCCAACTTACTAGGAGTCTTATAAAACATTGTATCTGCTCAGAGTGAGGAAGTTAACCGCTGCTCAGGTCCAAGACTGTGCAAGTAAAGCAGTCTAAAAGATGAACTGACTTATAATGTGCTCTCAAAGCTGCAGTTACTCCCCAGATAATCCAGGTAGGAGGAGAGAGAGGAGAGCAAGTGAGATTTCTCCCCCCCGCACCCTGCCCCTTTTTCCTTCCACTGTAATGAAAATCAATGAATATTCTATTGGAGCTGAAAGAGCTTCTTGAAAGGCTAACAAGATGGAAGAGAACAGCACAGGTTCCAGCTAAAAATATTCAAAATGCTAAATAAAAAATGTCAGTAGAAGAAATGATAAGAAAAACAAGCCCTCTGCTCCTAGAATGATACATTGGTAGAAAAAAACCTGTGATGTCTAGCAGCAAGGAGAAACTATGGAGCGTCATTCACAACTTAAGGCTTTGCAAAGGAACACATCAAATTACTTGGGAATTTGCACCAAAATGTCTGAGACCTCAAGGAGCTCCAGCCTGTGCTGCCACTGCCAAACAGCAGCCAGTGCCCTGCCCCAGGAGATGCAGCAGTTGGGCTTTCTCCCACCGCCGTTCTGGGAGACTCACCCTGCAAAGCAAATGCAGCTGTGAGCTGTAGGAAGAAATTCTCCTGGAGAAGAGGCCCCTGAGGGGCAGGAGCAAGGGCAGGCAGGGCTGCCAGCACAACTGCTTAAAGCCAAGGTTTAGCTTGCCCTGCAGATTCACAGGGTTTCGCTAGGTTTTACCAAACTCCTACCTCATCGCTTTACCTGGGACACCTTTCACTGGGACCCAGCACCTAGGATCAGGATAATCCAGGGTGGAGGGGAATCTCAGGATCTATCCCAGACAGGTAAGCTTAGCTAAAACCAAGTCTATCCAAAGATCCATCTACTTAGTACCCTAACTTTTGCTGATGCAAATAGTAAATACTTAGAAGAGAACCTAAAGATAAGCAAGATAAGAGGGCACTTTTTTCCCCCTGTCGTGGTTTAACAGATTCAGAAGAGATGCTGAGATGCTACTCATGCACATGCCAGTGTTTGCTCTGGCCCGTAATTCTTCCTGGTTAGAGACGTTCTGCTGGCCTCAGACTTTTCCCCCTTTTTGATAAGCATCATCTTGACATGTTGGAACCACAGGACATCAGATGTGAAGAATGGATTACACAAGGCAGTTCAAGTGTACAGCTAGCACTAAGCAGACTGACTGAGGAGAATGACTGAGCCTAACAAAACACTGCATAAAGGACACTGAAATTCCATGAAAAGCAAAATAACAATTTGCACAGCTGTGGCCTGGGGGTGGTGGGTGTGTGGGTGTGTGTGTCTTCTCTTTTTGGATCTTTTATAAAACATTTCTGGTGCCAGTCTTTAAAAAACACAAAGCAAAGCTTATTCCTTCTATGCCAGATGACCTGTGAAGAAGACAGACTTTTAATCATGTCCAAAAGCTCCTTCAGGGCTCTCTATTTTATACAATATACGGTTTATTATAAGGCAGGTTATTTCAACAGCCTCGCTATTTACACTCAACTACAGCTTCAGCAGACCTTTTTGCAAGAGTTTGCAGTGTGAGTGCCTGGCCAAATTCCAGCTCCCATGTGGAAGCAGTCAGATTCCAAGAGCAATCCATACTTGCTCCCCTTCTGTCCTCCAAGTACCGTCCACTTCATCCTAGCTTGAGAAAGCATCTTATTAACAGTTTGGTACAGAAACAACATTCTGTGAGATTGATTGCAAATACTGCTCATGTGGAAAAGGTAATACAGAGCAAGTCCTCCCAAAATGCCCCATCACATGTGGCAAAAATTATAAGGGGTTCCCTGTAACTCTCCATTGCTAGAAAACCCTGAGCTAACAGACAGCAGAGTAATGCCAGGGCACTGTGGTTACTAGTGCCACTTCATCCAAGTCTGCTGGGTGGATAGATCTCTGAATTAACAGGAAAAAAAAGGACAAGAAATATCTTTCCAACACAATCTAATTGTCAGTCTCTGGTGGCACATGCAGTAATAGGGAAGTGTCTGTAGGTCAGACTCTGGCACTCATCTCTGAAACATTTCTTCTTGTTTTCAAATAGATTCATTTCACCACTTCAGGAAAAATTAATTGGTTTTTTTCTGGAATGAAAAGTTAATAAAAATATAACCAGAAACAGCTTAGTCTTTTGTGGATAGACAGGACTCAAAGTATTTCTCTGCTAAATACAAAGGCCTTAAAGGACTTATACATCATTAGATCAGTTGGTGATCAAGTAAATATCCACCAAGGCACATGTGATGAAAATAAATATTGGCATAGTTGAAATAAGAGAGGATTGGGAAGATTGGGAAGAAAGAGAGCGTTACTCTGAGGAATGGGAGTAGGTTTCCCTAGTCTTACGCGATTATACTTTGAGAAACTGACTGCAGATGGAAAGAGAAGAGCTCCCAAACACATTTGTCTACCTGGATAGAAATCTCCCTTGATTAAACTCTTAGTCACAGAATCACAGAATCACAGGTTGGAAAAGACCTCCAAGATCATCCAGTCAAACTGTCCCCCTACCACCTCTATTACTCACTAACCCATGTCTCTAAGTACCTCATCTGACCTCTCCTTGAACACCCCAAGGGACGGTGACTCCACCACCTCCCTGGGCAGCCCGTTCCAGTTCCCAACCACTCTTTCTGAGAAGAAATTTCTCCTCATTTCTAACCTGAACCTCCCAGGTGCTACTTGCAGCCACTCCCTCTTGTCCTGTCACTACTTAGCCACGAGAAAAGGCTTTGCTGTCATTACCTGAAGACATAATGGTTAGAATACTGAGGGCCACAGGTCAGCACTGGGACGCAAGAGGTTCAGTCATGTACCTAATCCACAAGCAGCAGTGTCTGTCCGCACATGCAAACGTGGGTCTCCTTAAAAGCGGCTCGTTCCATTCCAGCTGGTCTTGGAAACTTGACCATTGAGTTGCAACCAGGCAGCCAAAGATCTCAGTTGTGACTTAATTGCAAACATCTTTTCTCTTCCTCCTAGATGTGCCGTTTGGGTTGCAAACACAGCCACAAGTCACCACCATTGTGGGGAACGATGTCCGTCTGACCTGCCGGGCCTCCAGGTACATCTACAGTCACCTGGCCTGGTATTACCCCTCTGCAGAGGCAGCTCTCGGTGGCTCCGTGATCCAGAAAACTGACAACTATTCCATCTCATTGACGCTGCTCATTGTTAATGTCACCAAGGAACAGAGTGGCCTCTACAAATGCAGAGCCCAGAACCAGCACAACAGCACCGACACGCTGGAACAGCACACGCAGCTCCTTGTCAGAGGTAGGTCCTGCCTACGGGGAAATGCTGTGCATCTGCTGCTACCTTCAAAGCCTTTCAAAGCAGAAGGTACCCAGCATTTCTTAGGGACTCTCCTAACACAGACTCTGTGCTCTGGCTTGGTTTGGTTTTTTGTGTTACTGCGTGCGGGCTGACACCTCGCCACACACGTTACTCACCCAGCTCTTGCATAAAGCATTTGCCTTAAACATAAAGGGGATTTCAGCTGCATTTTCTCTTCCCACCTCCGTGCTGGGTGCACATGTAGTGTTGACAGAGAAGAAAAGGCATCACTCACCCGGTTACTAACTCATTTGGAACTGTCACCCCAGATCTGTATGGCTTTCGTTCACCTCAGATCTGTACAGCTTTGGTAGGAGACTCTACCCACTCACAGCTGCCAGGATGATACAGATACTGAAATAGATTTGGACTTGGCAGATGTCATCACAAATGTCACTGGTCAAGTGTATAATCAAGTGACATGTACTGGTTATTCTGGGTAAGGGGATGCACTTTGTGGTAACAACAGTACTTTCTTATACCCAGCCTCCCAAGTCTTCTATGTTCATAAAAATGTAACACCACAGAGCCTGAAGCCCTGTTTTTGGGGGGGAGGGATACTTCTGCTGGTGTAAACCCACTAAAAAATCAGTGAAGTTTCTTACGCTTCATAGTGGAGAAAGTGAGTGATCAGCTCTCAGCCCCCTTAGGAGAGAAAGTGCTGCTGGACCGGGTGAGTTTATCAGCTACTTTCCAGTGGTGAAGAAAAACCCAAAGCATAGACACAGAGCAGGACAGACGTGAACAGCAGCAAGCCAGGGCGCAGAAGACAGAGACCTTCAGAAGCCAAATCAGACAGGGACTTTCAAATTGACATCTCCACTTCCATTACAGGCTAACGAGATGCTGGAGAGACAGCCATGCTGCCCTAAGCACACATCACTCAGGGACAAACCAAGCTGAGCCGAGCCGGCTCCATCCTTGTTTAAAGGGAGCGAGTATGTTTCCCCTGCAGTCTCCTACACCACGCAGCCAACACTACTCCCCGAGTCCCATCCCGCTCCATGCAGCACACACACACAAGGAGGAGATGCTCGCCCACGCCACAGCTGTGGCTAGCATGGCTTTGCTACCTGAGTGGGAAGGGATTTATTTTAAGAAGTGACATGAGCACCTGCCTCTTCCTGAAAGGCGGAGGAAGGGAAAGAATCTCACCCTGGTATTACAGGGTGCTGGTGGTTTGGCTTGTCCCCGCAGCTGGCACTGGAGCCACCTGTCAGCATCATCTGAGATGGAGACACTGGGCTTTCTGGCACTCGGCATTCAGGCAGTTCACTTTTCTCTCCCCTGGCAGATAGTTTTATTCGTTTAGTCAAATTTCCACCTACACAGACACCTACACATGATGGCTATGGGAAAAACACAGCTAAACTGGGAATGCATCCATGGAAGAACTAGAATGGTGATCACATTCTTCTGAGAATTACTGGGGTCTGCTGTTTGTCTGGCACATGTCAGAGAGGCTGGTCTGAAGAACACGTATGAAATGCCCCCCCGCAAGAGCCCTCCTTCCCTATACAACTAAGGTCTGTTAGATGTACTGACACCCATCAGTGACTGTCCGTGTTTGGGGGGGGTTTGTCTTGTCTTTTTTATGCTGTGTTTGTGACTTAATACATTGCTTTCCTAAACGAAAGATGAAGTGGAGGTCAACGTGCTTTGCAGTGAGTAAATAGCTGCACTCATGACAGAGGACAGAAAACCCTTAGAACTGTTTCCTCTTTGCCACCTCCTTTCTTTTCTTGCCTTCCCCCTCCATTTGCTCTACCCACTCACTGTCCTCTGTTCCCTTCAGAGGGTGAGAAACTCAAGGAGGTTCGAGCTGAAGCCAAATCTAAGCTTAGTCAGCTTGAAAATAAACCAAATGAACTTACCCAATCCTTTCGGAATCTTTTGGGGGATTAGTGTTCAGAGGGGCTGTGCAGGTAACAAAATGAAAGAAGATGGTGGAGCTGGGTGAGGTGCCTTCTGAAATCTGACTGTGTGCCATTTCCCTTTGTGACCGTAGCAAAGGCAGCACCGTATGTGATACAGAACCTCACGGATCTGGAGGTTAACATCAGTGGCAAGATCATCCTGGAGTGCAAAGTCAGTGGAACGCCAGAACCTCAGATTACGTGGCGGAAGAACGGCTACCCCATTTCTGCAGCATCAGGTGGGTGTTCTTGCTCGCCAGGCATGCTGCGATACTGTACAGACACTTGTTGCTTCACCCCAAACATAGGACCTCCAGCTAGCTCCCTGGTACTGCAAGCCTGGCCAAGTCAGGAGGAGAACACACACGCTCATCTGAGTCTATCGGACCACTGCAGTAGTCGCCAACTTGGGCTCTGAGGTCCAAGCTGCCACACAGCTGCAACCTAATGCCTGATAATCCAGCTTGCCTTCCACATGCAGCGGTGTTCGTGTCCACGGAGTCAGATGGATAGTTTGCATACATTAGCATAACATTAGTTAATCAAGAAGTGTGGCTGGCTAATGTTTGGTCAGTTTGTTATGAAACTGAGAAGGAGCATAGCTGTGTGTTGCGTGGGTCTGGGAGCCTGAACCCTCAGGTGTCCTCGGGGCCTGATGAAAATATACTGCAGCAAATGGTGGGCAGTGACCAGGCAGCAGTGTGGGCACATGGCAGTTCTCTATCTCCCTCAGCATGGGCATGAGGGTGTGCTCTCAGCCTGGTGGGCATACAGCAGGACGGTGATGCCTCGGAAAGCCGGAATCAAAACTCAATAGCCTTGGTGACTATTAAGCAGGTATCCTTTATTGCAGCGCTGGGCACACAGGGGATCGCTCCTCCAAATGTGTGCGCCCATTAAAGACAAATTTCTCATATTTATACAGATTAATTATACATATTAATTATAATTTCTAAGAAAAGGCAGGGTTATGCAAATTATTTCCAGGAAGTCATTTACATTAACTCCTCCCAGATAGAGCATGCTCAGTGACACTCAGGGGGTCTCCTGGTGGTCTCCAGGGACGAAGGCTGGATGTCTTCCTCTCTCTCAGCGCATGCTCTTTATGGGTTTCTCCATGCTTATCTGGGCTTCCAACACCTGCACCGACTAGTTAGTTTTTCACTGAAAACAAGATAGACTCTGTCTTTTAATTGGTCGTTAGTCTCATTATTTATGACTCCTCTATCTCCTACTTCCTCTGGTTTCAAGGCTGCTGCACTATTATGGCTAAGTTTCGTAGCTGCTTTGATGAAACAGCTAAAGTGATTACAGCCAAGTTCTGCTAAAATCCAAAACTAATCTATTCCTAAAACCACACAAATTCTTACTTCTTTATCTTCAAGGCTGTTACTGTTGCATTGTTATGGTTAAGTTTTGCTCTGCTCTTGCAAGCAGCTTACACAGTTACAGCTTTCTCTTAAACTAGTCTATTCTGAAAACTATGAAAATTCTCATGTTAAAGTTACATTAATTCTCTCTTATGCTACACCTATCTCAACCTATTCAGCATGATTACATTTCATTGAATCAACGGGGCAGTGCCTCCGCAGGCAGGGAGCATCAGTTTCCTTAGCTGAGCCTGGAATTCCTTCTCTGCTCTCTGTCCCGAGATCTCCTATAAATCACAGAGAAGCCCATGTCAGTAGCTGGTCTTGGTCTTTCAATTTTGCATCTTGGACTAGGTAGGAAATCTGCGATCATCCATAATTCAGATCAGACTGTTCTCTGAGAAACTCTTTCTAGCTACTGAAATTTTATAAATAATTCTAGAGGGACAAGCATGTAACTCATCCAACCAATGGAAACATAAATAAAATATTTGGAAAAAACACCTCAGGGTAAACATTTCAGTACAGCACATGCAAAGTTATGTGCAGTACTCTTGTTAACAACAACAGGGCTCACAGGCAGAACACCCAGAAGCTTCGCTTTTGGATTCAGAGTTTCTTTAGCCCTGCCCCAGACATATCCTCAGTGAAACACAGGAGCTTCCACTTCTGTGCCACGTATCAGGAAAAAATAAATATGGAAAATTAGTCAGGAAAATCAAGTGTAGAAAAGCCTCACGCAGGTCATACCTAGGCAACCTCCCTCTTCCCACCCCACATTGAGCCCCCAGCTGCCTGAGAATCCACAATTGCTCCATGCAGTGATTTTTTCCAGGGATGTGCATAAACTGATTTCCATGTTCCACATGTTAGAACTTATGGTTACTTCCCACAACATTAGCTTTCTCCAATAATTTCACCGAGTTCCCTTTTCCCTAGTGTTTTTTCTTGCTATCAGAAAACCGAGCTACCCATCACTAACTTCCATAGACACTTTCTTAGGCTCTCCCTGCTCATAATAAATGAAAAGCCACATTTGCTGCTGGTTAAATGATCCCCAAGCAATTCACATGGGTATCAAGGAGAAAAAAAAATGTCAGGGAAAGGTTGTTGCTAGCCTGCAATGAGAAGCATAGTGTTAAAATGCCTCCTACCAACAGAAAGTACCAGACCTGCCTGGGTAGGAGCTGACTTCCAGTTCTCTGTCTCCTAAAAGCACTCATAGGCAGGTAGGTTATTGGGATAATATTAACTGAAATCCCTTAAAACAGGAATTTCCATGGAAAACAATACCCTGGTGATTGAGCGAGTGAAAAAGGATGACGAAGGGCTCTATGAATGCAAGGCATCCAATGACATGGGCCAAGACAGCACATCAGCCTTCATTAAAATACAAGGTGAGCTCCAAGCTACAGTGAAACACATTTTGTGTTGGACTGAGGGGAACCATTGTTCAGTCATGGACTTTGGCCACACTTAAAATTTGGTTCTGCTTTTAACCTACAGGTTCTGAGGAAAAATCCAACATTGAAGTCATCATTTTGGTCTGCACTGGTTTAGCTGCTACCCTCTTCTGGCTTCTTCTGACCCTGTTCATTCGGAAACTGAGAAAAGTAAGAGAGCTTCCATACTGCACACAGGGTCTGGGATTGGGACCAGGTCATGCATAGAGTTGAGGGACAAATGTTTGGGACAGATGGTAGAATAACTCTGCAAAATGCTGCTAGAAAAATCTCAGTCCAAGATTTCTGCTGACAGTGCTTTGACTTCTCAAGAGTTTGCCAGCACTTCGGTCTACCCGCTTCCACGGTACCACAGTATTGGGCTCTTTCCTTTTTCTGAATCAACCTAGTTTGCAAGATTAGGAAACTGAAAAAAATCATAAATCCCCTAAAATGAGGGCTTGATTTCAGCACTTGTCCAACAAGATTTCTCTGAAACACAGATATTAAAGGTGGCCCTGTTTTAAGACAGATCCTAGGGTGCTTCTAGCTCTTGAAATGAGCTCAAACCACGCTGATTATTTCATCTCCAAGCCTAGAAGTTCTTTCATCTCCCTTTTGTGACTCAAAAAAGTAGAGTTTCCATAAAATTCCAAGGAATTTACGTCTACTTTTCCTAAAACAAAGAGTAAACAGAAAGGCAACACAGCCCTGTGCTCTGAAGCTCACCAAACTACAGTTCTAGTGCTGATCCCTAAGACCTGAGTAAAATTTCCCCTTCTATTGCAAATGCAGTGATTAAAACAACGTTCTTCTCCTTGACCTCAGTTTCACCAAGTTGTGGACAACAGTGAAATCTCCTATCACATTTTATACCCATTCACATCTGCCCTTGGGAGCCACCAAATCACAGTTTCTCACTGAGCAGCATTAGAAGTTGTGTTTTTCACCAGCTTTCCATTTTTAATTGTAATAAGCAATGGCCATGAAGGGAATTACTGTGGAGAATCAACCTGCAAAGCAAAACACTATGAAAATGCCAAAAGTGCCCCAGAGTGTACCAGGAAGTACAACTCAGAGCTTCTGTGGAAGCTCCTACAGAAAAGCACTGATTTCCTTTAATAGATACAGGTAGAGGACAGTGATAGACTTTGTGTCCTTAGGGTGCTTACAAGCATTAATCAGTGACTCTTCCCAACACCCACCAGTGGCAGGCATGCATAAACATTTCTTTCCCAGATATTTAAAAAAATAAGAGAGAGGCAGGAAGCTGAAGTGATGCACTCATGGTTCAGAATACATTTCAGAGCTAAGTCTGGAACTCAGGGAACCCCTCAGCTATCACTCAGTCTTGTAGACAACAGCTCTCCCATTAGAGTTGCAAGGTAAATACTCTGAATAATTTCTCCACGCCCTGTTTTTAGCCCGATGCCACAGATATTAAAACAGGATACCTGTCAATTATAATGGATCCAGAGGAAATGCCTCTTGACGAGCAGTGTGACCGTCTTCCATATGACAGCAGTAAATGGGAGTTCCCAAGAGACAGACTGCGGCTGGGTGAGTGGTTTGGGTACTATTGCTGTAAAGAATGATGATTTCTAATGCTCCTCACTTTCAGAGTATAACCCAAGAAGCTGCCTATCACTTGGTGCTAGTGTACTACCACGGCAGCCAGTCACAGAATTCGGGATCATCCTTAAGGGTGGGGGAAAAAAAGGGATTACATAAGAAAAACAAAGATGCTGGCTCTCTCAAAATACATCCCACCTTGTTTTCTCTCTTGGAGAAGTGAAGCCAAACTCTTGACAGGGAAGAAAGTGACCTCCAGGTTACTGTTCCTGCTAAAAGTATGGTTTTGCATGCGCAGAGGTAAAGGGAAAGAGAAGTCATTCTGAAAGGTGACAGTCTTTCAGTTAATTTTCATTTGAGAAACCTATCCAATAATCAATTCCTCATTGGTCCTTTGAACTTGGCTTTGAGTTGTGAAGTGCTATCATGAAAAAATGAACCAAATTTCACCCAACCGCACAGCTCACTGTAAAAAGCAGGTTGTGTTTGTATAGAGAAGCTGTCACATCGGTGTGCAGTGATGAGTCTAGGGAATATCTATTTATTTGTGTGTGCTCTTGGTGCTTTAGCTGGAAAACATGGAAGAAGGAGGAAGACAGGCTTTCCTGGGCATGAGGAGAACCATACGTAATGTTTTTACCTTTAAGGCATATACATATGCATTCAGCCTTGCCTTTGGCTGAACGCCTGTTTATTTATTCTACTCTGTTCTATCACACACTGTATTGCATTAGAGTCATATGGATATAAATTGTGCTGTCTATATCCATATACTGCAAATATGTGATACAGGCTTCTATTGACTATCAGTCTACGTCTGTATTGTGCCTGGGCACTGGAGTTCCGTATTTCTCGCATAGCTGAGAATGCATGTTCCCCTCTTATCTGATGCAGACTGTCATAAGTCCCCTTTGGCTCACTCTCGACTCTTGCTTCTCTAGGTAAAACACTGGGTCATGGTGCTTTTGGGAAGGTGGTGGAGGCGTCTGCTTTTGGTATTGATAAATCTTCAACCTGCAAAACAGTTGCCGTAAAAATGCTTAAAGGTACATATCCCTCTGAGATCCTCACCAGACTCCACAGGGAACCTGTTTGCAATGAGGCTTCCAGTTCTCAGCTCCAAACCAGTCCCAAGTTCACTGTGTTCAGAAGGGAGTGGGTTTGTCATATGGGAGCAATTAGTCATCATACAGTGGATGTTAACGTGTAGGAAATGACAAGCGGGCTCCATGCTGTGCTGCTGATTAAGTCTTGTATTCCTAGAGGAGGGAAACAGCAGCTTCCAGGTCTGTGGGGTTGGGAGGGGAACAGATTACAGAATGTAATTACATTAGATAGTCTGAAATTGGATCTAAGCCTTCGATCACAGCCCTTCCAGATGTAGAACAGTTCAAGGGGTTGAAAAAAATGCAATGCCAAGGGAGTGAATTAGAGACAACTTGCTTGCAATTACTGAAATTAAGGAAAGCTTTTACCAGCCAGCAGAGGGGAAGGGGGGAACTCGGAGGCTATTCTCTCATATTACATTTACATACAAAGCCTTTGCAGACAGCTAATGAATAAATGCATCAGCCAGTACATCGACTACTTGGGTTGGAGGTTTTGAACTGCTCACTTAGGATTTTTTGAAAGGTACAATCCCTGCTGGCTGGCTGGCTTTCCACAGCCCACGTTGCTCTGCGCTGCTGCTGCATGACAGTATTAACCCCTGCGATGCTGTGAGTTGGGAACTTCTCACGGTATTGGGCTTCTCTTGCTGGCTGCCTCTCCTGATGCTCTGCTACTTCCCATCTCTCCAAAATTTCAAAAACATCATTTTATCACCTGTCTGGGCCTCCTCTGAATCACCTCCCTTCTCTGCATTAGTCAGTCGATCATCTTCTCTCCTCTGCTGGTTCTTCTGTGCTATGCCCATCTCCTGATCCCTGAAATATCCCAAAGGCCCCTGATCCAGACATACTTCCTTCTCCAGTCAAAACTTACCACCCTGGATAGCTCTGGGTTTTCATGCACTTCCATGCTGTACTGCCCAACTGATCCTCATGGCAACTCCACCCTGCCTGCACATATTCAACACACTGTGTGACAGTTTCTCCATCATTTTACACCTCCCTCACCCAGCGAGGCAGCAGCCTCCCGCTCTAACCTGTCCCTGCCCAGCTAACATGCCCATAATTCATCACTTTCCTGAAAAATGCAGGTTTTCTAGTGTGAGTCAGGGAGGAAAAAAAAAAAGAAAGGCTCTGGAGATGTCTACCTTTCTGTAATTCCAGCAGTACCTGTCATTTCCATGAAATAGGCTGGTATCCATTCTGGGTTGAAGGTGAAAACTTACTGCACAAGACCATCTGCAACACTTTTGAGGTTGTTCTGATTAGATTTTTCCGGGAACGGGTTGCAGCTCATGCCAGTGTAAATCAGGAGTGAAGCCACACATGTACCCACCCATCTACACATACTGCAACTGAAGCAGGCTTGGGCTTGCTCCTCCTTTAGCACAAAATTTCATGAAAGATTTGCTTGTGGAGGATCCTACAAGCAGATAGAGAGGTCACATTTGTCACACCAAATGATCTGCTATGCAATTGTTTTTCATACTTCAATCTTCCATGATGCCAAGGCAAAAGCAGAGGAAATGACACACAGCTCCTTTTGCTAAAATATAGCATGGAAGTTTTGAAAAGAAGGCAGAGGAAACAAGCCAGCATCTGCACAGCGTTCTGCTCTGAGAGTACCTTCTTTGGCTTTGGCAGCCAGGGAGCGTGACCATATGGTATAGCCGGCTAGCCAGTACTCCATCCGGTGTCAGGGTCATGGCTCACACACAAATACGCCCCCCTGCTTTGCTGGGAAACTGGTTTCTTGGGTCAGTGGGATGTCACAGGGCTGAGATTTGGTTATCCTGTACATTCTCCAGCACATTGTGGAACCCAACTTGCAGATGTGTAGGATTCCTCTGCCGGCAGCAGAGCGTTGCTCAGTACTGTGGAAAAACATATGCTGAGGTATTTTAAGGTATGACTGACCCACACACCAGCGTTCCAGAGGAACGCTTTCTTCTGTGTGCTGTCGTTGCACACAGCAGTTGTTTGTTCCTTTGCTAAGCTTGCAAAAGTCAGTCCTTGCAAAGGCTCTCTGGTATCTGCTTTGGGGAGAGGGTTCTCCTATGGGACAGTAACCCTCCATGACCTATGCTAGAGAAAGGAAGAGTCACCCCAAAGATAAAGTGTTATTTCACTTCATAAAGGTCAAGAGACAATGAAACGGATGAATTATTATCTGTTTAAGAGTCTGAAAAGCAAAGATACTACAAGTAACCTGGGTGGGTTTTGTTTCCAAATATAAACAGGATCTTGCTGTGTCCTGCTAAAAGTATCCTGTTGTGTAAAGATTATTTTTTTCCTGTTTATCTTAAGCAGAATGTGCAACTACTAACGAATGTAAGGCTTTAATGTCTGAACTGAAGATCCTCATTCACATAGGACATCATCTGAATGTAGTCAACCTGCTGGGAGCCTGCACCAAAGCTGGAGGTGAGAAGTCCTCAGTTAATAAGGAGCCAAGGAGAAACGCTTTTCAGATCCAGTGTTGTGTGATGCATTTGGAGTCCAAAGCACACACACAGGCAATTAATGCAAACACAAGCATTTCCATCTCTCTGCACACTTGAGAGGTTCTGCCACTGCACTTCATGGCCACATCTCTTCAGTGGTTTCTGATTGTCTTCCCCAGCCAGTGGTGCCACTTCTCTATGTGCTTCCCTGTCCTTTCTAAGTTTGTTGACAAAAAGGATTACAGTCTGAAGGGAGGCAGGATCCCTAATTGCAATTAGGTGCCCAAGTCCCTCACATAGGCACTTCTAACCATTTCAGAGGTTCTCCTCCCTCTTCCCTGCCTTATCAGGAGGATGCACCAGGCTGAGCACTCAGCTGCTGGTGGCCTCTTCCTTTCCCCACCTCCTCACCCTGGCTGGGCAAAGGCAGGCACAGCATCCAGGAAGCCTGCGGCAGTGCAACACTGATTGGAGCCACAGCACGGACTGCCAAGGGCCAAGCTGACACAACTGGCTGTACATCATACCAGGAATCTGTTGTAAAGTGCAGACTTAAACAAAAGACTCCATAAATCTTAGACCTTTGTCACTAAAACATCCCTTCCCATACTGGCATACAAAGCAGCCTTATCTGGTACCAGAGCATGCTTTAACTTCAGAGCAGCAACACTCAAAGATGCCTCTTCACTGCTTACAGTGAACCTTCAAAACAGTCCCCAAGGGACAGATATAGAAGAGCTGAGGACAAAAAAAAATAAATGAAGGTGACTGATAGAGTGAGAGAGATGGTGCACACATCCATTGTCATCTGAGATGCAGAAGCTATCATCTTCCCAAAGAACATATAGTAGTCCAGTTGCAGGTGAAGAAATTAAACTTTGGTGGGGTAGAATGCCAGGAAGGGAATCTTCCCTCTGGTGAGATATTCCCAGTTCTCTGAGGAGCAGTCAGCAACCACTGATGCTGCAGGGAGCAGGGAACCTGCAGTTGTTGCACCACTGCAGACCGCAGAAGCTTCTATGGGACGATGGCCAACTGCAGCTGGAGGGTTTTAAGGTTCAGCTGCATAAGGAAGTAGCCTTTGCCTGGCACTGTGAGTAGAGGGAGGTAACGATATGAATGCTGTCAAGTCAGTGAGGGTGCCTAAAACACAGCAGCATTACTAAGGGATCAAGAGCTTTTAACCAAAGCACTAGTCCAGACACAGAATTCTGGCTGTATAATAAACTGCATCTCAGGAGCTGATCAAATATTTTTTTCCTGGAGTTTCCCATTCCCCAGCCTCCTCCATCCCAATTGCCCTCCTGGGTGAAGAGGTGACCCTCACTCTTCTCCACTAGCTGCCAAGGAAAACCACTGCTTGCTCTGGGGAGCAGTGCCCTGAGGAGCTGAGCCGTGCAGCACAGAGCCTCTGGTCTCTTTACCTGCGGGCAATGCAACTGCAGACTAAAGGAAAGGAGCCTTGAGCTCTCAAGACAGACACAGGGATGAGAGTTACTCTTAAAATACCACCACGGAGTACAGTGCTTTCTCCTTCCTTATTAGGGTTTTGTAACCTTACAATGGTATTCCTGATGAAGGCTGCTATTAAGTATGCACGTGTACTGTTTTAACAATATGACAGAACTAATGCATAGTGTACACCTGACACTCTTCCCTCCTGGCCCCATCCACACACCTTCCCAGCCCCGCTCCCAGCCCTTCTGACACCCACAGTGGGAGCAAGGGGCAGAGAGCAGCGCAGGTCTGCACGTGCATTTCCCATACAGCCAGGGCTGCTCAGAGCTGCCTCCTTCCTGCATGGCCAAGTGCAGCACTTTTCCTTTGAAGTTCCAACTCCTAAATCCGAACTACAGACAGAAGAGGGTTTCTGGACATCAAAGCTTGGTTCCTTAGGTTTGATTATAATACATGCTTACAGGCATTCTAGTCCCACGATTGCACCTGATCTTACATTTGATGATTACAAAAAGCAATGATTACACTAAAGGTAGAGGACGTCGCTTTTCCCTCTCCTAATAGCTCCCACTGAAACATAAAAGCATTTTCAAGCAGATCTTAAGCATTTTCAAGCAGATCTTAAGCATACATGTAATTGTATAAAAGCAGGAATTGCCTAGAACTCTGCAGGAGCTTGCACAGCAACAGGAAAGAAAAAAACGGGTAGGACTTCCCAGGCTTTCAGAAACTCCAGACTAAATATTTTTGCAGCTTTTGATTTAGACTTCTCCATGATCCTGTGCACTTTTATTGCTTCTACTCGCATCAGCTCCACCGAGAACAAAACATTGCAAAGGCAGCAGAGAAAAAGGAAGACTGCTCCATGCTATGGATCTATGTATAGAGTAAACCAACCTTAATAGCACACAGGAATGTAGATTCTTATTTATCATCCTGGATTTTCCATTGTAAATAAGGAGTAAATACCACCTCTTGCCATCTAAAGGGGAACTCAAAGAGTTCAAGTACTGTATTCAATTCTCTCCACAGCCACCACTGGTGATGTGCTTCTGGAGTGTCACTTCACTTCCATCACAGGAATGACAGTATTTACTTATTTTGAAGAGAATTTGCAAGGATAGGTTAGTATTAAGTGCTTTGCAGTGCTTCAAAACTCATTTATCTCCTACTGTCTTTTTAGGTCCCTTAATGGTCATAGTAGAATACTGCAAATATGGAAATCTGTCCAACTACCTAAGGGGGAAACGAGGAGATTTCATTGCGTACAAGGTAAAGAAATGATGGGTCTCTCATAGTCACAAGGCAGAGAATTAACAACCACTGACCATGAGTTGGACTTTTTCCTGCTTGGTATTTCTATAGGCACTTTATTTTCTCACCACATTTCACTTTGTATGAGCAAGAAAAAGGACCTTTTCCCCCATAGGATCTCCCCCCCATCCTCTTCATTTTCTAGCACCCACTAAAGGATTAGTTGCTGATACCCAAGCATGCTAGTGCATTTGAGAGGTGGGGGAAATTACTTGTGAGATACTGCCTAGCACCAGGGGGGCAACATAGTAGTAGTGAAAAACCAGTATTAACTGAACTAGAAGGTGAATCAAAATACAGACTCAGTTTGGGGATTTCTGTTTCTAAGCCCACCCACTCCCAGCTACTGAAAGCAGCTTCCCCCTTCCCTCACCTGCTCATTCCCATCTTCTGCACTCTCTTTCTCCTGCACTAACCTAAAACTGGCCGACAAACACAGTCTGTGATAACACCAACCAAAGGGGTTTAGTTTCCAAATGATCATCTGCATCCTCACAAACATCTGTGCTGGCTCCAGTTGGGGGGAGATACAGGAGGCCAGAGGTCAGCGATGGGAAGAGGATGGGACAACCTCCTTGTGAAAATACAGCCTCAGAGGGGCTCTCTGATCTAAGTCCTGCCAGAAACTGGAGCCTCCCCAAGATTATTTTCCTGGATGGTTCTATTATTACTAATATTATTGTTGCAGCTATTGTGTACAGGCGCAGAAGTACGTAAGGTACTTTGTGTAAGAGAAGGAGGCTTTCCTGGTACAGTCACTCCAACGTTCTTTTCTCAGCATTGTTTTCAGGACATGCAGGGGCTGATTATGTCTCACTCCCCAGGACAGGGCGACAGAGATGCTTTTCAGTGCGCAGTCATGCACATACCTCAAACCATGATTGTTAGGATGGTTTCCTAAGCAAGCAAGAGGTACAGAATTACAGGCTCTCTCTGCTCATCTATCAGTCTCACCCAGCCAGCTTCCAGTGAACTTTTATAGCTATTGGTAGAATGGGCGGTTCTGTATTAATAAATAGGAAACAGGGTTTCATTAGTTCTGCTGTTCAGGGAACATCACGTTCAAACATGTTCTGAGCTCATCTTCAGAGGATGCTTTCTCCATATGCCATTCTGCTACATATCTTGAATCCCCAGGCACTGCATAATCCAAAGCTAAAAACTGGTTTTATATCATTTCCAGTCCCACGAAAACTCCGACCAAGCAGAGAAAAGTCTGGACGAGTCCAACAGTGATTTGACTGAACTGATCAAGAGGCGCCTGGAGAGTGTAGCCAGCACAGGAAGCTCTGCCAGCTCAGGATTCATTGAAGATAAGAGTTACAGCGATTCAGAAGATGACGAAGAAGGTAAAAGAAACCTATCTGACCCCAGATCTGTTACTGTAAAGATGCCTGTTACTTGGCCAGCACCACGCACACTGTCACACTCTCTGCAAGTCCTTACACAGCTTGACTTCCTTCTCTGGCCTGTGCCCCACTCCAACTTTATCACAAAAAGAGATTTGAATGCAATGGGTGCATATAAAAGCTGCTCCTCTCATGTATGAGGAGCAGTAGCAATATTTTACGAGAAGATTTGTGGGGCTGGTCTGTCCCCAGTCTCGTCACTCATTGTTAATAGTTCCCCTCATTTTTATCCCCAGATGCTGCTTTCCCCATAGCTAAATGATATGATTAATGCTGGATGGAACTTTTAAAATTATCTGATCTTCTGCCTCTGGGTCAGTGCTTCAGTAACCAGAGTTGTAACCCTAGTAGAGAACTCATGTAACAATACTCAGATGAGGGGCTGGGGTCATCAGCGTGCAAGCGGCACCAGCGCCAAACCAGCCTGGAGCTGTTGCTCTAGTGTTTTGCTGTGTCTGTGATCTCTCCTAGATGCTGAGGATCTCTACAAGCGGCCCCTGACTTTAGAGGACCTGATCTGCTATAGCTTCCAAGTGGCAAAAGGCATGGAGTTTCTCGCCTCCCGAAAAGTGAGCTCATTAAAACATCAGGGCTGAACTTCTTTCACAGAATCATGAGTATCTGATATGAAAAAATCCAAATGGACTCTTGAGCCTGAATAACCTGCTTTTGGGCTTATAATAGAGCATTGGAGATCACATTAGCTCTGGTGGTTAGGCAGTAAGTAGCGCTGCAAGAGCCCCGAAGGAATATCCATCATGTTCTTGGAGACAAGGATTGGCATCTGTAACGCGGGAGTTTAGATAAAGGGAGTGAATACAGATTGCGTGGCAGTTCACAGAACAGTCTCATAAATAAAGGCAGAAAGGGCTTCTCAGGGAGACAGATCCTTCAAGAATGGGCAACGAAAGTACAGCTGAGAAACAAAGAGAGAACATGCAGCTATTTGTTTAGCTTGTCAGGAGCACTGGACACTATCAGCACAGTTAGCTCCTCTTGTCCATAAATAAATAACTAAAAAAACCTATGTTTGTAGCCTGTGCAACACCTGGTTTTGAAGTGAAGCCAATATAATCACATGTCAAAGTATGCACGAAACTGAGAGCTCGCCCTTCCTGCAGAGATACGAGCGCTGTGCACGGCAGTCACGAGCACAGCGCTGGCCCACAGGCAGTTACCCCAGTCCCACACGTGCTCATGGGAGCCATTTACAAAAGTAGCTGCAGCTGCTTTTTGACCCTTCCCAAATTCACTGCGGAACAATTAACTGGAAAACAGCCTTCCCTTCGTCCCACCGTAACTGAGAAAGTGCTTTCCCGTAGAAAGATCAGAAAACTAACTGTAATACTTGGCTGATTCCCTGGGTGATTTTCTCATTTGCCTATGACAGTATCTTTGCAGCAGATTCCCACACACATTTCCCCTCTCCCGTCCTGCTCTGAGCAAAAGTTCATTTCTCTTTCCATTCACAAAGAAGGTCTCATGCCTTCGACTCCAGGGCAGCTCACTGGCCAGGCAGACCCTCTGATCTCGCTTGTCCTCATTCCTTCACAGTGCATTCATCGGGATTTGGCAGCAAGGAACATCCTTCTTTCAGAGAACAACGTGGTTAAGATCTGCGACTTTGGACTAGCCAGGGATATTTATAAAGACCCTGACTATGTACGGAAAGGAGATGTAAGTGGAACAAACGTGAAGTGCTAAGCTCAAGTTTTTATTCCCTGAGGGTTGGGGCAGATTAGTAATAACAGATCTGGCAATGGGTCGTGTCTTTTGCATTCTTAGGCAAGACTTCCACTCAAGTGGATGGCTCCAGAAGCTATTTTCGATAAAATTTACACAACACAGAGTGACGTATGGTCTTTTGGAGTGCTGCTATGGGAAATATTTTCTCTAGGTAAGAATGCTTTAAAACTTTCTTCACACCCCCATCCCCCAAGATTTACAGCTCTATTGCTATGACAAGCTTTAAACAAAAGATGATAACATGGTGCCATGCTTTGATTTATTTCGGTTAATACAATTGCACAGTGCAGATCAGATGTAAAATGAAGTTGCTGGACTGAAGTCAGTGACAACCCACACAGTAAATGCAGTGAATACTGGGGGGAGGAGTGAGGGGACGCTAAAACAAAATCCAAAAGGCTGGACCCATCTGCAATAACGGAGGTAATTCCAACCTTTGCTGCTCAGGCGCCAAGTATTTCTTTGACAGAGAAGTTTCCCTGTCCAACCCTGTTTTCTCCTAAGCAGCCTGCTTCAGGAATCCGTGCAGCTCCAAGGCTGCAAAGGATTACACCGCCGCTGACCTAGTGGTCCGGTGCTGCTGGTAGCTACCCATGGGACACAGGGGAAGGTTGCCCATGGGATGTTATATCCCAGCTTAGCTTCCCTACAAAATCTTAGTATGCTTTTCTAAGTAACAAAAACACACTGGCAGCAGCTGCCATTGGGTTGATATGAGAACCAGTGCTAGACTCTGTGTAAGTCATTTTGGCAGCGAACAGGTAGAACTCATCATCTTCTGGCGACGTCATTTGCAAGCCACAACATTTTTGAAAGCATAGTAATGCTGTTCTTTACTTACTATAGATTTCATCTCCCAGTGCTGTTAGGAATCTCAGCCTGGCTGAGATCTGGTTACTGTCCAGCAGATAAAGCCCTGAAATTTAGACAAGCACTCTTACAGACAGTGGGGCTTTGCCGCTCTCAAATTCTCCCTGCAGAGTGGCAAGTTTTGTTTTCCTGAGGGAATTTAGGAATGTCAGCTCTGGCTTTTTAATCAGCATTCACAGACAAAAGAAAATAAGAAGCATTGTCAACTTAAGCCGCTGAATTTTAAAGCAAACTCTGTAATCTCCTAGTATCTTTGGTTCACAGATCAGTTGAAATTAATGATCAGGCTCCAGGTGCCAGGTCCAGACCTGTACACAGAGGCTGGAGCTGTTTCTGTCCTATTCTTTATTTAGGGCTGGCTGCAAAGATCACATCCTGGTTTCAGTCCAAGCCTTTGATTTGGACTTTTCTCTCCCTTGCATCAGCAGGCAAAACAAAAAGTTCCCACTGAAGCGGTTACAACAGGTGGCAGCTATTGCTTTCTCTGGAGTTCAGTCCTATTGATTTAGGGCTGTCTTACTTGGGCGCAATGCTCCCCTGGCTCTGTAAGAGCATCACCTGCTGCAGGTCTTTTAGGACACCCCAAAAAGACAAAGCTCCAGAAGCACCAGCAATGTCCTAGTAGATTATTCAAGAAGATTCGTTAGCATGCAGAGGCACACTCAGAGAGGACAGTACTAGTACAGGTCAGGGACAGACCTGTTGGAGAGCAGCACAGGAGAAAGGGACCTGGGAGTCCTGGGTGACAGCAGGATGACCATGAGCCAGCACTGTGCCCTGGTGGCCAAGAAGGCTGATGGCATCCTGGAGTGTATTAGAAGGGCTGTGGTTAGTACATCCAGAGAGGTTCTCCTCCCCCTCTGCTCTGCCCTGGTGAGACCGCACCTGGAATATTGTGTCCAGTTCTGGGACCCTCAGCTCAAGGACAGGGAACTCATTGAAAGAGCCCAGAGCAGGGAGACTAAGGTGATTAAGGGAGTGGAACACCTGCCTTATGAGGAGAGGCTGAGGGACCTGGGTGTCTTTAGCTTGGAGAAGAGGAGACTAAGGGGTGACCTCATCAATGTCTATAAATATGTAAAGGGTAGTCAGGAGAGGTCAGGAGGATGAAGCCGGGCTCTTCTCAGTGATGGTAGCAAGGGGCAAGGGGCAGCGGGTGCAAGCTGGAGCACAGGAAATGCCATGTGAACATAAAGAAAATCTTTTTCACTGTGAGGGTGATGGAGCCCTGGGACAGGCAGCCCAGAGGGGTCTCCTCTGGAGACATTCAAACCCTGCCTGGACACATTCCTGGGTGACCTAATCGAGGTGATCCTACTCTGATGAGGGGGGGGGTTGGACTAGATGATTTTTCGAGGTCCTTTCCAACCCCCATCACTCTGTGATTCTGTGACAGTCTCTCCATTGGGCATCTCCAAAGAACTAAGAGAACTCAGTACCGATGAATGGCAGGGACCATGCAGAAGGTAAACTGTTTATACCATTCCCAAAGGGCCCGATAGAGTTGAACTTCGGGTCACCTGGTATTTGATACTCAAGACTAAGAAAAATTAAAATACCATCACTGAAATTCATCTCAACTATTTTAAAAAATATTTTCTCTCATTTCTTTTAATTTTAGATAGCCTCTTTTCTTAATGAGGGTGCTTACTCGGAACAATAGCCTGTCCTCTTCCAAATTCAGAGGCATCTACTAAATTACTCCAAGGGCTGCCATCCATAGAGCAGTCTCTGCCCTTGTTATGACGTAGATTGCAAACTACTTACTTCAACCCATGGCACAGATTCAAAAGCAGTCACTTTCTCTAAGAGGGTTTTTCATACAGATCATCCAGGCATGTCTGTGGTTTGGCACTACTCACATCTGCAGCTCACACGATAAATATTTAATTAAGGATTTGTGTCACTGATGGAACTCTCTTATATAAAAGTTTTACAGATCATTGAGAGCCAGGGGATTGAAGTTATGTGTCGTTGCTACAGGGTATGTTTTGGCTCCCATTTACAACCGCTGCTTTTTACTGGGTCCCACAGACTTAGCACCCTCTTAAAAAGGAAAAGATACTGATTAGCAAAACACAGTTTGGTTTGGCCATGGGCCCTTTCAGGGTCAGAAGTTGAATGAAGCATGACAGGCTTCCTCCAGAGAGGCTGGCAGGCTGGATCCATTTGGGTGATACACAGAGAAATCAGGACTTGAGAGACTGTTAAGCCTCATTTTGGGGCTGTGTTCGCATTGAGCTTTGCATTCTTCAAATGGGCTCAGCACCCCTCATGTCAGGTAACGCTCACAATGTTTAATACACCTTGAAATCACTTACAGGGCAAATTACAGAATGTCACTGTCTCCCTGAATTTAAATGTGCGCCGCTCAAAAAGCAATCAAAGGTAATTATGTAAACAAGCAGAGCCTGGTAGTATAACATCAGCATCTTATTATCCTACTAAAATAAAACCAAGATCAAAAGAGTGCTACCATATCCAATGCATGGCACATCTTTGAGCATTTTGGAAGAGATTTCCCCTAAGGAAAAAGTCATGTGTAGACCTTATACCATCTGTTTCTGCCTGCATCTCTCCCAAGCTGTCTCAGCATCCCAAATTCAAGTTATTAGGCTTATCACAGAGCCCAGATGAGGTACAACGGTGAGTGGATGTGGAAAAGGAACAGATCCTTGCTTTTGAGATCTGAGCTGCCTCCAGCCAGCAGAAGACCAGCACTGCTCAATGTACAAACTATCAAAAGATCGTTCCATCAAAATTTACAAGCCAAAGACAAAACTAGGAAGGAAAATTGAGCTATAAAATAGAAATTATGTATGCACCCGGCTATTTCCAACCTACATAGCTCCAGGAAATGCTCTTAATACTTGCACATCAAGGGAATCCAGATGAGCTGTGGCTGAGTGCCCCTGAGCCGTGCATGCCATCGGAGCCTACACGCTGTGCTGAGGTGCCCTCTGACAAAGTTGCCAGGCTTTCTGCTCCCCAGTACATAGTTTTGCAGATTGCATGGTCAGATTCACAGAGCAGAATAACCCTGGGAACAGCCACGTTTTGGCACCCTCTTCACTGCTCTCATCCAAGAGATTTCAGCTGTGCTTGTTGTGCCCCCAAGTGCACAGCACATGATGGTGTTTCCATGTTGCGGAGGGATGCAGGAAATGAGCAGGAATGTTACAGACGGTAAATCATACACAGATTCCTCGAGGGCTGGATTCGAATCCAGATTCCATTCAATCCTCTATGTTAAGTCTTGATTAAATTTTCTTCTGAATTCACCACTTGGCCTCTAGGATGCCAAAATGTGGAAGGCAAGGGTTGCACTGTGTGTGAAGCCCCTGCTGAGAAGGGAAGGAGGAAAGCTTATAGATCTTTTCTGTCCATCTACGAGAGGTTCAGTAACCTTTCAAACTTCAGTGTGGACATCTCTTGAATTTCCTCTCTGAGGTTTGGATTACTCAGCTGCCAGAGCACTTTCCCAAGTCATGTATTTGTTCCCCTTATTCATGGTGCATCACAAAGTGCAGGTGCCATACAACAAAGATCTCAGCCTCTAAAAAGCTCCCACTTGCTCACAAGTTGAAGAGAAAAGTGCATTCGGTGCATCCATAGGTTTATATTAGTCATTCCTCTGAAGAAAACCAGGAAAGTGAAATAAGTCTCACTCCTTCATTCTGATGACTGCTGGGTGAACTTTTGTGCATGTTAATATACTTTTACTGGTCTCTTTACAGAAGTATACCTCTCAAAAGCAACTGCAGTGGCCATGAACTGTCCTCCCCAGGTTTCACACTGACAACTGTGTGGCCCTGAAAATAAGCAGCATTGAACTCACACTTAGAAATGAAAACAAGGCTAAAAATTTGGAAGGTCATTTTTCAAGGAGATTTTACCTGTAGGTGTGTACAATACTAAACTGGTGAACCAGGAGAGAAAGACTACGGTTCCACACCTTAGGTTGACCTGCAAGGTTCTCATAGCCAGCTCCAGGAGCCAGATGCCCACAACTTTCTCTGCCCTTACGGAGGCCAGTGAGGCCAGATCTTTTAAGGCAATGAATCATAAGCAGGACTTACTTTTGTCGTGTATTCACTCAATGCAGGATATTGGCAGACTGAGAGTCTGGAAAACAATATGTAAACAATTGAATGAGCTGGAACTTCTCTACCACTGACCAAGAGGTCATTTAAAGTCTCAAACCAATAACGTTTATTTCTCTTCTGCCATATTTTACCTTGGAATGGTCCTGGCTATGTCATGAACACAGAGGAGAGAGCATTGTTGAAAACTCTAAAGAGACAGAGGGAGTCTGTAATGGGTTTCCAAATTAAACACTTAGGAAGTGACCGCAACCCCTTCTTTGTTCTAGCTTCTTTTACTGCCAGACTCTAGGTAATCTCAAATGTTCACCAGATTTCACTGATATGTGTTTAATTCATGGGACTGTGAAGGAAAAATTGTGCCATTCTGGAGCCCTCCTCCTTATTTCTCCCATCAGGTGCCTCACCATACCCTGGAGTGCAGATAGATGAGGACTTTTGCCGACGGCTCAAAGAAGGAACCCGGATGAGATCTCCAGAGTACTCTACCCCAGAAGTGTAAGAGCTCCTGGTTTTCTATCAAGAGCGGATACATGTCATTTACATATTACAAAAGAGATTGCATTTAAGCGTGGAGAGAAACCTCATCAGATGATACCTACGTATTTGTATTTTGTTTTCAGTGAATATTGTAGCTGTGCATATCTTGGGTGTCTCAACACCACAGATAAATGCTACAGACTACATCAGCTTGACCATTGCTAACAATGTGCCATTTCAGCACATGGAGATTTGAACATGTCTTAATCCAAAACTATCCAAACAACGACCAAAAAGAGCAGGAACTGAAAGAAACAGTTTGGCAGCAAAGTTCCTATCCTTTTCCTTTCTTAATACCTGTGGTTTTTATTAGCTACCAGACAATGCTGGATTGCTGGCATGGAGTGCCCACGGAGAGGCCAACTTTCACCGAGCTCGTGGAGCGCTTAGGAGATCTTCTTCAAGCCAATGTACAGCAGGTACAGCAATACAAACACTTCTTCAACAGAAGTGTACGTATAGATGTGCATGTCCATGGATAAGTGTGTGTGTGCACACAGGTGAGGCCAATATCGAGCAGTAATACTAGGTTTGACTTCATAACTGAGGTCACAAGGAAAATGGCTGCTGGGATGAGTAAAGAAAAAGTTAGCTATGCAAAGGGAATTATATTTCAAAACTAGATGTTGATCCATCCACAATAAGCAGAAACTTACATTAATTAGAAAAAGGCTCAGTGGCCCCTCGGAGGAACAATAGTGCTTTATCTCACAAACAATTTTAATTAGATTCCACCACAGCAAACTGCCACTAGTTGGTCTGAACTTTCTCGCTCATTTTCTGAGCTTATATTCATCAGTGTTCCTAGGAGCTTTAAAAAGAAGCAGTTTAAAGCTCGTAAAATCAATTACGTAATTATTAATTTCATAAGAGTTAAATCGGTTATTTTCTTCTTCAGTAACAACAACCGGCCTGGTTATGTAACTATCAATTTAATTTAAGAAGAAATCCAACACTCTCCTCCAGCTCCTTCCTATTTGTAAACAAATTTAGTGAAGCTAAGATGAACAGGGCCCATTTTGCAATATGAAGAGCTTCTGAGCTTTATCCTATAAACGAAATAGATTAAGGAGACATAAAAATCATGATAAGGGAATAGGGCACTTAACTGCTTCTCCAAATTAAAAAAAAAAGAAAAAAAAAAGAAAAAAATTAAGCCAACAAAAATCAAGCAAAGGCAAATTTGGACAAATAGTTTCAGGACTCGAAGGAAGAGTCGTTTCTGAAGATTACTGCAGGGGTGTAATGACACTGCAGAGCTTATTGAGACATCTACTGAATTCTATTAAACTCGCAGCATCAATTTCTTGTAAAGCCAAGAAATAAAATCCTTTAGGCTACCGTTTTAAGGACTGGCTCTTGCTAAGCTGCAACTCTTCAAGTTGTTGAACACAAGCAAAAAAATCTATGTACAGACAATTCTGTTTTACCAATTCCAAAATCTGTTCAAGTAGCATTGGCCTCAGAGGGTTTGTGACTTCATGCCACCCCCTCCCTTCTCCCAAACACATGGCTTAAACTTGAGTTTAGGTGCCCCCGAGACTGCTCCTTTGGAATTCCCAACAAGGAATGACAGTTTAGAGAACAATGGCAACACAGAGGACTGCTTTCCTGAAGTCCAGATCAGTGAAATTCTGTTCCCTTTCACTGAGCACAACAGCCACACATCTGGAAAGCAGTAATGATCACAAACTGCTGCAAACTCATCAGAGACGCTGCTGGGAGCGTCAGCTGCTTTTAAACTGGAGGCACATACATTGACACGCTCAATACAGCTGTCGCGCTGCTATGCCATATGTGAGGGACATTTAGAAGTCTTGTAACCGCCATAAAGACAAGTGAAGCACTAGTTGAGGCTGAGATGCCTGAAAGAGAAAAACACACTAACTGCAGATGAGTACCGGGATGTTAGAGACCATTTTCAGCCATGCTACACTGTGGGTTTTCCAAAATGAACTGTTTTCCTCATCCAAAGCCTCCTATGCCGTAAGTGTTGGATAAAACTTTACATTCCAATTTCCATATGTTGTGAAGAGCATCATCCTCACTTTGAAGAAACATCACAAAGTTAAAATAGGCCCTTTCTCAGTGTAAAGCTCTGTAGAATACAATAACCCTTTACATTGGAGAAGCAGTACAAAATCTTCTTTACCGGCTTTGTGTTCTTTTACGTTACTAATTACATAGGATGGCAAAGACTATATCCCACTGAACATCACCTTGTGTCCTGATGGAGAATCTGACTCCAAGACTTGCCCCGTGGAAGAAAACTTGACCAACTGTGTTAACCGCTGGAGTGCAGTGGAAACTGGGTAAGAAAGATGTTTACTTGGGGTAGGAGGGAAAGAACCATTTGATACCTCTGGGCGCTCTTGTTGGCCTCTCTCAACCTGGCTGTTTTAAAGCGGTTGGACAGACAAATTTCTCAGGGCACTGTTTATTGGTTTTACAAGAGAGGGAAAAAAGAAAAGCGGTCCAGGAAACTGAGCTGTGTCAGGGATGTTAATTGAGCTACCAAGTGGTGTAGCATCTGCTTGGGTTTTACGCTGACCCTTCAACTTTCTTGCTTTCAGTAACAACAGCAAGAAGCGCCCACTGAGTGTGAAGACATTTGATGAGGTGCCAGTGGAAAAGGAGAAAGTGATGCATGAGGTAAGCGAGGTGACAGCATCCTTCTCTACCAGATTCACAGATCACTTGTCACCAGCACCAGGAGCAGTTATTAGAGCTTTCTGAAATCTGTTTGGTAAGAAAAAGCTTTAAATCAAGCAGAATATTTAGCCCTAGCATCTCACACATAGGTCTGTGTGACAACAAAGAGGGATCTGCATTTAGTTTAACAAATAATTTAAAGAGAAGCTCACATTTGATTATCCCAGCTTTGAGCAGGCTAAGGGGTTTTGTATTACATATTTCAGTATGGTTTTTTCTCCCATAAGAAAGGAGGAGCTCATCAAAATGGAGCCTGTTGAAGTACATCTGCTCAGAATACATCCTGGCTGGCTAGGACAGGGAATAACCTGGGTGAGGGTATTCTGTTCTGGATGAACAAGGCACATTCCTGCTCTACCTGATTCACACAAAGGACTCTGACCCTCGATTTTCCCCAACCTGAGTGGACATATTTATTGCCAGCTCAATGACACTGCAGAGTGGGATGGTGTGGAATGGTTTCCTATTCACTCCAGTGGAAAACAAAAGTTTGTTCTTTTCCAGAATCACGGTTCTGCTTGTTGGCTTCCTCTGAAATTACAGGTTCCAAGGGTGGAGGGATATTTTTCCTATTTTTAATTCCTTACTTAAAAAAAAAAACCAAACAAACCAAACAACCCCCCAGCCCAGTTCATGAATTTCCTCTCTGGGTCAGGCACTCACTGCCTGCAGCGCCACATGCAGCTGGCACCTCTTGCCTCACTGACAGATTCAGGGTTGCTGGTCTTTGAAAGCCACACATGTCTGAAGCAGATTGGGGTTTAGGGAGGAGGCATGAGGCCCTCAGAAAACCTTCTAACAGCGGATGAGGGCAAGCATCCAGTTTTACAGAAACAAGCCAGCAGTTACTACTAGCCAGGGCATGGTCCCCATGCTCTTGGATGGAGCCATTCCTCAGACCAACTCTCCTAGGAACAGCCAAGTCTCTACCTGCAACTTGTCCTGGACATATTTCATGTCCTTGACAAATACAGTGTATTTCCCATCTGTTCTCCTGTTAGCACAAATCGATGCCCATTATTCCCCAGTATTTTGCCAGATGTAATTTCTGTGCCTTTATCACTGCATCTTCAGGATTAGAAGGCTTAGAATTTTCTCTGGCTCCTGCATCTTTCCTCTTGCAGGATAAAAATCTGTCTCTCTGAATCACACAAAGACATTTACTACATAGATCTGGTATCAGTAAGAGATTACTGCTGCCAGCATGAACATGCCTTTCCTCAACACTCCTTGTTTGTGCCATTCTAAAGTGCAGGGGGAAAGGTTCAAAAAAGGGTAATAAAGCATTAACAGAACAGGAAAAAATGTGATACTGCAATGAGGATCTTTTAAAGCAAAATTATGGTGTGATCTACTTTTGAACAAAGTGAGTACGCTTGTGTTACTAAAATTATCTTAAATAGCAATTAGGTCATTATTTCAAATAATTGCCCAGGAACTCGGAAAGCGCTCAGCCACACCTTCCTGCAGTTGGGTTAAGTATCCTGAGTCTCTGTTGATGCCCTTTTAACAATTTTTCTGTAAGCAAGGGGTGATGGCTTCAAGCTAAGGAGGGCAGGTTTAGGTTGGACATTAGGAAGCAATTCTTTACTCTGAGGGTGGTGAGGCCCTGAAACAGGGTGCCCAGGGAGGCTCTGGATGCCCTGTCCTGAGAAGCATTTAAGGCCAGCTTGGATAAGGCTTTGGGTAATCTGAGCTAGTGAAGGTGTCCCTGCCTATTGCAGGGGGGTTGAACTAGATGATCTTTGAGGTCCTTTCCAACCCAAAGCATTCTGTGATTCTGTGATTCTCCACACTCTCCCCATGGCAAGCTGTTTTTCATTTAAAAGTGTTCCACGCTGTCATGCTGGCATGGCACTCTGCTGATGTTCTCTTCCTTTTGCTACCCAGGAGTCAGACAGTGGGATGGTGTTGACGTCAGATGAGATCAAAAGCCCGAAGAGGCTGGAAATCCGTTCTTGGCCGTATGGGATCATGGCTCTAGCGTGAGTACTTCTGGAGAATTCTTTTGAAGATGGTGTCTCATTCAGAAAATTACTTCCAATTTGACTCTTCTTCCAAAACACCAGGGTGCCTTGAGATTCTGAATCCCATTCACAAAGCAAAGACACTGCTCTCCAGTGAAGCTGGTATGTCTGGTTTGTGGTCTAATCTCCCAGGGCAGAACATTCTGCACTTGGCATAGGACAGAAGCAAAAGAGCTGAGAATACCCAGATCTACTTTAGTGTTTCCAGTGTTCTCCTTTACTGATGGAACAAAGTTTGAAGAACTCGATTTATTAATCCAGAAAATAGCCTTTGTAATTATACCATGCCTACAGAGCTATGTTTAACTCTAGGCCTTTGCAGTTCCTGGGACATGAGAAAAGTTAAGGTGGCACATACAGAAAGGACTAGTATAAGCATTGCAAAGCAAGTGCATTTACCAGAACCACGATGTCTATATTTGCTTTGTCACAGCTAGGAAGACAGTCCTTCATCCTACCACCTTCATGATTCTTATTATACTACATTGTTTAGATTTAGTTTACAACCAGAGGCCGTGCTGGTGTTTGCTGTGTGTTTACCCATTCATAGGACAGACACAGAAGAATAAAAAACAGATATTCAGCTTTTAGCTAACAGCTAGCTCACAGCTCTGCATATTTCTGTAACAATCAGGCAGAGGCAGAGAGCTGACCTAGTAGAGAAATCGGTCTTCTCCACCTTCCCAGACAAGTATAATAACTGTAGTAACCCATTTTACTGATTCCAATGTCAACTTACAGAATTTCAAAGAATTGCTACCCAAAATATTAAAAAAAAAAGAAACAATTACATAGCAAGGAGTTCCATACCTATTCCATTAATTAAGCTAATTAGAGTCTGACGGAATTGCTTAGCGCTTTCTCTGAAATCTACTGCTGAGATTTCTATTAGTTTCCTCAGCCTTAAAACTCAATGATCTTTCCCACCAGAGCAACTTCTTGTTCCACATCAAGTCACCATTTTTTGACATTAAGGAGAAATGACAGATGAGAATGAAACCAGTGCAGTTTTGGCATGGTGTGGGAGAGTCCACGTACCAGTGCCTAGTCAGAACCTCACCGTATTTCAGAGGGGCTCGCTCCCTCACTCAGAGAGAGAAGCAAGATGCAAGGGGCTCACCTTGTCTTCTCAGGCCTTCAAACCACAAATTTCTGGGGGTTTGAAGGCAGGAGAGAAGGAGGAAGAGGAAAAGGTTACACAAGGAAGGCTAGAGTCATACAACACTAACAGGGAGCCTTCAAACACTACAGATTCACCTGGATATAGGAGTGTGCTGTCAGAAATAACATTGTCCAGCAGTATTTTCCCTGTAGAACTGCCCAGCGTGGTACCCGCTGCAGCATTACCAGACATCTCCACACAGTCCCATGGGTTTATCCTGGTGAGAGGATGGTACAGAGCATTGCTATGGAGACCAAACCACACCAGCTCTAAAAAAAGGAGCTCAAACGTCAGCAACTGCATGACTTGATGTTTTACCTGGGCTGATTTACCTCTCTCTTCTGCATGATGTCACATTGACACGAGTCCAACACACACACACACACAACTTCCCTGATAGGATTTATCCTTCTAAAGATTGCTGTCAGTCACCTCTGACTGCCTTTCCCCCGTTTGGATAAGTAGTTGGCAGAGGAAGGTTCTCTGTCTCCCCCTTCCAGCTGAAAACCAGAAAAATCAACATCCCGCCAGATGTCGATACACAGAAATTCGCTAACAGCCTGTTCTTTGGAGATTTCCAGGAAAACCTTCTGAACTGCTGTCAGGCCCACTGGGAGCGAACACAAAGTACCAGAGCTCTGCTGGGTTCCATGAGTCTTTGCCTGACCCACACTTTATGGGGCTCTCCCCACCGGCAGGCAACACTTCCATAGGGATTCCATTCATCGCAAGATACCGGATACTTTCTGTGCCAGCCAGACTGCAAAAGCCCATCTTCACAGAGGTCTGCTATAAAAGCAAACCCTGCAGCAAGCTGTTTGTTGTCTCCTTATTCCCAGGACCTCAGCTACCACTGAATGGACAGAGGTGTCTATTTTCTTGGCCACATCCTTCATTAGTATTTGAGGGCCAGCTGGGAAAGCTATTCTATCAGCTTGCTTTTTTTTTCTTTGAAATCTTGCAGCCTATCCTTGGCACTAATAACTTGGTTTACAGAGCTGCAGAGGATCCTGATGCCCTCTCATTTGAGGACATGACACCCCTTAGTGCTACTGCACCACTAACTTGAAAGCCAAGCCTGAAACACATGTAGAATAGCCTAGGAGAGGTCAGAAGAGTGCTGGCTTAAAGGGGAGATAAAGTCACCCTTGTTAATTGTGTATCTCTCTCTACCAAAAACATTTACCCTGGATCTTTTTCAAACACTCTTCTTTTTCTAAAACAAAGCTGTTCAAAGGCTTAGCATGTTTTCTAAACCAGGGTGGCTGCATTTATTATTTTTGCCAAAATCTTGCAGTTTATTTATCTTGCATTCATTTCTCTGTTGAGTTTAAAATTTGGCAACACTACACACCATGGAGTGTCAGTGTCAAGAGTTTATTGAGGCTGAATCTGATACTCTGGGCCTGGGACTGCTGTTTAGGCTGGACTAACCATTTCTGAGCTCTTCAGGCTGCTGAAGTATAAAGCTGCAACAGTAGCTACAGTGAGGGATGGGATGACTTACCAGGATGATGACACTGGAGTTAGCATTTGAGGAAGCTTATTCACCACAGAGGGGATTTAACGATGAGTTGACTCTGGTATCAGGTTCCATCTCATAAGATTAACAGGCTACTGCCAAGCACTGCTTTAAAATTCTCTCAGAGAGTCTATAATCAAGTGATTGCTTTAAATTATAATAGGTTTGATATCTGCTCAGTTGTCCTCACTCCATCCCTTTCCCTTCTCCCCCTCCCAACCCATTTATCCTCTGAAATTACTTCTCGGGCTCTGGCCAAGTCCCATGCGACCAGCTGAGGCTCAGCTGATACGCTCTGGGCTCTGGATGCTGCATCCAGGTCACATCACTGGGAGCTGTGCCTTTGCCAAAGCCAAACTGGGCCCAAGACAAGTCAGTAATATTGTAACAGACTGACTTTGTGTGTGAGCATCAGGCATTTGTGTCCAAATGCAAGGTGCCCCACAAAGTGCAACCCAGCTGATTGGGCTAGAATCCTTTTGAACCATCTCAGAAAAACGAGGCATGGAGATCCATGTGCTCCTTAGCCAAACTTCGTTTCAGAAGCCTTTTCTTCTCCAGTGAGCAAGCTGAGATAGCAAATGTACTTAGGTTGTGTCATGCAGCACCTTGCCCTGTGACCTGATGAGCTCCAAAACATGAGTAACTGAATGAATTATGCAAGCCAGTTTCTCAGGATTATCCTATGTGCTCGCAGTGGCAAGGGCTGAAAGGAGACCTGTGAAAGGCTGTGGTCTGCAGCTTGGTTTTGACTGCAGTGCTTTTCGTCTCACTGCACTTTGAGTGCTGGAGCCGGTGTCAGGGACAGCTGAGCAGCTTTGCCACCGGTGTGAGAGGGCACATACTTCATGAGTGGGTGACTTGGGCCTCCTAAAACTTTATTGTAGCTGGACCTTGTACTTTGAGGTGTTTCAACACAATGAATTAGTGATCCCAACCCCTTGAGTTCTCCGTGCCATTAGACTGATGCACTGATACTGCCAGAGGGGAACCCAGGATTATATTCTTCCTGCACAGCACCCCATTTAAAATATATTAAAGCAAACTGTGAATCAGTCATAACTATCAAAATAAAAAATAACCCTTTTATTCCTTTCACTGCAGAAAAATTTAAAACTATTAATCACTCTTACTCTGTGCCTCATTAAACACTTATGAAAGCTGTTAGCCCTGAAGCTCCTACATGTTGTTATGAGATGCAGTCATGAGACAAACTGCCCTACTTGGCAACACTCAGCCCAATTTCTCCTCTTTCCCTAAACAGAGCTTCTGAACAAGGCCAGGACTTCTACACAGACACAATCATCTGTTAGTTTTTCCTGTCGAGGGCAAGAGACTTGGGTGTCACGTTGCAAGCAGCACGAGCTGCTCCACAGCACTGTCGTCCCTCACTGGATAGGGTGTTTTTTCTTACAGCCATCTCTCTTTCTCTATGCTTTTCTTCAAGTCATTGACCCTGAGATTTAGGCTAATGGAAACTGGCTCCTTCTCACAAAAAATAAACAGCTCCAGTAAGGATTTCAGTATTTTTCTACCTCTAACCAAAATCTCTGGTTTGTACAGTAGGCTGAAAAAGTCTCATTAGGTCATTTAGGCCTTCTAGCTATTACAGGTTTATCCTCCTCCGTGGTACATTCTAAACAACTTTGACACCTCTCCAGAAAACTTAAAAAAGAATGGGAAAGATTACTTAACATTCAGACTAGTTTTTCCTTCTTCTAGTTTAATACTTAGACTTTTCAGCTTCATCTATACAGGGAAATTTGACATAGACAAGTGTTAAGAGTTGGGCTTGTTCAGCCTGGAGAAGAGAAGGCTCTGGGTGGGACCTAATTACAGCCTAGCAATACAATTCAAGGGGTCCTACAGGAAAGTGGGAGAGGGACTGTTCACCAGGGTGAGGGGCAATGGCTTCAAGCTGACAGAGGGCAGGGTTTGGTTAGACATTAGGAAGAAATTCTTTACTCTGAGAGTGCTGAGGCCTTGGCACAGGGTGCCCAGAGCGGCTGTGGAAGCCCCTGGATCCCTGGCAGGATTCAATGCCGGGTTGGATGAGGATTTGGGCAACCTGTTCTAGTGAGGGTGTTCTTGTCTATGGCAGGGGGTTGGAACTAGATTATCTTTGAGGTCCCTCCCAACCCAAACCATCCGGTGATTCTGTGAGTCTAGGATTCTATGAAAAAGAGTAACTGTTAACAGCTCTCACTTCCCTCCTTGTCCAAGGACTTCTCCAAGCTTGTGTCTGGGTCATGAGGCTTACTAACTATATTGTGGCCCCCACAAGCACCATGTGTGTGTGCAGTGGCACACAGACCAAGCTCTGCGGTACCGGCCTGTTTACAGAGCTGGCAGGCTTTGTTAGCAAGACTGGGTCCACACCAGTAGGCTCCTCCACTTCATCTGGCTTTACAGCTAAGAGACTCAACATTGGAACCAGGCTCAGGGATGCTACAGAAATACAGCCTGAAGTGTAGCAGGATTTGCTGGTAATTATGAATATTATGATGTACCAATTTGCATTCTTCAAATCTTCTAGTATTGGTTCCTCCAGGGCTTTCATCACTTCTTTCTTCCCCCCATAAACCTCCCTAGCCTGCAGGTATCTCTGAACAAGAGAAGCCCTGTGCTGTGCCTTGGCCAACTCAGGCCTCAGCCTATGAAACAAGCCTGACACTAGCTCACCACGTTCTCCAAACGTGTTTTCCCCAAGCAGCGCTGCACAGAAACGTGTACATTATGCAAGAGGCTCCCTTAGGTTACAAAATCAGTTTGAGGTCAGGAACCAGCAGCATTCAGATTCTCACCTTTCCCCTTTACCCTGCCCCAAACAGTACACGTTCTTGCAGGACAATTGAGTTTACAGGTTGGTCAGTGTGTAAAATGTGGCCAGCTCAGATCAGTGAGCAAATGTGTTTCAGCTGAGTGTCACGCTACTCACACGCCTGATCTTCAGGACTGTGCTGCGGTGAGAATGCTGGGAGTCAAGTGGGACCCAGCTGAGGCATCTGCACTTAGAAGCAGATTTATCAAAACTGAACATCTCTTTTATTGCCTCCTCCAGCACTCAGAAGTCAGGCAGAGGCAAAAACCAGCAGGCAAAGACCTTTTGGGGCAGTGTAACACCAACCCAGGAGAAGCGCTGAACCAAGTAATGGCTAGCTTTTAATGACATTATTTAATTACATAACCTTTATTAACTTCTGTAGCTACATAATTGTGTGATTAATCAAATCTAATGCCTTTAGTCAGAAAATGTTTATCAGTGGGGCCCAGTGAGAATTTTTCTCTTATACAGTGGGCTTAGAGCACAAAGAGCGTTTTGCTTTCCTCTGAAGCATCAAGTACTGACCACTGCCAGAGGCAAGACTGATCTCTGATTCAGTGTGGCAGTTTCTGTGGAGCAAATGAGATTTCAAGGACAGACAGGGGAGGGATGCTGCAGTCTCACTTTCCAATATACAGTCCAAGCATATGTACAGTTCTCTGTTGCTGAGCGTGAACGGAGTAGCTTGACGTGTCAGTAATATAGAGCATTAAAAGGAAGAATGCAAAGACCCTTGGATAGCTTTCATTTCAGAAGTGCCTTGAGATGAAAGGAATAGTTTTGAAAGTTAATTGCGTCCTGGACTGCCCTAAGACAGTTAAAGACAGAACTTGCTTCTGACCCAACTCATCACAGCTTCCCGCCTTTGGAGCAAATATTAGATGCCAGGATTTAGGAGTCCTTCAAACACCAGCATGATTTCAGCAACAGGCAGAGTTACTCCCAGATACCCGGTCTCCTGACCTACAGGGACAGAAACCCAACACAAACACTTCCTAGGAGTCTACATGGGTCTGAATATTTCATGTTACTGGCCAAACTAAACCCTAATAACATTTATTTTTCTCCAGCACTCACATATGCAGGTGGGAGCCAAGTTAAACAGATACTTTCAAGACTTTCTCTGTCTCCACTGACAATTTTAATACCTGGCAAATTAGAAGCCAGAGGAACCATGGAATTGTCTGACATGAGTCAACAGAACTGAGGAACAGAAGAAAAATACATAAATAAACACTGAAGCAACGTTGTGGTTCCATTGCTTGTGCCAGGGAAGAATTTATCTGTGGAGAAAGGCTGTAAAGAAGGGGACAGCTGCCAAATGTATAGTATACAGGAGAAGTTTCCACTCACCTTTTTCTCTGGACAAAGAGGAAAAACTTAGATTGTGAAAACAACATGCTACATTTTAGTTGAAGTCCTCAGGATTTCTATTTATTTTAGAATTTCTGCTTTGCTGCCCAACAGACTTTGTTTCAGTGCCTTGTGCAGGTCTAAGAGCACAGTAACGGTGGCTTTAATCTGTCATTCCCACCTTTGGATTTTAGAAATCACGGAACCCAAGTTTAAGATCTGCAAGACATGGTGGGCTGGCTCTTCCGACTCAGGGCTCCTGGGTTCACTTCCCAGAGACAAGGCTGGAGATGCAAACCTGCTGCAGAAGGTCTGCACCACAGCACACTAAAATCAGGCCAGCTACAAAGCAGCCAGCCTCCCATGGCAGCTCTTTGTTATATCTAAATTTTGGTGAACATCTCGGCTCCTGGCTTAAAATGACTGGCTTCATGGACTATGATATACAGACATCACGTACTCCACACACCCCCCCAAGCAGAAAACACTGGGGTAGGTAATTCCCAGCTGGACCCTCCGGGCTGTTCAGTGTGCCCAGCTTGTAAACAGGGGTTCTACCCCAGCCAATGTGCTGCCTTATGCACGCTCACAGCCTTTCCAGAATTAGCAAAAATTGTCAGTGAAGATGCTGACACTGGTTCTGTCAGCCAGCCTGAGAATATCTGCAGCTTGTGGGAAAAATGAAGCTTTTGACAGGTTCCAGATTCAGAGGCAAGACAGCCCAGCTTCTGAAGTCATAGTAGCACAATCTAGCAGGACATATTTACCCTTTCATGGCTGGAAGAAGCTGGGGCCTACTGCGTATTACAATTCTGTCATGCCAAGCACCAACCTGCTCTTAAGCCTGCAGCAATTCTCTCTGCTGTACCACCACAAAAACATGACAGTGCAGGCAGCTGCTGTCTTGGATCTGCTACTTCTCCTATTCAGGATTTTTGTTCCCCATTCCTCTGATTACTGTATCTGTCTCTCAGCTTTGTTTTGTTTTCTGGAGCAGGAACAAGCCTTGCTTGCTTTCTAAAAGCACCACACCGAATCCCTGATCAACTGCTGGGAAGTGTAAGCACTACAACAGTATAAATAAAATAATTCTAATGAATTAAGCAATTATTTGATGAACTGTTGATTATTTGGATTTGGCTTAGGGTCATTAGAATGGAGCTCTATGCTGCTTTAAACATGTATGAGACGCATGCACAAAGCGTCTGATTTGAAAGTCTCCCAGGTGCACCCCTACATAGTTCTGACCCAAGACATGAGCCACACCACAACCAGCCTGCTGGTTCCACAGAGATGCATGTTAAAGGGTCCCTAAGCAACATGGATGAGCTCAAACGCCATTCTCACAGCGGGATCCTTTTGTGAAGCAACCCTCAATTATCCTGACCTCTTCCACTAAGTTCTCCAGATGGAAGAAACCAGGTTTAACAGAACATGATTTTCAGGTAGTCTGTGGCAGAAAATACCTCTTTTTTCCCTCTGCAACACTTGCTGTTCCTCAAGGTCACCTTGCGATACAAATCCTCTCCAGGGTTCTCCTACTTTTAACATTGAGGTTGCTCCATGTGATGCAAGTTGCTTCTCTCCCACCACCTTCGTCACCTATAATAAGAGAAGACAGCAGAAAATGAAAGCTGGCTCTCTTTAATAGCATCAGTTACAGGTCAGCAGTTGTAATGCTGAAGTGCTGCCCTTCACTGGCATAGAGCTCAGGGGTTTTAAAGGGCTAGAGAACCTAAGAGAGATTTTGCTCTTGCACACACTCTTGCTTTCACCATCATTTTAAGTTGGAGTCTGTCAGAGATTATTCATTATTTCATCCTTTATTATACTTAAAGTCATAGCCTTCAGTTCTGCTTTCAGAAAAGTCAAATTTTTACTGACCTGTGTCAGAACAATAAGAGAGAATATTATTGTATATACAGGACAGGTGCATTTATAACTAAGATATATCTAGTGCACTGTAAGTTAAAAAGACAGGGCAACAGGACTCCTGGGTTTGCTCCTAAATCTACTTTTACAACCCCAAGTTATTTGAAATACCCAATTCAGATCCTTTATCCAATCAGTAAAATGTCACTGCCTTACAGGATGCTGGAAAGCTAAATCAAAATGCTTTCTACATTTATTTTAAAAATAATAATAATAATTTAACCACTGATTACACACAGAGACCAAACCTCAGGGACATGGGGTCACTTATTATCCTGTTTGTTCTCAACAGGCGGAGAGCTGTTAGCAAGAGCAAAGAATCCATATTATCCGATCACGAGGCTGTCAAATACCAGCCAGCAGTACAGGTCGAAGAGGACACCATGGACTTCGCACTGGAAGACTCTGTTCTCCTTCCCATGGATCCAAACCTGGAGTGCCACAGCCCACCTCCAGATTACAACTCCGTCATTCACTACTCAGCACCTCCCGTGTAAAGAGCCCAGCCTGGCACAGGGCATCCTGCACCTCTCTTAATCCTGATTTCACGTGCCTCCATGACTGGATGAAGAGGCTGAGTAAAAACTGAAGGGAAATCTCACAGGACAATGATTCATGTGTTTCTTCTGGAACATCTCTGATGGGAATAGCAACGTTTTAAAGAGCATCTTCTTTGCTGTCATTAGAGGCGTTAAATGCAGTAAATTAAAACTCTTTCAATCAAAGTCATTCAGTAGGAGCTGTAACCCAGAACTGCTTCCACCCCTTTCACCCCAGCTGGGGCTGCACACTGGTATTTATAAGTTCTTTTCTCCATAAGAGTCACCAAGGGTCATGTCAAGCTGGTTGTGAAAACTCAATTCCTTCTACTGGACTTGCACACATCCCAAGGGATTGATTAGCACAGTGCTGTAAGGGATCAGTTGAAAACAACAGCCGTACGCTTTGCTTCGGGAGGAAATCCCAACTTGAAACATCATTCTTAACTTGGGATATCTCACCTCCCATAAATACTTCAGAATTATTTTGAAATCCAAAATATTTTGGCTACAATTTGATTTCATAATTTCTAATGCCTATAAGACATGCTTCTAAAAGCGCTGTGGCCTAGATACAGCAGCCTGCGCTCATGTATTCAGAGGCAGGCTGGTCTTTCGGGCCATCAGGGCATACAACATGGTTAAATTTGTTTCCCTGTGGTTTCTCCTTGTTCCAACAGCAATTTATTTACCATAGGTGTAACAGGGAATCCTGATGGAGATGCATCTGGAATGATCGCAAGGCAAAATCACTGCCTTAAATGAGCAAGGAGCCAGCTCCTAAGCTCAAACACACAGAATTTCCTGGTGTGGACATGCCCAAATACTAACACAAGAGCTACACATCAACGCATACACACCAATGAGGCACCAGCAGGGCAGCAGCATTTCTATCCTGGGAACTCTTGCTGCACTAAACTATAAGCACATGTGAGGGATGTCTCTGACTGTCTTGCAAAGATAAATATTGATATGCAGTGCCTTCTGCACTGGAACCTTTCATGGGTTCAGGCTAATTCCAAGTTTGTTTTGTGGCTTGATCAGGCAGGACTGATGGGATCACAAATTCTCCCATTTGGGAAACTCAAAGCTCATTGTCCCTTGCCTAAAAGCTGTGTGTGGCAGGGACTGGGGTCTGTATGTATCCCCTGGTGCCGTGCATCCCCCACGTGTATCGGCAGCAACGTCAGAGAAAAGCAAATAATCCTTGTCATTTAACATGTGATGTAACAATCAGAGCTGACTTGACAAATCTAGGAAGGACAAAGATATCTAGGATGTAAGCAGAAAAAGCAAGGGTGAGAAAGATTCTCATGGACAGACAAGGCTAGAAGTTACAAACCCAGATCTATAAATGATGCTCTGTGTGTTCCTTCCGAAGTCTGTGCAACCCCTTTTCTTCTTAGACTTGACACTGACTTCACTTCTTTGGAGAAAAAGAATTTTTCTTCATGATTACAAACTGAAGGCAAAAAGAAAAACTACAACCCTTGGAAAACAATTTGGTTACCTTGGAGAAGAAAGCCTAAGTGGCCTCACAGTAGCGAAGAAAACACGTCTAGAGGATCAGTTACAGCCTGTTACACTGCAGTGAATACAAACCAGCCTCAGGTATTCTCAAACAGGGAAACAAATCTCCAACCCCCATGCACATTAACTGTGAATGCTAAGGCACCTGAAGTACAGGCTCTCAGGAACTGCAGTTCTCCTCCTTGACTTTGGATTCAATGTGTTAAGGAAATCACCTGCAATAACTCACGAGCCCCTGTTCGTAGCAGACCTGCTAGATGGGTGTGGTCTGTAGTTGCTTTATGGTCATTTCTGCACATCTTTGTATTTTAGTACCTATGTATTAAGTAGAGCTGGGTATAGAACAGAGGAAACTACTGGGAAAGAATTCATCTGTCGAGCCCTTAAAAGCTCATTGGATCAGTTTTTCATCAAACAGTGAATTAACCATCTATAGCTCTGATCAAATAATCACTCAATTATTTCAGAAATAATTTATTCACATGACAAGAAGGAAGAAAAAAGGTGCAGACAGATTGCCTGGCTCTGCTATTAATGGCATCAGCACAAGATGGCTCGTTATTGTGCCTTGTTCTGTAGGATAAGAAAATGATGACATTTAAAAACCTTTGCTTATAAACTTTAAAATAAGCACATATGGGGGAAAACCCCCTGCAAGTATGCTCTCTGCTTTGATAAAGAATTGGGAAACACTGCTGGGGGTGCTGTGCATCTCAGAGAGCTGAGTGTGTCATCTTTGCACCCAATCACAGACAAACCGTAGAGGTTTCCCTGGGACCAGAGAACCATGAAGCACGTCTCTGAGTGGGATCCCAGTGACACTCCCGCCGGTCCCTTTCTGGCTCCCAGCAGCCAGTATCGGCCCTTTGGCATCGCACAGCGTGACATGAGTACGGAGGGCAGGCTCAAGTGCTCAAGACACGTTTTAAAGCCCCAGTTGGACTCACAGTTGCCCCCCTGCAGAAAGCTGAGGGCTCCTCCACAGAGGTAAAACAAGATCTGTTTGGAGCAGAAGCGATGGCCGTTTCTCCGAGGAGCACAGCCTGAACCCACCATAACAGCCTTCCAGTGCTGGGGAAATGGCAAGTGACTGATGTTTGGGCAGCTGTGTTTCCAGTGTTTATTTTGAGTGGAAGATTTTTTTTTTCCCCGCTCCTTATAGTAAATGTAACAAGCAAAAGTATCACCTGAAAAGTATTATTGAACATATGTCTTGTATTTTATTTACTAATATTGTGTTTGTCCTTTTCTCTCCTCCCTTAATTTAATTATTTGTTTTTTTCTTACAATGATGTATATAGTTTACTGGGTAGAAACAAATATAGCAATGCATTTATATGGTAAAATTTGTTAACATTTTAGTCAAAAGGGAAAGAGATCCCCAGACCTAACAGAGTTACGTATTGTTACTAAACACGATACTAATGCTTGCAGGCCAGGCTCCAGTTTACAGTACCCTGCCACTTCACAGCAATTCTCTTGGCTATGAGCATCTCTGGTCTCACTTATTCACCACGTTATTTAGTTTCAGTTAGGAAACAGGGATCTGGAGGAATCTGGCAGGTTTATCTCATTCCTGGAAGTATCACCATGCAGCTCATGGTAAAGGTGAGGAATTTCCACTGCCTCTGGTTTAACTGAAGGCTGGGGCATTGGCTGCAGGATCAGAAGGGGCCAAATTGTTTAAATGATGTGATGTTTATTATTTTTTCAGACTTCTCAGGGATTCTTACTCGACTCCTGTCAGCCTCCTGCTTTATCTAACCTGACTGAGCTCAATGCCATCTGGTATTAACCTGTAGCTTTGTTTTTACTGGTGCTCACTCCTACTGGTCTTGCCCTCCTGTGGTCCCCAAGCATCAGGGCAAGGGAACGTAGAGATCACCACAGAAATGTGCTGTCTTCCCTCCAACAATCACTGGCTACATCAGTGTCCAAGGAGAAGTGCCTTCACCTCTGTGCCATTGTTCAGCCTGCTGTTTTTACCAGCCTCGTTTCCTATCTCCTTTTTTAAATCTATTTCACAACATTTGTTCTTCACTGTCCCTTTGGATTGCAGTTGTCTGCCTTGGGAATATGATCAGGCAGAGGACTCATTTCACTCTGCTATTTCCTGCCTATTCCACTCTTGCAGAGGCTGATGGAGATAATCTAAAGTAAGCTTTTTTCACATTAAAAATTTTCCAATGTAGACAAGGGAAACTAGTTCCTATCAGTTTGTCTGGAAGCCTCTCTGCATCCCTCCCTGAACAAGAGAAGCTTTTTAATCTACTGTTTCAATATTTGGTAGTTGGAGCAAAACAAAGGTTCGTGACTATCTCCAGGCATCTCATCTTTCTCCTAGTACTGCCTCAGTGAGGTTCCTCTTTGGTTCTTCCAGGTTATCCTCACAAGAACGGGGTCATAACCAAGCTGCTGGGCCCACACCCTCTCCTCAGGATATCAAGGAAGGTCAGATAAAAACCTTAAGTCTGAACAACAGTCTCAAAGAAATCACTGGAAGTTGAACCCACTGAAAAGCTGAAGATGTATTTATTATGGGCTGCCTGAAGGCATAAACTGCCCTGCTGAAGACATCTCACTAACACCAACACTACTCTTCAGTTAGTCCACCAACCAAGGCTAGCCTGCTTTATGCTCTGGTGTGCTGTAGGGATGGCAGTTGACACATAAGGCTGTTGGCCAGTTGGTAGCTTTGGACTTCTCAACAGCCCTTTACACTGAGCACTGGCACTGTCTCCTCACCTCCTGGCTGGCTTTAGAAACTTGATCTGGCCCTACTCCAGCTGGGAGGGTGGTGTCTTGGGTCAAGGGTCTCTAGCTCCCACCAGCACCAACTGGACAACACCAGGAAATGGTAGCAGGGAAGCATCACTAGCAAATAGTGACAGTACAAGACCGAGTATTACCAGGTTTTCTTGAACATGGGAGTTGGCCAAGATCAGTTATCATACTCAGAGATCAGCCTATAATTTTTTCTTATCATAAAGTGAATGGGAAATACAGAATGTAGCAATAATTCTTTTGTCTCTCCCTGCAAACAGTAATGTCCAAACCCCAAGCTCCATTTTCCTGGTTTTATACTACTCCACAAAAAAAACCCCCAGAGTTTTGCCAAAGTAGTGATGCCAGGTCTGTCTTAGTGCAAATAAAATTCAGGGAGGACTTCTGGATTAGACCCTAGCAAGAGTCAGTCATTGTACAGGATGGAAGTGCTGAGCCCAAACACCAGCTGGGTTGTTTGACGTGTGTTGCTTCACATTGAGTTAGTGTAGAAAAGAAAACTTGCTGGACTGTGTCATTTGGGACCCAAAGCAAATTAGGATGCTGTTAGGGTTGCTGTTCCAGGAAGGCCAGTGTGGTACGCACTGAGCAGTGTCCCCTTGTCCTCATCACAAGAGCCAGCACATCCTCACTACTCAAATTCATTTTCCTTAGACCTTGAGTTGTCAAAGCAGCTAATGAAAACTGGGAAAGCCCAGGAACTTCATGAAAACAAACACACTAAGGAATGTTTGTCTGCCATGTTCCTGTCTGTCTGAAGAATGTATGCACTGAAAACAACGCTTTCTTATGTAGTAAAAAATTGTACTGTATCTATTAACCAAAAAAATAAAAAGATTCTATATTTATACAGCCCAGGGCAACTTTGTGTCATCTCTTGGCTTGAAAAATGTTGTCCTTGAAGAAGAATATAGCTAAGAAACGCAACAGTTTTGAGAGGGTTTTTTGGTTGTTCTTGGGGGAGTATGTAGGGGGTGGTTGTTTGGGGTTTTTTGTTTAGTTTTGATTTGGGTTTGTGGGTTTGGGTGTTTTTTTTACAAGGCATAGATCTGATACTAATTTCTACAAGGGGTTCAAAACTTAGGATATGAGCCTGCCACACTGCAATTGCTTGGAGGTATCTAACACGCTACATTTCACAGAATCACAGAACATTAGGGGTTGGAATGGACCTTGGAAGCTCATCCAGTCCAAACCCCTGCCAGAGCAGGATCACCTAGACTAGGTCACACAGGAACTCACCCAGGTGGGTTTGAATGTCTCCAGAGAAGGAGACTCCACAGCCTCTCTGGGCAGCCTGTCCCAGGGCTCTGTCACCCTCACCGTGAAAAAGTTTCTCCTTATGTTCATATGGAACTTCCTCCACTCCAGCTTGCACCCACTGTCCTGGTCCTTCTCTGCCTGACAGCTCTCCAGCCAGTCTCCCCCAAGCCTGTAGTGCTGCATGGGGTTGTTATGTCTCATGTGGAGGACTTGGCATTATTAAACCTCATCCCATTGGTCTCAGCCCATTGGTTCAGTCTGTTCAGATCCCTCTGAAGAGCCTCTCTACCCTCAGGCAGATCAACACTTCCAGTTTAGTGTCATCTGCAAATTTACTGAGGGAACATTCAATCCCTTCATCCAGGCCATTGATGTTGATGTTGAACAAGACTGGACCCTGGACTGAGCCCTGGGGGACACCACTCGTGACCGGCCTCCAGCTGGATTTGGCTCCATTCACCCTTTGGGCCTGGCCATTCAGCCAGTGTTTAACCCAGCAGAGGGTCCCCCTGTCCAGGCCAGTGGCAGCCAGTTTCTCAATCAGAATGCTGTGAGAAACCATGTCAAAGGCTTTACTCAAGTCCAGGTAGACACATCCACAGCCTGCCCCTCATCCATTTAACGGGNTAACGGGTCACCTTGTCACAGAAGGT
>VZTU01034230.1:2434-43197 GCA_013400835.1 Zapornia atra
TAATCCTGTTATTTCATTGCCTAGAAGTGAAATCTTATAATATAATTCCCATTATAAGATTCACAGGTAGACTTCCATGCAGCCTAGGTACATTTTAGCTGTTTCATCAGATCAGACTGATACACAACATCACTGTTCACTACTTCTCTGCAGCAGTTCCTAGCCTGACGTGCTTTTATAGAACAAGGTGATTTCTGTACTTTCCTCTTTATCATTTTGAACCTTCTGTAGGTAATGGAACTTGCTTCTGTATTTACACTTACATGATTTTCTGACTCCCATGCCTTGCTATTTTCCTCTCCTCCAGTCCCCAGCCAGTTCTGGAAGCCCTCGACTTCCAGTCTCACCAAGAATTATGAAATGCCAATACTGTTTATAACATATACTCTATATAATTCTGTAGCACCAAGGAACTATGTTACAATGGTTTGTTTTTACAATACTGATAGACTTTATAGCTGGCCTTCTTAACTGTACCCACATGGATGTAACAGAAAACTGCTTACCCTCATTTATCTTTGCATAGTTAAAGCTTAAATTAGACCTTAAAAAATCTATCTAGTTGATGTTATTTTTTCAATCAGAAGTGATAATTTAAATATTGACATTTTAGATGGCACCAACATGTTTTTGTCTTCTGCTGTGGTTAGAATATTTTATTATATCTCAATGTCTGTCTTAATTTTGTTGGGTTTGTGGGGTTTTTTTTTCACTTTGCCAAATCCAGAAGCATTTCCTTTTATTTCAAAGTATTTCTATGTTTGTAGTAAATTAAACATTAATCTTTCTCTGCAAATGTCAAGTGATATTTAAATGTTTTTCTGGCAGATAAATGATTATTAATATTAATGCAATAAAATCACAGCTCTTTGTCCTTTCTTTGATATTTAAGAAAAAATTAAGAATGTCAAAACAGTTCTGCAAAAAGAGAATTCATTGGTCTACCATCCACTCTTCATTAGCCTGAGAGGTAAAAAATTACTGATCTTGTGAGACAATGTGTTTATAGAATCAGAAAGGGTTGAAAATGAATTACTCTATCAGTGGTAGAGTGTGTATCACTTCAATGTGAAAATGCCTTGTTAAAGTTCATTTTAATTTAAAGCCCCCTTTTTGTCATTCAAAAAGCTTTAGCACAATGAAAGAGTCTTTGTCACTTTCATAATTAGCCCCTCTTGCACTAAATGAGAATAAAATCTGATCAGAAGTCCATACAGGCAAGGTCATAAATCAAACAGAAAAGCTCCATGAACAGTCCTGTAAGATGTCCAAAGGCACACACAGCTTGGAATTAAAGCAGTGTAGTCAGGATTCACTCCCAGAAACACAGCACAAAAAAGCCCCAATAATATCTGTTTGACAGGCTAAATTTATCTCCATATTCTGTAGCCCTATAAACACATTTTGCTGTTTAGATACAAAAGCAATTTCAGGACCAAGGACAATTCAGGAAAGCAAACAGCTGTTATAGTACTACTATTACCGTTTGCCAGCCGAAGTCAAATTAATTTCACTTAATGCTCTCACTTCAAACTGTGGCAGTAAAAAAAAGCACCATATATGATAATTGTCATAAAGCAGGAAGAAAAGCTGTATTAACAGGTAAAACTCCTTAGGAAACCAAGTTTAATTGTATATACATACGTGAGTACACAGCCCAGATCGAATGCTCAGATTTTATTCAACTTATTCTCATTTTCAGATGAAAGTAAAAAGACACTTTGAAAGATGTAATGAAATTCTCAACCTTGGACAGTTATGGCAAGAGTGACAGCACATCACTCTACTCAGGGATTGTCAGAATACCAACAGGAATCCAAGACATCAACATATTATTTTACTCCCCATGTTAACACAAACGGAGGATTTCATCAGCAAACGATGCCTAAAACATGGGGAGAGTGGAGGGCAAGGAGAGGGCAAGGTAGGAAGTTGAGGGGGAGATGGTTATACTGAGGCAGTCAGCAATGAAAACGTGTATTCTAGAATAGATGTACTGTTTACAATTCGATGTATTATGTTAACGTTAAATGCTTATTTTAAATATTAATCAGCTGAGAGTTATTTGTAAAATAGCTACAGCCACACAAACAGGAATTTTCATGAAAGCACACATTTATATCCATAAAGTATACATCTATGTGTAAACATATGGATATATTTCTACCTTCAAATACAATGCTATGTACATTAAAATGTGCTTTTATGAGGTTTTGTTTTCTAACAGTATTTTCTCTGCAGAACCCGGCTGTTAATGTCATGTCTGCAGCCATGGCTTGCTCAGAGGGCACAGGTGGTTACATGTCTGTCATATGTTCCCACAATTTCAGATTACATTAATTATACAGTGATCATAAGTAATTTGATTCCACATATTTAGGAGAAATGAAAATCGGTCTGCTAAGCAGCAGACTGAAGAGCATTAGTGTGACAAAAAAAGAGTAATGGATTTCCTCCATCCTCAGTCTCACACTTTAGTTCACTAACAGGAAACTTCTCGAGCTGGTTAAAAGGTAGTGAGGACACAAGTGAGTGTCCTCCTGGGTACAGCCACCTGTTCCTGAGTGACAAAAGAAATGTAATTTGCCTTGTCTATCAGACATACAGGTGTCTAAAAAGTGCAAATTGCAAACTATTGTACAAGCAAACCAAGCCTGAGAACTGTGACGAGGGCATGCAGATGATTAAAGGAAGAAAATGGATTTAAGATGGATGGGATGAGAATCTGAGTCAGACACAGTATTGAAATTGAACTGCCTAGATCTTTGTCTTATAAGGGAGTACTCCAAGAAACCAATAAAGCTTTTAAACAAAAAGCAGGGGGGGTTACTCTATAATAAACTAGAGTAATTGGCTTTTAAATAAAGAAAACTCAAAATGACTAAGAAGGAATAAAAATCAAAACAGATCTCCCCTGCCCACTGCGCCCTTGCAAGCAGATACTGTTCCCACAATTGCCATTAGTTCCCTACTGTGAACTTGCTAGAATTGCAACAAATTCTAAATAGTCTCTGTTGGACCCCCAGGAAAATACTTGCACCTCTATGTCCATTCCCGTATCCGGTCCTTGTATTTCTCTGTTTTGCAGTGTCCAGACACCCCTCCATCCCTGCTGGTTTCACCCTCACTCTCCTGCCCATGCCACTTTGTGCTCTGCAATCATCTCATTTCTGAGCAGGCTCAGCAGCTCTCAAAGGAGGACAAAAATCTACCCTCTGTAAAGGCATGGTCAGAGAGATGCTCCAATACTAATAGACAAAGTCAATTACCAATCTATATGATTCCACTTTCCCCTGTCACTCCCCTTTTCCAGGGCACAAATCAAACAAATAACATCCCTTTCAATGGGTTTAAACAGAAAACTTCATCAAATCAACATTGTAAAAGACACCACCAAACTTCCTCTGTGGTTCTCTCTAACATCTCCTGATTCTCACATACTGTGCATCCACATGGGGACAATTCAAGCACTACAGTCAATCAAATAGCTCATAGTACCAGGTAGATCCTTCTCAGCATGCCCTTAGTATTCAGCTCCTTCACACCTCCTCATGAAAGGGAGAGAGGATACCAAAGGAGAGCCTTTGTAACCAAGGATTTCAGATCTTCCCTTTTCCCCCATGCCAACAGAATCTCAAACCTTCTTTTACTTTTGCTGTTACTTTTCACCTTTATCTTCAACACACAAAACCCAGAGGAAACTGTGACTTTAAAAGTCCTATGAAATATGACTATTATTTTAAGTCCCAATTCTTTTTAACCAAATTCTTAACCAAATGCTGCTGCTATACTGGAAAAACCCCAGCACCTCTGCCAACTGAGTCAAAATGGGAAATACTACAACTGAAACATCCTGAGGAAGCAGCTCTTTGTATTGCAGCTGTATTAGCAGGCAAGTCATGGAAGTCAACTCAGAGGGGGCTGGAAGGGTATAAGACATGGAGACAGGAGGAGGACTACATCCATGAAATAGGGGCAACTAAGCTCCTTCTAGTGAGGCCAATAGGAAACCCAGAAAAGTAAGAGGAAGTGTGGCCTCACAATTCATAGGCATATTCTCAGCTTCTCCTGCTGACCCTTTCCATTATACTGTAGGTCTGACTTCCATCCACCTGCTAAGAAAGACAGGAAGCACTTGGTCTTAGAGATACCTGTTTGTTCCTAACAAGGAGGCACATAATCTTAAACCTGCAGTACTGGTCTTTGGCTGAGATGCTTTGATCTTTGTAATGTTTATTCTGCATTAAGAAATAATTGTAAGACAAGAGCAGACCAATTATACTCATATTACTGCTGTTTATATATAGGCTGAAATGCAGGGTATAGTCAGAGGCATATCTGAGTCAATAAGCTATTTGCAAAACCTTGGATGGGCTGAGGGAGAGGTTTGGACTATATAAAGGCATGGTCTGCAGAGATGCTCCTGTATTAATAGAAAAAGTCAATCATAGCACATACTGGCTTTTTCTGCTCTTCTAGTAATTCTTTGATATCCAGAAGTTTCTAGCCTATTAAGATGCCCAGTTAAGCTTGATTTAGGCGTATAATTAAGTGGATTAAAATTAAATTTTCATTTATTTGACTGTATATTCAAATTTATTCTCACTGGGTCTGTGTTTGGTAGGACCATATTTTTCCAAAAGCAAAGAAAAAAAATTTAAAAGATACAGATTTTTAAAACAGACAAAATCTTCTTACAAGCTATTTCACAAAACCAGAAAACAAATCAGTAATTAGTATTTCAGTCACAATACAGTGAATGTTGAACTGTTATTGTTTCTCATGGACACGAAGTGACCTTGCTTAATTATATAGTTCAAACGTTCCTTCTGAGTCTTTAAATGCAGTGACATACACACATTTAGCAGTACTATTTATATTCAAAATTAGTCTTACTGGATTTCTAAAGAGAGGTGCCACTTTACCTCTATTTATGTAAGAACCCAAAGTTGTATCAAACCTTTTCAATTAAAAATAACAAGAAAACCCACTACTTTTGTTCTATACTGTATTGTACTTCTAATAGAACACCCTGTCACTGAACCCATAGCAAGGTCATTTCATATCAAAATCTAATCTCAAAAATAATTCTTTGTTCTCATAGATGAAGCTGCTGGGGCATTAATAGAAGTCCTTTAGCACATAAAGCATATTAGCTAGGAGATAAAAGGGTTAATTAAAATTACATCTTTAAATACATCCAAGGTTCATTTCAATTTTGAGTTTGAATCTACATGCATGCACTTTACAACACATTCATTATGACATACAAAAATCTTTTTCTCTATTAAATGCATTAGAAAGATCTATTACATTATGAAACATTGTGCAAGCAGTTGCATAAGGTGATAATTGTTTTGTTATGAAGCAAGCAATTGTTTGTGGTTCCTAATTTTAATAATATTCTAGCTATTTAACTTTTCTAACAGGTACTTCTTTTATTTATTTACTCAGAAATAAAAATGTGGATATTTAATGTATTAGTAGAGCATTTTTTAAATACTGCTATCAACAGTGAAAGACTTTAAAATAAAAGATATATTAACATATGTCACTAGCTTTAACAAAATAGACACACTGTTTCAAAAGATGGTTGTCAAAACCAGGAATTTATAGTCTTTGTCTTCATTTTCATGTTTTTACCACGCTGACATGAAAACATTACCTCTGTGACTGAAAGATGACTCTGTCATAGTGCTGATGAGCAAGGAAGTCAGCAACAGAAGGACCTTTTGCTTTTGAACATTCCAGACTCACAAGAACAATGGCAATACCACCGTCCACTCTAAGAATGGAAATAGTTTATAATTTAAGAATTACAATTAAAACTAAAGAGGCTTCCTGTCATTCACTGGCATGAAGTGTTGTAAACATCAATTTATAAACAAAAATATTTCCTTTGCAAATAAGGCTATAATAGGGGGTATCAGGAAACCTGAAGGATTATTAGGCATATGTTAACTTTTTCTTTTTTTTTCTTTTTTTTTCTTTGTAATCAGCAAATTGATTTTATTAAGCACATACAAAACTTGACTTGCAAAACCCAATTCTATAAACACTGAGGGACTTGGTCCATGCAGAACCAGGAGTTACACAGTCACGTGGTTATTCATATCTTTCTTGTTCCCCCTTTCTCTCTTACTATCTTGCAATTGCTTGTTGTATCTTACTGCTGATAAGGCCTAGAACCCACCCTGAAGGAGAACCCACACAAACTGACCTTAGCCTGAACATGCTCCCTGAAAATTGCATGGTTCAAAGTAGCACCTCCTGCCTGTATCACACCACAGAACAATTACACTATCTAGTACCTTCGTAAGGAACTGAGTCTCCACATTCCTCCACGAAGCATTTGAGATAATGATACCCAAAGGATATCAAGACATTTTTCTGCTGTCATCTGGCAAACAGTAATAAAAATGGAGTATTAAGGCTATTTTTTTTTCTCTAGTACTTCAAGACAAGATTATTTTATAGAATGAGAACAGTTAGTTAAGAATGCTACTAATAAATAAGTTTCTTTTCTTTGGCTAGACTTTCTTGATCTTGAAATGTTTCTGCAAGATTTTAAATAATTCACAAACTATACCTTTCAAACATATCATCCACAGTAAAATCACACAGGATTGCATTAACCAGCCTATACTTAATCTTCTCCACGTTATCTAATTCAAAAGCTTTGGAATTTTATTTTGTTAAAATATACTAGCCTATATTTGCTATCACTATGAAGCCACATAGAGAACAAGACTAAATCAGAAGTATCAAATTAGAGCAATACAACTTTTTTATTTCAGCATTCTTTCTTCCCCCTATGAGTCAACAATTTAACAAATGTCTTTCAGTTATTATAATCAGTTAACAAAGCTTTTTACAGTACTCTCAAAGCAAACAGTGCTGGTTATCTCCTCATCTAGGTTAAATCAGCCAAAATTGAGTAGGTTGGAAAAGATAATGCTTGTTCTCCCTACTCTTTCTTTACTCTGCTGGTTCATTCTTCATTAGTCTGAGCTAGTGGAAATAACCTAACTCAATTTTTCCAAGTGTATTTAAGTCTCACTGTACTGAATAATGTTATTGTTATGTTATATCTGAAATAATATCTATTATTCCTAATATCTGTTGAAGCGCGGTAGACTCTAAAATAGCAACCCTACAAAGGAAAAGTCCATCTTATCCACCGTGATTCAGGATGACACATACTTTGTTCAGTTTTAAAGAGTAATCAAAGGTGTGGGCTTAAATCCAATTAGTGTACTTCAAAGAAGATAATGTCAAAATGCTTCAAATGGTGATTCGACTGTATAACACTGAAGCTCTTAACTTCTGTGAGTCTCAGGTTTCTGAACTATAAAATGAAAACAAAAGCACCTTGTAAAGTACATGGCTATCTCTTGCTGTAAGGGATTATAAGCACAAGCTATTATTAACTAGGCTAATATTCTAAAGAGAAAATAATATTAGAGGTCTTGGAAGTGGTGTCTTCATATCCTAAGATGTATCTTGATGTCACAATGATTGTTACACTACAGACATATTGGACAGGCACTTTTAATTGAACTTGATTGTAATCACACAGAATGTTCTTATTTTCATGCCATCTAATCAGTTATCTTTCTTCTAGCATTCACTCTTACTGACCCCTGGTCCACTGAATAACAGAACATTTTCCCAATTGCCAGATGACTATTAATTCATAGAAAGTTTCACAAGCTTAAGGTCTGTCCCAAAGCCAACAGAAATCATAGTTTTGCAGAAATTTTTCCACTGATTTCTGGCTTGGACCAGCCACTGAAGATTTTGTATCTGTCAACATAGATCCTCTATGCTTGTAAAAAGTGCACAGTTGAAGTTTTTGGTAAGAAACATTTCCTGTCCAAAAGAACATGCAGACTGTTTAAAGACAAATAATCACCAAGTATCAGGGGAACAATTCAGATCCCAGTTCCTTTAAATTTAAAATTAATTACTTGCTTAATAAAAGAGAGAGGATTTTGGAAGGACAGATTTAAGAAAATATTTCAAGGCAGAATAGTAAGGATATCTGCTGAGGAAATCACATGAAAATGGGAAAACATGACTGAAATAAAAGGGACAAAAATGTTTACTGATGAAAATGCAAATGCAAATATGAGGGAAGGAAATAAATGGATCGCTAAATCCAAAAGGAAAAAGAAGAGGACACAGATGGGAATAATGAAAAACAAAACAGATGCTAATGGAAGGCCAATAACATAGAGTCCTAGAGATGAGGATAACAAGGTCTAATTTGATATACCATTCAATGTACAGGCTCAAGAAGTGCAGCTAAACATTCTCTCCATATACAAAAGAAGATACTTCAGCAGTAACATTTACAAAAATGCAATGAGAGGAAAGAGAAATAACAGGCAGGGTAACATTGTGATAATCAAGAGGATGAGTGCTCAGGATAAGTGAGAATGGATGAATCCTGAAGCTACTGAAACAGAAACACAGGAAATACATGCAGCAATAACCAAAAGTCAAATTTCAACTCACTGTCATCTTTTATTTTTCAGATGAAAGCATAAATTAATTATACATTGCTGCTCCATTCCCTGTCTTAACTTTAGTGTTTAGCACAGAATACATCTACAACGCATTTCAGAGGAATAACTGCATCATCATACGTCATCTTACCCAGCTCAGACACAAATTAGCTGGCTCTGGTATTCTGACAGCAGTGTACCTGTAACAGCACAGAACTGAGCGAACTAACCATTCCACTATTTATCCAATCTCAAGGCATTTTGGGCTGTACTAACATTGCTGTGCAATCTAATTTGATTGTGCCTACACAAGTGGCAGTCAGCTCAGTGCAGATGTATGTGCATTTATAGGAGCACTGGGGCATTGAAGACATTTCATTATACAACTTAACAGTAACATGAAAGCTGTATGTAAAGCTTATATAAAAGAAAATTAATAAAAGTCAATAAAAAATGAAAAAAATAAAGACAAAAAACAACTAACACAAATGTTAAAAAAAAAAAAGGTCAAACATTTCAAAACTCACTGTGAACATAATTTCTTATGCTGACCGCCAAAAAGCTGAAAGGAAAAAAAATCTAGATATATTATTCCTTAGCTCTGTGCATTTTTATATTGCATTCATGAAAAAGGCTTAAAAGTTTTTCACATCAGAAATTTGACATTCATTTACAATCTTAGAAAAGGCTACTAAAAATGAATAATTCATAATGTAGTACAGCAGCAACAATAAACATTCAAAACCATTTTTTTCTAAAACCAGAATAAATCATACTCCTTACAAACAAGTTATCTTACAGTTTCAGATGAGAGAAAAGGAGATTTTATTCTACCAGAAATTGTTAGAATATAATAATAGCCCTTAATATAATATGGTAATTTACCTTCACATTATGTTATTGTAGTTGATCCTGGAATTCCAGTAGCTGTCTAAAGAACACACAGTGATAATATATGGTTTGTTCCCAGTTTGTTTTCAGAAAGTCAAACACTAAATCAAAATTAGCATGCTAAAGGCTGAACCTAGAAGGCAATTAGGTTACTAAACAGAATCAATAAATGCAAAATGAAGCTCTGAATCTATCCAAAATAATGTATTTCCCACCTAATAACTTGTATCTAAATTCCTGTAAGGCTGAGCAAAATATTCAGAAATATTTTCTCCTAAAATCAGATAGTATCAACCTAAGAATAAAAGGACTTTTAGTTGATGGAGAAACACCTCTTCTGATGTTTTTCAACCAGTCCCCCCATCCTGCTCAGAGCAGGGTCAGTAAGAGGAGGTTGCTCCATACTTTATCTACTCAGGTTTTGAATATCTCCATGGATGGAGACTCTGAGCAGCCTGTTCCAGTGTCTTCATCTCACTGACAAAAAAAAAAGATAAAAATAGTAACATGTGATCATACAAGAGTATTATTTTCCCTGGAGCTGGAAAGCAACTAAAATAAATATTGTTCTCCTAGTTAGTGCTGCCTAAGCCAGGTACCGAGCAAATCAGCAGCACCACATGTCGCGTGTCACACAGCAACAGAGAACCAGCAGCACCGCACCGCTGTGCAACACTGCCGACATCCCTCTGAGTACAGGACCTGGTGCAAATCTATTTTCTCTGCTTCAGTCCCTTTCCTTCTGTTCCCTTCTTCTATCTGATCTAGCAGACATAATACAAGATAGGAAATTTCCTAAATTTCATTCATCATTTGGTTCCTATGAAACTGAGGGAAAGCACTCTTAACATTTCCCATCCGTTTTGCGCTCATTTCACACAACTGAAATTCACTACAAAAGGTGCTAGGCAGTCAAGAACCACCTCTTTTGTGCTGCTGTCTTCTGCAAAACAGGGATAATGTTACAGGTTATTGAACTAACTGAACAAAATACCGCTATTTAGTCTAGCAGAATACTTCTGCCTTCTCCCATATGAAAAATAAAGCCATTCTATTACCTCTTACCTCCCAAATATTTACTGATCTGATGCCACTTTATCTTTTATTCTGAATACAGCCATTCCTTCTGATTATCTACATAGCACCATCTGCATAAGCAAAGTAAAGAACACTGACCAATTTCCTTTAGTTCTGAATCGTTCTGATTTAAAAAAGACAGAGGTAAAGGATATAAACAGGACAGTGAAGGCAGAGAACCACTCTGGAGAAGTAGCAAGGAGAAGCATCCCTAACAAAATTAAGTGCCAAAATTGTTCCACTGGCGCTGCTCCTCACTGGATTTTGCCTGGGTTTGAGAATTCAACAAGATGAAATTCTGGAAGGGTAGGTTGGCAGCTCTTTTTAATTCTCAAATGCAGATAAAAACCTAAGGTAAAGCGAAGCACTGAACTGACCTGGACCTACCAATCACTGAAAACTACCTCAATTCTCTATTTTAAGAAGCAATTATTCAAAGCAATTATTTCCTTAGTAACTGAAGAATAGGTCACCTGTTACTCTACAGAGTAACTGTAGATTTATTCAAATCCAGGGATTTTATATTAGAAGAATTCTGCATCTCCTCATCAGTGACTTCCAATGCCACCATAAAGATTGTTAGGTAAAGCACAAACTCAGATGGATTTTTTTCCTTCGTATTTTGAACTGTCACAGGCCTCTATTGTGTCACTATCCATACATACCTCTGTACATTTGTGAGTGATTAACTGATGTCACATTCATGTTCATATTAACATGTGCAGTTTGAAATAAACACAGCTGCATTTATGTCAATGATTTTATATTCAAATATATCTGATTATCTGAAATAAACACAGCTGCATTTATTTCAGTGATTGTACATTCAGATAAGGATATTTGTTCAGTGTAATGTAATGTTCCTTCACACTGGCAGGGACATTGCTATTCTTTCTTGTATTTCCCTCTATCATTTTTTCCAGATGGAAAATTTTGAACAGAGCCCGAAAAATGGAAACTGGAAAATTTATCTCAGAACCTGGTACACACAAAAATCCTTCTGTTTATTCTCAAAAAATTCTTAAACATCTTTGTATAAAGTATCTGCTATTGATTTTCTTTTAATTCCTTCTCTGTCAAAGAACAAGCTTACAAGAAAAACCCCAAAACCCACCAAAATCTAGAAATCTGATGGAAATCTAAGTACCAGGAATGTAGAGTGTGAAATCTGAAGACAGCATCTGCATCAGGTGAATTTCTGGACAACTACCGATACTGCTAGCACACCATCTTCAACCACTATCTTCCTAAGAAAATTAGTTTGAATGGAAACAATAACTGTAGGATTTTCCTTCCTATTATCTGATCAAATTATAGTCTTGCATGATGTTAATTTTGGCTTGTAACTATAACCTGTAATCTGTTTTCAGAAAATAATAAAAGATTATCATTTGTACTAAAAGTGATTAACCATTTCACCAGATGTATCTATCAGGTGAGATCAAGGTCTAGCCCAGCAACTGCCAAAACTGGATCCCTAGAGAGGAGCATGGAAACAAAGCAATCATTTGAGGATACCTCCCCAGAATAATTTCCCAATTTACAAGGTACATCTTATGAACCTCCTCAGCCAGAGGTGGTGGCAGTGTTTAGTAGCTTAACTGATTTTATTTCCCTGCTTTTTTTTTTTTGCTTGAAAGCATGGCACCTATAAACTTTTAGCATCCACAACATCCTGCAGGAATAAGCTCCAGAGCTTAATTAAACAATGTTGGAACTAGATGATCTTCGAAGTCCCTTTCAACCCAAAGCACTCCATGATTCTAGGATTCTATGAGTATATGGGACCCATTGCTTGCTTTCAGCACATTAACTGCTAATTTCATTTGATAGTTCTCAGTTTTTGTACAGAGAGGACAGGGAACAACTGTTTGATAGTTATTGATATTTTGACTAAGAATCATGATTTTACAGACCTCTAATACATTCTTCCTCAGTTGTGTCTCTCCAGACTAAGGATTCCTACTCTATTTGGTTGTTCCTCTTACAGAGGCTGTTGAAAATCTGCTCTGAATTTACAATTATTGGATCTAAGACATTTCTGCTTCCATTTCCAGTTGCTTATTCTGGTCACTCTCAGGTCAGTCAAACAGCAAATCAACACATCTGCTTGTATACTAGCTGAAGAGCTGCAAACCTGGGGTAAGAGGCTATGTCTAATCAGAAGATAAACTGGCTGTGAAAATTATCATCAGCACACCAACTACAATTACCATCCTAATTCTTTACTGAGGCTATAAAACTAATTCTTCTTGTGTCATCATTAGCTCCATAAGTTTTTAATATCTATTTCCCAGGAGTTAAGATACTTGGCTAATGCTGTCATTGTTAGCTGGTATCACATCAACACTCAGGACTCCCCCCATTTGTAAAAATGTCTTCCATACTATATTCTGTTTAGATATTTAAAAGGTTAATATTTAGTTCCATTTGCAATGCTGACCTAGCAAGAAAGAAATTAATTTGGCATTACAGCAGTAACATCAATTTCCCATGTAACTTTAGTAATGCATTTACTGGAAAGAGATTAATATCAATTCCATAAATCATTCACATGCTTTTTCCGGAGTTTGAGACATCTGAGTAATGTCATATATGTTAACTGATATCACTCTGTGCATGCTACATCCATTAATCTATGCCTAGGGTCATCATTAAAAAGCAAAAAAAACCCAACCCCACCCTAAAATCAATCTTTTGTTCTTAATCTTTTTGTGACTTCGAACTTTAGGTAGTCCAGAGGTATTGACAGTCAGATAGAGTAACAGTGCTCTGAACTGAGAACAGACATTGTCAGAAAAGAGAAACATTTGTTAAATCATCCCTACTGGTAGAAATAACCACTTAATAACTTTATGTGATAGGCAGCATAAATTACTGTCAACAAATAAGGACATAACTAAAATAAAGTGTTTTGTTAATCAGACACACCTTGATGCCAGAAAAATAGGCTGAAAACAGACATCATTACTGAAATAATATATCAACCTCCATTTCTTTTGTTTCTACATTGCATATGAGCATTATCATCGAAGCGAAGGCCAAAAGACTAGCTGACTTAGTCATTCTAGCTATACATGAGAGATTAAAATATAGGAAATTTGGACCAACAGCTAGTGTTTGCTTCAAAACACAGTTTAATCTACTACTAAAAAATGTTTACACTCGATGAAAGTAGCTTTAAACAGCTTTTGCAATCTTTATTTCTATTAATGTGCCATTGTTACATTTGTCTCTATGGCTTTATTACTATTCTAAGATACCATAGTAGTGGCACTAAAATCAAGGAGAAGGATTGTGTAAACACATGCAGGATCAGCTTGGCTTCTGGAACAGTTTTGGAAGCACATTACAATCGTATATCAGATGGCCAAAATGCAGATATTTCATAGGATGGATTTCAGTATTTCTCTGAACATAACACTAACACTATTGCCTACTGTATCCTTTTAGTTTCCATTTTTAAACTTTTTACAATCAAAATTGTCCATTTCAGAAAATATTTTGCAACTGAAATTTTACAGTATTTTATTAAACAGAAGTAAAAATTATCTCACCTAATTTTAGTTGTCTAAAATTACATTTCAAGTCTTAGCAACTGGGACACAGGCACCCCCAAAGGGCAATTCATCCCATATTATCTTTGCTTTTGTTCAAAAGATATCTTTCATGGTAAAGCTCAATGGCCTATTTCACGCCTGTAAGTGGTTACAATGAGATCAGCGGAATTACAATCACTTACTGCAATTTTGAGTGTTGTGCAAAGTGTTTTATAAGTACATTATCCTACTTTTGAAATATAGAAAGATATTTAAAACCTTAACAAAAATGATCTGAGGGTACTTCTCAGTCACATGAGATCTCTTAATACACTGTAAATCTTAACTTTTCCAGCTGATTAATACCATTTGCAATCCATCAGCACTGATTTTATTTTTTTTTATCAGGTTTCTAATATAAAATATTATATAAGCCTGTTGTAGGAAAAGACAAACTAATGTTTGCTGATCATTTTTACTCTAAGGTGGTGGTACATCAATCAACGTAATAATATGAGGTTTACAGTAATTGAGATGGAATCTAAAATTTTACAAAACTTTAATTACAACCTTTTGAATATAAACCACAATACACAAATTACCCAATCATAACATTTTTTCATAAAAAAAATAAGAATTCATCCAAAGGATAGAAGATTTAATGACTCTTGGCGGAGTTCCACTTTTTGGTTGAAATGAGAATAAAAGCAGACGGCAGCTTCATTTCTAATTTCAAGAAACACAGTATTTCTTAACATTTAAACAGCATTATATTTGACTAACAAGCCAAAATATGTATTTTCAAGACCTTATAAAAAGCCCCTGTATTTAACAGTATGAATGCTGAGATTTATGAACCTCTGTGAGCCAACACTGTTCCTTCAATCCTCAAAAGTAATTATAAAACAAGCAATTTGAGCCACAAGCAGCAGAAACTGTCAAGCTGGGGGTTTTCAACCATCCTTACAATGCACCACAATCTACCACCTAACTCCAGCATCCTCCCGGTGACATCCTTGTCCAGGCAAGGCAGAAGGTGCTGTGGTTAATCCAGAAATATGTACAGGCCAGAGTGACCAATCAACATCTCCCTGACATCCAACTTGTGGGTGCACCCAACGAACAGACTTTGCACAACGAGAGAAAAAGTGTGGATGTCTCTGTGGGAACAGGCTCAGAGGAACTCTGGTCCTGTCAAAGCAGTATGAGAACTGCCAGAAAGGTGGTTGCTGAGTGGAAGTCATTTTTTGCAGGTATATGTCTGCAGCAGTAGTAGAAATACAGACTGAATGCACGAGAGTGTGAGCCATGCTTCATACCCTGCTCAAATAGGTGTTGATGGAGTGTATACAGGCCAAGATGAGGTAATTTAAAGAGCAAGTCATTCATATTTTCTGATGGCATCCTCTAGACTACCACAAGAACCCAGTATGGGTGAGGTTTCTCCTGATTTATATGAGTGTGGAGGGAACCCAACCTCAAACTGCCTCAAGACAGAACAGCTAGTGAATCACCAGGGCTCTCACAGTACAGCATAAACTCAAATCTGCAGATTTCAATCTCTACACAAAACCAAATAAAAATACCCATAACCAAGAGCTTCTGATGTTTCGTGGTCCATTTCAGAGCTACAGAACAGCTGTAATTGTGTTTCTTATACAAGTCATTGTGCTCTGGCCTATTCAGCCATGCGTGTGGGCTTGGACAAAAAGTGATGTCACTGCCAGCTACATCTCTTTTCTCTGAATAGGGTCATAAATGACATTTTTGCAAGCTGCATAAGCAATGGCAAAATCCTTGAAGTTCCCATGCTTTAAGGTCATTGCCAAAATTCATCACCCCCTTTTGCAACACCAAACCAGCACTCTGCTCAAAGGCTTGAACTGGCACCAGCATCATAAAAAATTGGTCACTTTAAAGACTGAGACATTTGCTCTATGCTTTGCAAAATACATGTTAAAAGCTTTGTGTGTATCATCTAATATTAATAAATTAAATCACCGCTGCCTCATGCAGAAGCAAAGCTACTGCAGTTATGTAAGTTTCCAGGAAAAAAAAACAAACTCTTTTCCAGCACTGGAAGTATCATCACCAAAAACATCTGGTACAGGAAAAAATGACTAAGCAAATAAAACCAAATCTCATGCACAACACAGAAGAGGCTGCTGACTAAATCGATGCCATCAGAAATAACATGCATTAAGCCAACACAAGGCAGTAAGGGCAGCTGGCTAAGCCAAACTTTCAAGTAACTTAGATCCACAGAAAATAAAATACCTGAAATACCAAACTGTGTTAATAATTTAATGCATTAATTAGTAATAGGAAAAGGAATTACTACTGACCAAATGTATGCACTTCAAATGTGACATTTATTTCCTTTAAATTGTTCCTATATGATGACAACTGTGTTTTCATTTTTCCCTGAAACTCACTCATGCTTCCTGTGAAAATTGACATTGTTCAAAAAATTAGGTTGTGGTATCTAAGAAATCTGAATTTTCATCAGTTTCTTTTATGCTAATGATAAATTAATGTAAGCAATTTCTTTTAGCCATATATATTCTTAAATATTAATAAAGTTATCAAGGAAGATTCCAGTCAGAACACTAGCTGGAACTATGGAAAACACAAATTCAAACTCTTGACATCTTTGCAAGTTGATAATTTTCCCTCTCCTTCATTCCCCTGTCTGTTATTTATAAGATAAAGGGTTCAACCACCATTCTTCTTTTTCTGTACCTTTATTTATTTTACAATGATTCTTTCAGTACTTTTGAATTCATTAAGGGTAAGTTAAGTGCAAGGTACAAACTGGTTAGGTAGCTCTTCTTCTGAAAAGGATCTAGAAAGAATAAGAGATAAATTGTATAGAAGTCAACAGTGCCATGCTATTGTGACACAGATTGGACTGTCACATAGCAGAAGTAAATAGATTCACAAGGCATGTCATGTGATAAAAATCTACGTGCTATTGGCACCAGCTTATCTGAGTGTCATGTTCACCTTGGACTGTTGCCTATCAAGAAAGACATGGAACAGCTGGGGAAAGACTGGAGGAACCAAGGAATGGCAGAAAATTTGAAACTATTGGAAAAAATAGCAGTTATTAAACCTGAGGAGGGAAAGGCCAAGGAAAGATATGATAGCAGCTTTCCATTAAGTCAAAGAAGAAAGGAATAATCTGCTTTCTGTGCCTATAGGCCTGGACAAGAATTAATGCATTTTTGGTAAGAACATTTCTACACAGAAAGAAAATATTTCTTATATCGAGCAAATTGCAGCGTTAGAATGGATTGCTGCTTTCTCATTGAAATTTGCCTCACTGAAAGTCCTCTGAAAAGGAGAGATAAATATCTGTTAGGAATGGCAAAAATAGTGTATTTTGCCTCTCAACAACAGAGTGGACTAAAAAGAAATCCCTATGCCTATTTCATTTCTTTTTTTTATGATTTTTTGAGAGCAAGGCACTTCAAAACAGCAAACTGGACATTGGTTTTCACACTACATAAAAACACGCCTCTCTGTCTCAAACAAATTCATACTTGTGAACACTATTTAATACAATAATGATAGCCATTACAAAAATGAAAGTATATTAAATAGCATTTCCTCTATATTTTTATAGATGCTAATTTTTTCCCTGCTTTCTACAAGTTGAATATTCTTTCTCTGCTCTGAAAGGTATTTACTTCCATTTCTGAAATATAAAATTATAGTCATTGAAAAACAGGTCTAGAAGGGAACCTTCAGTTCTTTCAACCATATCTTTCAAGCTCTTCATGGCCATCCTCCAGACTCCTCTAGCAGGTCCGTGTATTTCTTGTAGTGGGGACCCCAGAGCTGGATGCAGCAGTCCAAGTGGGATCAGTTTTATAACGTAGTCTTTGAAAAAGGCAATTCCAAGAGGCTATTACCGATTTCAAGGTGCTACTTAAAGTGCATCAATACACTACTGTATAAATGTTGCATGCTACTCTTTGGATAATAGGAGCGGATAGATTTTAGCATTCATAACAATTCCAGAAAATATCCAATAATCAGTTAATTTGCTTTGACCAGTTAAGGTACTCTAAGCAGCTACTTGGCTGACATATAACAAAAGATAAAGTGAATTTAAATACAAAGTGTACACACTTATTATCATTCTTGCTAATACATCATCATCATGAAAAAGTAAATGAAGATATTAGTTTTATTCATATTTGTATTTTGGAGGTGTCTGGATATGCAAAGCAACATCACAACCTCATCACACTACGATGTAAATAAACACAGTATTTCAAGTAGCATCTACCTCTATCATCTGCTATTATTGTCAAAGTGTCTAAGGTATGAACATTATCTTTGAACTGAATAAATGTTTTAATTTAAAAACACAGTTAATTCTATAGTTCAAAAACTGGCATTAAAGGAACATGCAATGATTACATTACTTCACAAATAATTTGACGGCTGCTATTGATCCTTTTCACTGCAGAGCAGCTAAACACAATAAATTACATTTCTTACCTTGGCCAACTGATTTTTTCATAAGCCATTTTCTGATACAAAAATTAATAAAAGCATAACTATTATCAAATAGCAACCAAAGGATCTTTAAAATTACTTAACTATTGTCTGAACTTTGAAAAATATATCTCAAAAATAAGATGCTCTTTATTATTCAATGCACCATTTACACCTTTTACATAACATAATCAAAGGATTTAAATAACTCAGCTTAATATTTATCCAGGAACTGGCAACCAGTATTCCACCCTGAGGGACGTAATTCTTCATAAAAAGCTCATTTTACAGACACTGTAACAGTTTTGGCATTACTAGCACCTCTCACATAAACCATGCTGAAAACCACAGTTTATCCTGCCAAATGCCTTTTGTACATGTGGTGTTGAACAGTGCTCTGTAGGTCTGTAAACTGGTAATAATAGATTTAAGCTAAGAATCTGGAGACACATATATGTGTACCACAAAAATTTAAACAATGCTACATATTCATATATATATAGATTTGTTTGCTTACCTACACATTCCACATGCATGATTAAAAACATTGTTTCAATTAATAAGCTAACTATAGCTCATAAAAATAATTTCTCTTTCAATTTGCAGTAACTTCCTAAAGTTTAATTCTGCCTCTGTTGACATCAGCGGCAGAACTTCCATAAACCTCAGCAGTATAGAATTTGACCACAAGAAACACAAAGAAATACATTTAAAGACAGCATGTACATGTTTGTAAAATTTTCTAACTATGCAAGGATGGCTCCAGCACTTGATGAGGTTAATTTCCCCAGTAAACTTACAAATTAAATTTTAAAACCACATTTTAAATACTGCATCTTTGATTAGTGGTCTACAAATACTGTATGTAGTATCATAGAATCATAGAATGGCATTGGTTGGAAGGGACCCCAAGGATCACAGAGCTCCACCCCCCCTGCCACAGGCAGGGCCACCAACCTCCAGGCCTGGAGCTACACAAGGTTGCCCAAGGCCCCATCCAACCTGGCCTTGAACACTTCCAGGGATAGGGCGTCCACTACTTCTCTGGGCAGCCTGTTCCAGCACCTCACCACTCTTTCTGTAAAAAACTTCCCCCTAATATCTAATCTAAACCTTCCTTCCTTTAGCTTTAGTCCATTCCCCCTTGTCCTGCCATTATCTGCCCTTTTAAAAAGTTGAATCCCCTCCTGCTTATAAGCTCCCTTCAGGTACTGGAAGGCTGCAATGCCAGTTGTGTATCTAATTAAGGTAAGAGATGGACCTGATGAAATGTAAATTGTAGGTAATAACAAACTTTTTTTAAATTGAACAGTCCAATTTTATGTCATACTCTGACCAAAGTGAGTCAGTGAGTTAAGTAGTGTTTAATGCAAGTCTCCTTTAGAATTAAGACACCATTTATAAAGATAAGTGAGAGAGTTAAAAGTGTTAATATAATGACAACCCCATAGCATAAAATAATGCTGAAAATGCTTACCACTTTCAAAGCAGGCATCAAAAATAAGATGTCCTTTTTTAGGCTGTCCACAATAACCAGGTGGGAGAACAGTGTACTTGCTCACATTCCCTGCTATGATATCATCACTTCCTATGGCATTACCTGTTGCAGTAAAAGGAAGAAAATTCACATGAGCATAAAACAAAAAACTACAACAAAGAGCACAAGGATATTCCTGGAACCAGGCTTTTTTTTCTACATAGGATGAAATTTGCACCATTTTAACTGACACACCAGTAAATGAACTCTTCCTTTGCAAAGGTTATTTAACAACTTGGATAAAATGATGGCATCATATGTTAAAGCTTCTCTAAGTAATAAATCACGCAGCCTGATTTGTTGCACATGCATGTTATGTGGCTGAACACTCTCCTATGCAACGGTCTGAAGTTCTTTTGACTGGGGCTAAAACATATATTCTGTACTGAATTGAATTGAGTTTCTCAGCAGCATCTTCCTTTACCATAATCCTCAGCAGCATCTTTCTCACTATGGGCACTAATGGGATCTTTTTCCTGCTGCCTATTTTCATGCATCTTAAATGAACTTAGGGAACCTTTGAGACTGTAAAGTACCACTCATATTTGAAATTTGAAAATTGTTAGAAGGGAGAGACATACAGATTTTTTTTTTTTGCTTTTTGAAGGTCATGTGATTATCTGAACCTTGCTTGCTTAGGAAAGAAAACTCAGAAAAAGAACTTAAATTTAAAAAAGAAAAAAAAAGGGGGATTTGTTTTGTAATAAAATATGTGAGGGCATAAATGTTCTATACAGCAGCATGATTTTTGTCAAAACATATCAGTAGTGCAGATACTGAAAGCTTGGTCCTTCCAGTCAAATTATAATGTCTGAGAAATATGAAAAAAAATTGCTTCCAAATAGAGATGGAAGAACAGAGTGATTTTTTTTTTCATTCAAGAAATGTACAAGAAAGGTAATATTTGTATGTTATATTATATATTAATATTATAGTATAGTGAAAGAAGTACATAGTAACATAACTAGCTACTCATTCTTCTGCCATTGGCCTAGCATTTTCTATTTGGACAACAAATATTTAACAATAGAAAAACTATCTTCTGTGCTACAGAAAACTAGAAGAGATGCGTGTCTTCAAATGCAGGAGGCTTATGATGGAATAATGGGATGATAATATCTTATTTCACTCTGATAAATAGAGCTACTAAGGGTTCTAGAAATAGACTTTTGGTCTGTACCGATTTTTTGACATTTAAATGGGTTACAGGGAGTGATGAATGTGACATAAAGCTCAATTTGTTTTATTTTTATATTGAAAACTATTTCACACAAATGTTACAAGCAATTCATACTAGCCCTGAATGATGAAAACAGCTTATTAATTAAAACTGACCTTTCCATACATAAATGTATTCCACCTCTTGAGGCAAAACACCTTAGCTGAGGTAACAAATTACGTATTAGTGACACCACAGTTAAAGGGTCTGTCAGGCTTTCTATTATATATCCATATTTTCAGACATATAAAAATCCCAGATTAAAAAATATGTATATCCAGGTCAACGCTCAGCATATAAATCCCCAGTCTTCCTAGGGAAGAAATCTGAAACTTACTCTTTGAGAAGTAATACAAAAGAACAAAGAGGACTCAGACCTTTTCTTACCTTACCACAATCCAAAAAAGTTATATATTAAGCAATGCACAGAATTGTTTTTTTTTTTTACCAAAGTTATTATTTGCAACCTCAAGGTTATTTGTTTTAGATTGAATAATTACCCATAGATAGCAATCTGTGGCATTTAAACTCTTTTCTTTAAATGTAAAATTGCTGCTTCTGAGATTGTTAGCCAATGTTTTTTACCAGCATACAGATACAATCTGTTTAATGGCTGGTAACTCCAGACACAAACTTACACCCGGATGGGGCATCTGTGTATATCTGTATGGCCATGATTGTGTTACTTAATAAGATTCATCCCTCTGCAAGCACGCAACCTGCAATTCATAACAGCAGCCACAAGCAAACCATATCCTCAGCTTCAGTTCAGTGCCACTTTGATTCAGAGCTCCCATACACCTGCCACAGGTAGTCAAGTTGATAACTTGTTATCCAACACCTGGAATCAAAGATACAAAGGAAAATTCAGGGAAAACCTGCAGATGTCCACCAAGAATGCATGAACTGCCAGGGACCAAAGCAAAAGGATGAGAGGCAGGGAGTCAACTGAGTAGAGCAGTAAGAAGACTGAACTCCTCCTGGCAAATGTTCCCTTGTAAGTCTCAGCTAAAAGTAACAGGCTTCTTGTAATTCTTAAAAGATAGCTGGGAAACACTGCTTACATAAAGATGAAGAAACTAGCAAAGATTACATTCCTAATACTGCCACCACAAGGCAGTGTAGGAAAAGCAGGCAGAAGACAGAGCTACATTTCCCTTCCCACCTAACTGACAAATGAGAGTATCTGCCAATAGAGTCTACACGATGCAGAAGGAAGCTGTCAAGTAACTGTGTCCTAGCAAAAAGTTTCCATCTGCTCCTCCTGGCCTAACATTGCCATTCAGGAATGAGAATAAATCATCAAATAGCCTGTAATTCATAGCCATTTCATACTATTAATCACTCCTTGCAGGTTCTTTATTGCGCAGTACTTTGAATATTCCGAATGTTACATTTTGAGTTATATTATCTTTAGTTAATCTCTAAACATGCAAAACTGCCATGTTTGACCTTCATGGTATTATGTAGCACAACAGCACTAAGTCCCTTCTGGCATGTTCTCCTCGGGTGATAAAGAAAAGGCCAGACCACTGGCCGAACCAGAGCCTGCATTGCTGTATTACTAGGTTGTAAGACGTGGCTTCACGCTTGTCTATTCAGCAGATGCAGCAAGAGTTGCTGAGAATACATTACCATCTTCAGATGGAGAGAACGGCTATGCTGTGCCGTAAGTCCTCTGGCCAATAAAGAGATACTGTCCTCACAGCTGGGGACTCCTAAGTAGATTTTCCTGACTGAAGGCAAAGATGTATGACAGAACCTTGCAGGGAAGGGAAATAGTGCTTCAATCGGGAACAAACTGAAAGGGAAAGAAGAGAATTAACTGAAGTACATTCTGCACATTACAGTTAAGGAGCCCTGATTCTCCTGTGAGAAAAGGTTAGATAAGACAAGCAGAGGCAAAAGTAACTTAGCAAAGACATTTTCTCAGACCTTAAGTCTTATTTTGTCGATTATTTTTCTTATAGGTTGTAAAACACATAGCTATTTTATTCTAATTCTTCATAGCTTGAACTCCTGGAGTCTTCAGCAAATCCCTAGTATTAAACTTTAATGGTAATTTTCTATCAGGTATAAAATCTGTAGGTGTCCGAAATCTCTGTAAGTATGTAAGATTTTGAAATAAAACCTGGACAGTCTTCTGTTATCTGCATTCATGACGGTTGTCATCATGGATATATTTCACATCAAGCAAGTGAAAGTGAATAGAATCAGCTACAGGGACTGAGTTTGGCAACTTCCAGACCTTCTTAAGGGTAAAGTCGTGATCTTTTCATTTAGGCAAAGTTTAAAACAGCATTACCTACAATAAACATAATGCAAATTTAGGCACATTTTCTTTTAAAACTGCAGTTTCTAGAGGAAGCTTCCTCTTTAGTAAATAACGGTTACTCTTTGAATTGGGTAAACAAGAAGCCCAGTTTCCAGCTGTGACTAACTTCAGAATCCATGGAGTTAGCAGCCGGCAGCTACCCTCATGCTACATTAGGTAGGAGAGCACAGCTGCATTAAAACAGACATAGAAAAATATGGAGTGAATTTGCCTGGAAAACCTGCTTCATTCTTACAATCTGACATCGCCTAACAAGGATGGCCAATTAGAAACATGAAAAGATAGGATAACTGCAAGTGAACTTTGTAGAAGTCTTTCTTTAAATATTACAAATGTCATCAAGACACCTCTCAATCTGTTACGGGATCCTTATTTTAGAACAAAATTAGGATACATTTTGCTCCTGAAAATTTCTATGGTGTAAGATCTAAAAGCCAGATTCCCATCATCCAGGGGCCAAGAAAAGTTTCCACATATCCTAGCAAAGAGCTTCATCAGTGCTGAGCAGTGATGTTCTTATAAACCCATACAAAGCAGCGAATCTGAACTGTCCGGACAGTTTGCAATAAACAAAAATTAATTCAGATGACCAACAGCAAGTCCTATGAACTCCTAAATGTAACAAGTCTCTGGATGCACATTGCTTAGCTCACGTTTTGGACTAGTGACACATAGAGAGGATATGTCAGTAACAGCGTCTTCTCCAGCAACCAGCAAACTGCAAACAGTATAATTTTAGGAAAATTCTTTTAGATCTGCATCTGTAGAAATCTACAGTCTTGGTAGCTGATAAAATTCTCTGTTCTTTGATTACTTTTTTTTAATCAATAAAAGTTTTTATATCACTGTTCCCAGGCTCCTACAAAATGGATATTCAGGAAGACTTGTAATTTCTGATATCAGGTCTGAATATTCGCTCTGTGGCCATTCTAAAAATCCTACAGGCAGCAGCAGGCTGGAACTTGGACTTCCAGCTTTACTAGCTTAAAAAATGCCAAGAAAAAGAAGAAAACACAACTGTCATTTTGATCTTAACAGCCATGTATCCTGCAGCAAGGATTGGGCATGACCCTGAGAATCCAAACATACTGCAGAGAGTGTTGTCAATCTGAAATGCACTTAATTCACAGTCACTATGACCTGAAAACAAATGGAAGAAATTATGTTCAAACTAAAAATCTCAGGGTTTGGGAGAATACCTGGCGTGGTACCAACCACACCTGCTGCCTCTCATTCAGGTGCTGAGCCTGTACTGCCACCATTACCTATTTCAAAGGTCAAGCAGAACAAGGAGAATGTTGGTTACTGCAGACAGCATTCGCATACAGCTTGGTCTAGTTCTAAAAATAGTAATGTTGTCTTGTTATTTAGAAGCTCAATTTGAGATAAAGCATCTTTACAGTAATTGTCTCTTCAATTACTTTCCTCCTACAGTTTGACCAACAGACTGATTGTCAAGAGTCTGTCTCCGAACTGCAAGAAAACAGATATTCATATCCAAGAAAACATTCGGAATGAAAGACAAGTACAAGTTTAGCAAAGAACATCAGGTAAATTCTGAGCTTACTAAAAGATATTTCTGGACAACCTCAAGAAATAACACCAGAAAAGGCTCTGAAAGTACTCAGGAAAAATAAACTGCAAGCTCACTGGTATGGACTTGAAAAAGCTTATGGCAGGTTGCGTAAGTAAGAAGGAAATGTAATTGTTTGGGTTTTAGAGTTTTTTACTTTTACTGCACATTTGGATTTTGGAGTTTTTTACTTTCACTGCACAAGTTACTGTTTCTGCAGAGGCTACAAGACAACCTATCCTTTAAACCTTCCTAACAATTCCTTGACTAAGGCACCATTAACTTTTTCTTTTGGGTTAGAAGGCATACGTATATCTAAATGCTTCATTTTATATGTAATATTTGCTTCCAATCTCTAATCTAGAAATATAACATCAAGATTTACTTCAAGGATATTTATTACCTCAGTGTGGGTTATCTCTAAGGATACACCATCTTGTCAAGTTCAAATGGCAATGGAATTTTTTGCATCACTTTAGTGAAACCCAAAAAGCCCAAGATGGTATAAACAGCTCACCCTCATGAAAATGAAAAAAAAAATCATTAATGCTTTGAACTCAGTCAGCAAGAATAAAATCCATTAGTCTTTTTACTTTACTTATAATCTTTAACCTATCTATTAAAACAATCATCCCCAGAAATGAAAATTTAAAAAATCAAAAACAAACCACAAACCAAACTGGAAAAAATAGTAATGACAAATGTGTTAACTGAAAAAAAATGTTTATTTAAAAACATTGTAAGAATCCGTGAATTTTATCTGATACACAAATTTCTTCTTTAACAAGTATTTGGCATCTTGATAATATCAAAGACATCACATGACACAACAGTTGCTATAGTAGCAACACTTCTTTAAACAAAAAAACAGATCAAATGCATAAAACATATAAAATATAAACAAAAATATGAGGCATCACATAGATCCCTAACTAGCAGAGAAAAGGATAAATAATAGCTACCAAACTCAGCTAGTCCACTACTCAGAGTTGCATCTGCAAAAAAGTAATTTTATCAGAAGTCCATCCTTCCTGGGAGGTAAGAGGTGGCTCAGAGAATTAGGTCTGCATATGGACAATGGAGATACTTAGACATCAGTTGAAGAGTGCACAGGAATTCAAGTTACAGGTCTGCAAAAGATCTGGGGGGGCATTCCTAGCAACTAAGAGGGAATTCTGCACCTAGGGATTCTGAAGCAGGAAAAGAACTGAAACAAATCAGCTTTTATACACCAGGTTTTGTATTATATGTGGTGGAGAATGGAGAAAGTGGGAGAAAAGGGAAAGCTTCATGGATGCATGCTATGTATATACCCATATATACATGTGTGTGCTTGGTATATATTCGTTTCAACAGCTGCCCTAGGTATGAAGCACTGATTTCACAAAAGCAGGATATCTCACTTAAACTTTCAGGTACATTAATGAGACACATATATACTGTATATTTTCAAAACCCTTTCCTTTTCAAGGTTTTTAAATGCAGAATGATTACCTGCACAATACTTATTAAAAGGTATTTCTGGACAGCCTCAAGAAATAGCACCTGCCAAATGATACTGATTCAGTTAGTTACAGCTGGTGCAGAGCAAACTTTGATTTCCATGTACAGTATTTCAGGTTTCATACAGAAGGTATGAAACAGATGGACTTAATCCATACTTACACTGATAAAGCAACAGAGATCTAGCCCACAGACTACATTGACTATTTCCCTCCTATACAGTAAAATCATATTCCATCACAAAAAGTGTTTGCAGTGTAAGAACATTACTTTTTCCATGGCTTTTTTATATTCTAGAATAAACATTTGTTTTTCTGATTTAAGAGGACAAGACATGATTAACCAACAGGCAGATTATGATATCCTAACCAGGAATGAGCACTATGTGAATCAGGTGGTCTAGATCCTACAAGAACAGCACACTTAAAATTGGTTTAATAACAACATAACTGAGAGAAGTCATGACAAAGATTTCTCAATTAAAAATGACTCATGTTGAGGTAAGCTAACTGCAACTAAAATATCGGATATTTGCAACCTAATCCATGACTATGCAGCCTTCAATGACTAATAAAATTGAAATCTCCAACAAAAGTTAACACTTTTATGTGTCTCTCTTCTTTAGGACCAACTGATTCTCAGCTGGGACACTGAAAAGGATTCAACAGGTAATAATTATTCCTGGTATATGAGAGAAGTAGGTTTATTTCAGCTTTCTTAAAAGGCCAAGGCTTTTCTTATTTTAACTGCCCTAGGTTTCATGCTGCCATGGTTTAACCCCAGCTAGTAACCAGGCACCACAAAGCCTCCACCAAAGGAAAGGGAGGAGAATGGAAAAAAACCAATCAACTTGTGTTGCAATAAAGGCAGTTTAATAGGGTAACGAAGATGATGTTGATGATGATACTAGTAGTAGTAGTAGCAGTATAAAACAAGTGATGTACAAATGCAACTGCTCAGCCCATGTAGGAAAAGGACCCTGATGTCCAATCTGTTTCCAAGCAGCAATTTTACTTCCCAGCTCATTTCCCGAGTTATAAACAGAGCATGACACTACATGGCAGGGAATATCTCCTTGATCAGTCTGGGTCAGCTGTCCAGGCTGTGCTCTCCCAACTTCAGCCTCTGACAGGGCATGGGAGGCTGGAAAGTCCTTGACTTAGTGTAGACACACTCAACTGTCTAGCAAAACTAAAAATGTCAGTGTGTTATCAACATTAGTCTCTTATTAAATCCCAACACATCACTATACCAGCTTCTAGAAGACAATTAACTCTGTCTCAGCTGAAAGTAGGACACATATTCAGTCCCAACTATTACATTCAAAAGGCATCTCCTAGAAGTGCTAAGTATGAAGTACTACAGAAATCTACCAAGTGCACAATCAAGTAAGAAACAAAGGCTCCTTCTGTTTATAAAAATTACTCATTTTCTGTCAAATTCCTACCACTTTTAATGTCTTAATAGGTTTGCTGACAGAACAGGGGCTTTCCAGGCCTGTATTTAAAGAGATGTCTCTGCAGTATTTTGGAACACATGAGTTTATCTGCTGCAATCCCAGCAAGGCTCAAGGAAGCCAGCCATAGTTGTAATGCTGCACCTTAGCTGACAAGCTTCTATCCTGCACATCATTTTGGGTTCAGCACTGAAGTAACACAGCTGTGCCTTCTAATTTGGACCAGGCTTTTAGCTCATTCTCAAGTATTCTCAATCAGCCTGGTGAGCCTCAACACAGGCCAGTGTGGTACTACACCCTACTCACTATTAAGAGGTATTTTGATTTTCAATATCTAAAGGGTAACTACTGTAAATTTGTTGTGGATTCACCTGTCCAAAGAACAAAGATGTATTTGATTATCACTAAGTCTCATGTTCAAGACACTTCAATTCCTAACTCAACCACTAACATCTTAACATCTTTATGTTGGTAATGAATCCTTATCCATGGGGAACCACACTTTCCATGAGTGTTTCACAGGGCACAAAATCCTGTAGGGAAGCACAGCATCCTCTTCCTCTTCAAGACGTTGTACTTCACAAATTATTGGAAGAAAGTAATAGCACACTGCTACAACTGAATGGGCTATTGTTATGAATGTGATAAGTGAAAACTGTGTAGCATTTAAGTTCACAGACGATTTCCATCCCATGTATTATGCACTATATTCATGCATCCTACTTTGGGTTGAACTTTTATTTTTCCTTTGCTCTTGAATATGTTTTAAGATAGGGGTTTACCCTTGCTTCCTATTTAATTTTTGTTTAGAGGTAGGCACATCTTCTGTAGGTCAATTTAAGTCAACAGTAGATTCAGAGACAGCTAATTTCTTCTTGACTACTACATATTTAAAATAAATTGGGGATTTCAGTACTACTTCTGGAATAATTTGTTCCCCGAGGTTGCTGAAATCAATTACACTATTAATTACTGCCATAATTATAATTACTCATTGAAACAACTCCTTTAACTTCTTAGTTGAGAATAGCATCTTTCCCCTTACTTTCCAAAACAGTCCATTCCAAAAAGTAATGTTTAAGCAACTGAAAATTTCCTCCACCATGTATTGCCCACTCACATTGCTGAATTTACTCTTTAGTTAAGAACCACTTTAACATAACCTAGTATTTCATGTCAAATAATTAGATCATTGCATTGGTTTATTTTATTCACAAAGTACAGTATAGCAAAAGATCTAAATATTGTTTCAGAATTCCTGCTTTCTAACATAAAGATGACAGCAAAGCAAATTTGATCTATTAATTCTCTTGCATCAGCAACATTAACAACACAATTTTAACTACAGAGAACACTACTAACTAATACATCGTATTCAGTGGGGTTTTTTAACTAAGCAAATGTTAAGATGGTACCATATTTATAGGCATATGATATGCATACAAAGTATTTCAAATATTCAGAACACAAGCCAAAGTTCTGCCTACAAGGTGCCTTACATACCAAAAGCTCTGAGATCAAATTCCTGGATATTTGCACTGCTTGGAAACAAAATAACCAGCAGACACACTGGTATTCTGTGTAGTCACAAAACACGCTACTCTGCAGTACTACACACCTCAGGTACAGGTGGGTGGTCAGGCCCCACCTGGAGTACTGTGTCCAGTTCTGGGCTCCCTGGTATAAAAAAGACAGGGACCTCCTGGAGAGAGTCCAGAGAAGGGCTATGAAGATGATTAGGGGCCTGGAACATCTCCCCTATGAGGACAGGCTGAGTGAACTGGGAGTGTTTAGTTTGGAGAAAAGAAGACTAAGGGGGGACCTAATTAGTGTTTGTAAATATCTCAGGCAGGGGATGCAGGGGGAATTGGCCAGCCCCTTTTCAGTGGTCTGTGGGGACAGGACAAGGGGCAANGGGTTGGACCCGATGATCTCTCGAGGTCCCTTCCAACCCCTACGATTGTGTACAGAGGCAAGTTTATTTTACATGGACAGTTACCCTGAAAGAATGCCGCTGCCTTGTGATTTTTGTAGGCCATTTCATAGAATCATAGAATCATAGAATGGCATGGGTTGGAAGGTACCCCAAGGATCATAGAGCTCCAACCACCCTGCCACAGGCAGGGCCACCAACCTCAGGCCTGGATCTACACTAGGTTGCCCAGGGCCCCATCCAACCTGGCCTTGAACACCTCCAGGGATGGGGCATCCACCACCTCTCTGGGCAGCCTGTTCCAGCACCTCACCACTCTCTCTGTAAAAAACTTCCCCCTAGTATCTAATCTAAACCTTCCTTCCTTTAGCTTTAATCCATTCCCCCTTGTCCTGACATTGTCTACCCTTTTAAAAAGTTGAATCCCCTCCTGTTTATATGCTCTTTCATTACCCAAGTGCATCATACTATCCCATCTGCATCACACACATGAATACACGGCAGGCACTCGATAGGCGTTACCCAGTTAGGGTTTGCTGTAATCGCACGGTAACTTTGCTGCTTATTGCAAATGAAAACACATCAGTGGAGCTGTAATGAATCCAGCTGGGCTTTCTTTGGAGTGGGTTCCTGTTGCTCTGCTCTGGTGATTCACAGGAATTGACGTTCCATTGGCTTTTGCAGAGACTGAAATTCAACACATTTTTCAAGGTGGTTCCGAAACAGCGTGTAAAAGCAAAATCTTGCCAGTTTTCACTTGTGATTGTGAGACCCACTGTGAAGTAAATAGCTCTATGAATTAGCACATAAATGAGATGCAGTTAGATAGCTTATTTATTTAATAATAATTTAAGACAACTACCTTCTTCTCCCACCCCCTTTTCTACGCTTGATTTTTGCCACAATGGATCTATAAAATCATCCTGAGGGAACATGTATATTAGAAAACATATGTATTGGGACTAGTCTCTACCTTAACACATTACTTAGCCTCAAATAGAACCCATCATTAAAATACTTTACTATACACATATATACATCAGACACAATGGCAAACATTGGCAGAATCATGGCTTTAGGTTTAATACTGAAGTCCACACCTCTGAATTTGCATAGTCTGTAACAAAATGAAATTGAAGTCATTCTTTTTTTGGTAGAGCAGAGTCTTCCAAACCATTCCAACTTCCAAATGGTAAAATTATTTTTTAAAAAAAGAAAAAAAAATAAAATCTAAAGTTAAAAAATATAGCACTTCTTAAATGACAGGCTTGGCCTCTGTGGCAACATCAAGAAAATGAGGAGTTGGTGGAACAATGTGACAGGGATGCTGAGATATGGGACACGTAGATGTGTACCCATAACCAGCTCTCAATTACTTGTAAATTGGTTTACCTCTATTGTAGATTAATTGCAGACACAGCTTGAGCCTGGAAGAACTTATTATCTCAGGTGCAATGCAATCTAAACATGGCAATTCTGCATCAAGCCTCTGCATGCCAACTACTTTTGGGGATTACTTGAGAAATTTGAGCTGGTTTCCATAGAACAACATAGCTCTGGAAAAGGGCAGCACCATCGATCCTCTGGAAACAAGAGTGATGTAGCACGATGCATAAACCTGGGTGGGTCTGCCAGAGCCAGTCTGCATCTGGCAGCACCACTGCTGAGCAGAGGCAGCACTGCTGGGTTGCAGTGATGTTAGCAGCAAGTATCTGTACCAAACTCTCTCATGTGGCACCTCGATTGTCTGGAGGTTGGTTTACTCTATTGTTTATGTTCTTAAACAGGTGTTGCTGGATGAAAGAGGAACAGGAGGAAGGAAAATCTGAGTGTAGACAAGTTGTACGTTTCTTCTGTGAAAGACACAGCTATTGCTACTGGGTGTCCCATTTGGAATGCAGGCTTGTGCTGCTGATTCAATTTTCCCAGTCCTGTTAGTGGGCCCATGTGGAGATAAAGCCAGTTACATTTTTACTCAGGAAGCTGACTTTGAAAACTATTTTAATGAACACTATATCTATAAAGCTGAACTTCAAAAAATAGAGATACTATGTAGGCCATATAAATGCATTTTGAGGTTGATCTGTTTTTTTGCATGAGACTTCCACCTACTAAATACAGTGACAGGAACACTAAAACTTTCAGAAACTTCTGTTTTACAAATTTCAGCATAAAACCTATTAAAATTCCCAATATGTCTCATTTTACCTTTTGCAGATTCAAAAGCCTCCTCTCACAACTGCTAATAATTAATGGGGTGCTTTGAACTTCACTGGGAGAAAAAACGTTGGGAGGCTTGAGGTAAGTAACTTTCAGAAGCTTTGATTATTTGTTAAAGAAAAACTGTTTGAAATATGGCTAGGAAATGGTAAACCATTAAGAAGAGGCAACTGGAATACTGAGCACATTCCTATTTTTTTCTTTCTCTGCAATTATATTTTCTGGCTGTATAAAGCCTACATTAGCATTTCTCAGGTCTCCTTCTATGGCAAATTATGTAATAGAAATATGATCAAAGCTGTAAGTACCAAAAATATACTAGCAGCTCTTCAGTGAATTCTTCTAGTGGGGACTGTTTCCACTGGATAACCAAAGTAGTTGGAAGTTGTTGACTATCAGTCTGCTGTCAATGGAGTATAATTATTATCATATTTTTCTGTAGTGACTATTGTTAATCTCTGTCTATCACTTCAATGAATATGTCAACGTAAGCAGTAAAAACTGCAGTAGTTAATGGCCTTACAGAGTGCTGCAAATTTACTAACAAACCTTCCTCTAATATCCCCTGGACTTCAAACTGCTTAAACAAAAATATACCAGTTCTAGCAACTGTGTTTGTTGAGCAAAACACATTTTAGATTTGTTTACAAATACATCCTGCAGTATTTTATAAACAAGTGTAAATAGCCCTTTATGGTGTGTGAACATCTGCAAGTCTGGGCCCAGCACCCTTGCAGTTTTCCACTGACTTTTAAAATCTCTTCATGTTGACAGGAGAATATAGCAGGCAGATTCCCTTTCAGCATGAGAGCTGCAGTGTTTTTCCCAAACACTGGAATACAGCTATGTTTACAGGCTTATAGTGTGTATTAGGAAGTAAGCTATATTGTTTACACACACTTGAAAAGTCAGAAATCATTTAAGAAAGGACAATTCAACTGAAGAAATTCAATTTTCCTGGAAGACCAGAAGTACCACTGACATATAGTGTTAAAGACTAAGATTAAATACTATTGTTAATTAGCCAATTTCTCCTATTTTAAATAGGTGAATGAGAAGTTCCAATTATTAAAAAGGCCTATATTTAAAGACAAATAAGTTAGGCTATCTTATTTACTACAGCTTTTTATGTAATGGTTAAGGCCACCTAAAAAAACCCCAGTATGTTCCTGATACTAGAATGTTTTCATACCATATGTGATTAAATATTTTTAAAATCACTATTCTTTCTGAAAGAATAATCAAAAACTATCTTTCAAAATAGTCCAGCACCAGCCTATTAAAATCAGTTGGAAAACACTGCACGATTTACACAGCTATGCAACTGGGTCTTCCACGTGCTGATCTTTGAAATAATGATCTCAACACTAAGTATTTTAGAAATGTTAATTTCTACCCAAAATTTCAGGGGGGTCCAGCATTCAGCACTGATTTGAAGCTCTCCTCCCTGTGAAACCAGGTCTGAAGAGTCAAAAATTCTAACTACTCTTAATGCAAAATGTGACTTAACGTCACTCTGAGGGTACCTATCATGGCATCTAAATAAACCTTAAAAACTACACATTCAGCTGGGAAATCTGTTTGTTCCAATAACAAGGATCTTTGGTCTAAAGACATATATTTATACCCTGTCCAGTACTATGAGTAAAGTCTTTTTTTTTTTGCTTTCACTATGATTTCAGTGATGATGACTCAATGAAATATCAGAAATACTAATATCCACAAAATGACTAGCAACTGAGGAAGAACACATATTAGAACTGTCAATCCAGGCTAATATGCAGCTACCCCAGATAGAAAACTATTACAGAACTCAGAGATAACCTGCACCCTTTGATCATTCAGGCCTCTGGAAGCAAGTCTTCTGAAGGTAATATAGATCCCTAGAAGAATAAAAGTAAAATGGGGAGAATGACATAACTACTGAAAGCTGGATCCATGCCTGAAAAAGTAAATACTTTCACCCGGTTTATGTGTCAAAAAATTAGCAAATACAGGCATTCTGTACTCACTTTGACCTAACCCTAAACCTTCCTTGGAACAGGTAATAAGGTCCTCTTTGCTACAGAACTGGAAAAATAACATCAATCTGGTTTTGAAGAAACTTAACTAAACTGGCCATCTTGCTATATCCTGTACCTTAAAGATCTGAGACATCAAGATCAGCTGAGCAGAACAACTGGAAGCCAATCCAAAAAGCTGAAAGTAACTAAGTAGCCTTAATCACCTCCATTCTCCTACACAGTTCATTTGTGAAGATTTAAGTTGCTTTTAATTTGAGATATGAAGGCTTCAGCCTGGAAACTCAAAAGGGGAAGTATACAAATTTATGGTTTATTGGAGAAGGCTGATTCGAGCCTTTCCAAGAAACCAGCTAGCACTAAGGAGCCAAGTGCAAGGGGAAAATGATTGATTAATCCAGGGTAAAGCAATTTGATTTACAGCACTCTAACCAAACATCAGAACGCAGAAGCTATTTTAATGGATTATACCAGATGTCTCCATAGTCCAGAGAGGATAGTATCAGAACATGAACTCTGTAGTAGACAGCTGTGAGATAATCTACCTTCCATATTAAGTCTCAATCTCATTTCAAACATGCAGATTGGCTTAAACTGTGATACAGAAAATAATGCTAAGCATAACAGTATAATAAAAGCTGATAATGGTCCCTCTTTTCAAGTACTCTGTGTCACTCAGTGGCCTAATCCCCCTCCTCAAAAAAAAAAGTTTAAAAATTTTGAAAAATTATTACAGACACAAAAATCCTCTACATGAAAAAGGAATGGAAATATGAAAATATTTGTGTATATGGAAACAGTAATTATGATTATTACTGTAAGAAAGATTAACACATATGCTTTCCTATAACAAAAGGAGATACTAATAAAACTGAAATGAAAAATTCTTATATTATAAAATGTATGTTTTCCACAAAGTATAGTTAATATACAAAAACCTCTTGATATGGTATATTTTCAAAGCTAAGAGTTTAGAGGGATTGCAAGCATCTTAGATATACAGAATTCAGTATCAGATAATATTTCGGAACAAACAATTTTTAGATTCACCTTTCTGTAACTGTACATTGTATTTTTTCTGACATCATTCCCTGACACTGGCTCTTGTCAAAGACAGGTTACTGAATTAAACCAGAAAATTACAATCAGTATTTCAGGATGGGAAGATAAGACTTAGTTATTACTTGGTTTTCTTACCCTGGAATAAAACCACATTGCAGTAAAAAATATAACAGCAAGTGGAATATAGTCATACTGGCTAAACCCATTTGAACAATGTTCAGTCCTTCTGTAATGGATTTATTCTCCTTGCATCCATACATTAAAATTTTAATTTGTGCAAAATGCAAGTTCCTGGATCTCCTAAAGACTGGTCCAGAGCAGACATATTATGAAGACATACCAGGCAGTCAGGATGCACCAAGACCAAGAACTCACAACTTATGGTATGTGTACATCAACAGTGTTGGTGTCACCCAACACTAAGGGGACAAACAGCTTCTTTTAGGGATTGGCCAAGAATCCACAAAGGAAGCTGTCTGTCTCCTTATTATCAGGTGGCAGCCAGAAACCAAAGCTCATGGGGAAAAAGGAAAAAAAAAACCCAAAAAAACAAACAAAAGAGGGGGGAACCACCCCATCTTTTTTCTCAGAGTCTTTTCTTTAAAATGGGCCAAGATTACAAGTTTCCCTCCCAAACCCTACTGACAAAGTTTTGGGTCTTCCTCCTATCTTTTCAGTTCTTCGCATTTTTAATTCCTCTAAAAAAAGGACCAGCAAATTAAGACTTTCAAAATGGCCAGACAGACACTGCAAAATGTACGTAGACATGTAGCAGGAACATGCAACTAAACAAAACCCATTTATGGGAAAAGCACTGGTTAGTCAGCTGCAACGGTGAGATGGGGAAAAGGTTCCAAACAGTATTAAAAACTAAAAAGCCAATATTGCAAGGCTGCAGATTTAAATAATATAGCTGAGAACACAACATAAAAGTAAGTTTATGTGCTAATCTGGAATAGTAGGAAAGTCATTATACGTTAAAGAAAGTTCCTGACAAAGGCACAAGCATTGGTGGATGAAGTAGGCAGGAAAGCTGACAAAGTCAAATGGCCCCTGGAGATTTGTTTCCCCTTTCGCAGCGCAGTCAGAGCTGGTCAGTTGTGTTTAGGACAGTGTTGCACAACACACTGGATGAAAACAATCACCTGCCTGGTGGACAAGTTTAATGTATAATAAACCTCACGGTGTGGTTTCAGGGGTTTGTAAACAGCGCGTCTGACCACCGGGAATTCAAGTCGTATGGCCCATCCATTTCAATGTAGCCTTTGCAGTATTCTTTCCCAGAGCACAACAGCATTTCATGTATTTATCACTTTTTTTCACCTTAAGTGGCCCAAAACCCCCAAATCAGTTCTATGGACAATGCATCTTCATTTGGAGCTACTTCTGAGGTTGAAAAGCATAGGCACAGAAGCTAACACAGCAGGCTAGGAAAATGAACCTTTGGTCCAGGAACCCAGATAGTTTATGTACGATGCTGAGAGATACTAACTATTCTGTAAAAATATTCACTTTGCTTTACCCTCCATGTGCTAATATATCTAATTTTCATATACTATTTTGGGGGCTTTTTTTTTTAATGTGAGTTGGAAAATACCTTAACCATGTTTTGTTACAACAGGAGAGACCTCTGTACCTAGAGGATCCTTATCATTCATGAAGAAGCACAAAACTTTAGTTTCACTGACAAACTTATCTTCATATGCACAGAGACATTGTTAATACATCCTGAATAGGAAGAAAAACATGAGTCACCTTCCTTAAAGAGACCCTCAGAGCAAGGATGCAAGATGCAGGGAGTGCAGCATGCTGCCCCTCCGTAGCCACAGTTTTCACACCTCCCAGAACAGGTCAAGCAGCACCTGCAGGTCAACCCCCAAGCTATCAGCCTTGTGCTGCGGTTTCAGTTCTAACCCTGCATATTCAGATATTACTTTTTTCATTCTAAATACAGCAGGTCATGGTTTCTTGTGTGAGAGGAACCGCTGCGTACCACCGTTTTGCTCTGCTCTCCACCACTGGCTGCCACCTCTGCCCCTATGCCGGGACAGTGGCACGCTGTGCAGGCTGCCCCACCATCAGCTTCTTCCTTTGCATAACCGGGGCTCTCCCCCACATTTCGTCTGCTGGGGAAGCAGCACTATCTCCTTCTTACCTTCCTCCCCAAAACGGGGCAATCCCCCCTCAGCCAGAACTGGAGTGCCTGGGGGCTCTTCCCCCTCTGAAGGGACTCCCCACGACCACTTCTCCCCCGGGAAGATGCTCCTCATCCCCCAAGGGAAGGGGCCTTGCCCTCCTCCACGGCTCCCTGGTCAGGGGCCTCCCGCCCGGGGCCTGGACACCGGCCTCTGCCCCAGCCCCTTCTGCACCTCAGTGCCCTCGGCCAGGAGGCGCTTCCCTCCTTTTCCCCTGAGAAAAGGGCTCCGTCTCCCGCACTCCACTGCCAAGCAGGTCCCCTCTACTGCCACAAGCCCCTGGAGAAGGGGGGCTCTTCCCCTCTCCCCCCGCCCAGGCGACTGCGGCTGGCACTGACCCGTCTCTGCCGTCCTGCTCCTCTCCGCCATATTTGTTGTCATCCCTCCACCCCCCCACTCGGAGCGAGACGCTGCCTGGGCGTCGCCATGGCAACACACGTCACCAGCAGGGGAGTCCCGCACCCCCCTCCCCGCCCGCCGGCCGCCATGGCGGCGCGGTGAAGAGGGCTGGCGGGAGCGCTGTGCTGACGGGCGGCGCCCGGGAAAAGCCTTTCCCTGCATCACGGGAAGCCAAGCCCGGCCCGGGACGAGGCGGGGGGCGCAGGGTCTCCGCGTCCCTCGTCGCCCTGGTTGCGACCGGCCCGGTGCTCCGTGCGTGAGAGGAGCCGACGCTGCGTGAGGGGCGGGAACCGCCGTGCGTGAGGAGAGCCCCGGCTGCCGCTGGCTGCCCGTGTTTACAAGCGCTGCTTTGCCCAGGGAAGGGCTTGTTATTTTCTCCTTGGTGACTGTCTCTACCTCGGCAATTACAGTAACAGCGCCCCGGAGGAGGGGGGCGGTAGACGGGTACCTGGGGCCCCACCCGGGCCTCGCTCCTGGCCCGCGGGGAGCCGGGTTTGGGCCTGTGCTAAGTCACAGGGCCCCGAGGAGCAAAGGCTCGTTGTGCAGGTGCACCGCCCCCTCCGCCCTGCTCGGGGAGCCATTACAGCCTAGCATCCCGGAGGGGAGTGGGGGCAGAGGGGATTAGGGGTCTCAGTGCTTCCTGTTGCTCTGCTTTCCAGCCCCATGCGCTGAGCTGGAGCACAGGCATTAGAAGACGCCCTTTGGGCAGAGATGGGAAATTCATGTGTGAGTGCCCCACCCTGCCCCAAAACTCAGCAGGTGAGGCTCATCATGTGGCACTTACATCAACTACTTTTCCTTTCAATTTCTTAAGGCAGCCCAGTGGGGAGCTTCATTATGTGCATGAGTGTTGCCCGTCTGTCTCCTGTCCCAGACCTAGCAGGTGAGCCTGACCATATGGCAAATACAGTGTTGCTTCCTACGGACAGGAAGGGTTCTCTGTGTGTTTGTGCACGTTCGCAAGCCCACTGGGTGACACTCACCATGTGGCAAATACAGCAGTGAAGACTTTGGTGCAGAGGGGCTCATTATGTGTGTGTTTCCCATGAGAGCCAGCAGGTTGGGTCTGGTCATGCATGTCTCACTAATGCAAGGCCGTGACAGAAGCTTCATTGTACATCCTTAATGCAGATAAACTCTCGAGCTCACAGAAGTGAGGCTAGCCATGGGACAAACACAAGGCCTAGAATCATGTGCATTTGCATGATTCTACATGCAATAGAATTCACAGGATTCTGCACAGGCAGACATGAGGGTGAATGCACCCGAAGTTGGGTGGCAGAAAAAACTGAAACAGAACGTGCATGGAGTGGTAAGCAATGGCAACAGGCAGCACTGTGTTTGTGGCCATGTGTACACTTAACTGTTTGCTTGCTTATAGTAGTAAATTAATGTAACTACTTCTTAGTCATGAGTGACTAGTCAGTGAAACACTCCAAGCTTAAGATTCAAGGCAGGTGAAATTGTCTTTCTCTATCTGAAGTGCTGTTCTTTAAACATCTCTTTACATGGCTGTCCCCTCCCTGGGAGGATTTAAGGCCAAGTTAGATGGGGATTTAGGCAACCTGGGCTAGTGCAGGGTGTATGTGCCCTGGCAGGGGGGTTGGAACCAGGTGATCTTTGAGGTCCCTTCCAACCCAAACTATTCTAACATACTTTTATCTTTATATCTAGTGTATGGCTTTTCTGCTCCACTTCAGCTCATCTTAACAAGGCTCACATGTTTAACACATGCTGGTTCTACATGCCTATGTTTTTCCATAGGATCAGTTGCTTCCTTTCTCCCTGGCTTTTGCAACCCTATCCATTCTTGTTGCCATTCACTCTCTTCCTCTGGTGTTTCTTTAGGCACTCAGGCTTCCTTCATCTACTCTTCTCTCTCAGTATTTTACATTAGTATTACACAAGCTACCTTTAGCCACATACCTGTGCCAGTGACTCGATATACCTATCTGAAGTGGTACATCAAGGGGCTTTGTGATGGAGTTAAAAGACACGTCATTGCACAGAAGAACACTGGAGTGTGGATACTGTTCTTTGCTCATCCGGGGCCACCCAGATCCAACTCTGTAAATATTTTCTACATTTTTTTCCTCTGTAGTCTTCTGTAGGTGGTCACTAGTGTACTGCAAGGGCTGATTTCTCCACTGCTGACAGTGATCTAAGTACACAGACCCCACAAACACATCCTCTTCCTTAAAGTCCTTCTCCAGGCCAGCGGATCACCCTTGTTCTTCCTTCTTTGTCACTGGGCAAATGAACCTGGTACATCCCTCTTCAGAATATGCTGCTGATAAGTCTGATCTTTTACTACTGTCCATTCAGATCTCATGAGTGATTGTATTAAACGGTCTTGCACATCCATCCAGAAACATTATCAGCACCAGTTCAGGCTTAACATAGACACAAATATTCTCACCTGGAATCTCTCCATGAGTGTGCATGACAGTACCTTCTACCTGTCTGCCTCAAAAACCTAACCTGGTTGTTTCTTTTCCTCTTTACTCATCTAGCCTGTTACCAAGTCTGTCTTCCTCCATAAAGAATACAGTATCTGTATCAGTATGTAGTACACTTCTTTGCTTCTGGTCATCCCTTATCCTGCTACAACCCCTTTTTCTTAGGCTCCCTAATGGCCATGTCCCATTCCAGCCCTTCTTCAAATAATTTCTTATATTACTCACCGCTTCATTCCTTTATCTAAACTTTCTCTTTTTGTTGTTGTTGGGGTCGTTTCGTTTGGTTTGGTTTGGGGGGGGGGGGGGGGGGGGGGGGGCCTTGGGT
>VZTU01034230.1:43202-80074 GCA_013400835.1 Zapornia atra
GGGGGGGTGAGGGCGTGGCACTTGTGTTGGGGCTTTTTGGTCTGAGTTCTGTCCAAGTCTGCAGCTCTAGTCTGTTTTCTTATCATGTCCCCAAGTCCCCTTATTCCCTTTGTTCTACTTGCTATTCCAGCTTTAGTGTCCCCTCATCCATATTTCATTCCTATCTATTAATACTCATATAGCATTTTTCATCTGTAAATTTCTAAGAATTAACTGCCTGTGGAGAAACCTTCCATATCAGTTCTTCAGATGACCTCTTTATTCACATTTCTCTGAGAGACTCACTTCTATGGTAACCACAAATACTAATCCAAAGGCCTCTTGCATCTAACTGCCATTCTATTAACTCAACTCAAATACCTGCAGGAACATCTATTGAAATCCAAGACATCTGGGGAAAGCACTTTTCCTGGTCAAATTAGCTCTTCTGCTTTAGCAAACTTGAAAAACCTAGAAATGCCATACATTTTTTCTTAGTCTGAGTTTAATGCTATGTTATAGTCACCTCACCAAACTGAAATGATTTTAAAATATAGATGAAATGCAGTCTTTCCAGAAAACAGTAAGATAATTTGACAAGAGAGAACTGGGAAGTTCATATAGAAAGTTCCTTTGAAAATAGATAATGGAATGGTGTAACTGGAAGAATAAGAACTGGAGAACAAGGCAGAGAGTATTCAGGAGCAGCAGTTGCTCATGTTTATTTATACATTTTTAGAGCACCTGAAAATGCAGTAGGGTGCTCATTAGTACAAAGGCATCTTTGGTCCCTGCCCTTCCAAAGCCAATAATCTAATTTTGGACATTACAAAACAACAAAGAATAACAAAACAGTGCTGCCCTGGTTATCTTCACATTGATCGTTTCAGCCATATTGCTGATTTCAATGTTTGTCCCCCCCCCCTTCAGCATCTTAGCAAGCAAAAGCTCCTTCACTTCTGTGTCTCTTTACAGCTTATTCCCACCCTATCATCTTTTAATATCCTATAGAGAAATCAACGTCTTCCCCCCACACATTTCATTCAGTAATAACTCTACTTGTTACATTTTCAAACCAGCACCTTCATGCTTTCCCTCGCTGCTGCTTCTCACTCCCACTCACCTAATTTTCCTCCTTCAAATCCCTCCCTAAAAATCTCCTATGCTGTGATGTCTCCTGAAGGAATGATAATGAAGTCAGCTTTGTGCCAAGATTGCTGTCTATCATGGTGACTAGTGTTATCTTATTCTGATCGGTCTCTTGCTTCCACTTCTTGGGTCGGACTGAAAGTGACTTGGAGCAGGACCCCTCTTTTTGTTGTGTTAATTTGGGGTTCTGGAGTGGACTCTTAAAATCCATTATATAAACAAATAAAAAAAAAATTGAGGCAATGGAAATAAAAATGGAAATGCTGGCCAAAACCAGGCAGACTAGGCAATAATTCAGTTATGATTCATCAGCCTAGGTAAATTTACATAAAAATTAATGTGACTGACAACTCCATTACAAATATTGAGAAATTATTTTTCTAAATGCAAATTTGTGCCATTTTTTCCTATTTATAATCTATAAGGACTTGAGGAGTATGTTTTACTCTTTTACCTGTGCTTGTATTTAAAACATTAGATATTCCATTTTTTGTTTATTTTTTTCTCTGCAGCCTGCAAGACTGCGTGGTGACTAAAGAACGTGAGAAAGCAGAATACCACAAGAGCAAAGACTGAAAGGAAAAAAGATTTCTGATCACTTTTTTTTTTTTTACCACGAGAGTAATTCTCACTCAATTTAACTTGAGTGTAATGTTCAAGATAGAATTATTTGTGTTACACATTCAATACTTTCGATTCAACTAGAGGTGGCTGCTGTCAATACATAGCTGTCGAAACCCCAAAGATCTTCCAAGAAAATCAATAAAAATCCATTTTACAATCCTGATATTTTCAGCGTGTTTAAAAAAATTCACAAAACCCACCTTTTTTTATACATTACAAAAAAGCCAGTAAGGTGCAATATTGATTTTTCACAAATTGTTTTTAAGTGACTGTTAAGGCTGGATGAGAATGAGAAGATAGAGTATTAACACAAGTGTTGCATGTGTTTCACACACCACATATGGTGTATGGTATGGGTCTTCAAACTGGGCATTTAAAAATCCAAGTATAATCGTGTAGAAATCATGTAATTATGTATCACTGTGTAGAATGAAACAGCGTGTGTATTCAAGTGTATGTTCTATCAGGACTTCAACTCTGACTACTGTCAGAGAAAAGGCCCTGACTCTTTTCTGCTAGAAACAGGCCATCGATGTTAGCTGTGCAAGAAAAGTACAGCCCAAATTAAAAAGCAAAAAATAAAATCTAGTCAGAGTTTTTAGTCAGGATGTTATGGTCTGCTGGATTCAGACAGAAAATTAAATCTGATAAAGAAAAAAAGAGAGCCAAAATGAAAAACCAAAGCCTAGACTGAGGTAGCAAAATTGAAGTGAATTTTAAAGGCGCATATATACTGTAGGAATGCTGTAATCTTATTATTGTAAGCTTGATCCACTCTTTCTCCCAGCATTTATTGCTCTTATTAGTAAAGTAAAAGCAGATTGTAAATTTCTTATGTCAGGACAGTATCTTTAATGTATTCTAAACATGCCTAGTATAACTTCAAATGTTCTGTACAAAAATAATATTACCTCTTGGGTTCTTCTGTATTATTTCTAAGCATTGGAAAAATTAAAATGCGGTGAGCCTGGAAAGGTCAAAACGTGTCTCACTTCATTCTGTGCATGACTTCAGAAGTGCTCAGAAAGTTATGCTGAGATAACTGGTATGAAACCTGAAACACTGTGATCAGAAAACCTGGAGCAATTTGTGCCTGTGCAGGCAAAGCATCATCTCATTTCATTCCTGAAGATGCTTTCTTTAATTTTACATTTTTTGGCTATTTTGGACAGTTTGTTCCTAAGGATTGTCCTCACGGATGTGCATCAACATTGCATAATTACAGCGAGAAACTGTCAGGCTGAAGGAGCCCAATCTGTAAATTACAACCACGCTGAGTAGGGAAGGTGACCAAGTTGTGACTCCAGGATTTTGAACGCTACCTTGCTTTTCCACTCTTCTATGAGCACTTTTGAGCTTGTAAAAGCAGGAACCCACTCATGCATAGCACTTCCCGGACACACTTCCCTTCTCTTTCCAAGCAGGGCAGAGCTTTGATGAAGGGTTGGATGCCAGTGTGCATCTGGATGCCCTGCGTTTGGCCAGGAAAGGGAAGAGAGCTCAGTGCCAGCCACCTGGGTGCAGAATGGAGAAAGAAATGTTACCCAAGGACAGGAGCAAATGCTTCCTATTACAAAACTGGTATTTTAAAATTATTTTCAGGAAATAAAGGATCTTTAAGTTCCCATCAGAAAGGTATATACATCTATACAATAAAAGTGAGCTTTATCTGGGAAAGACGAAGGGCTAAGTCAGTTGGGAGTTGATCATGTGGATCAAGCCAGTTTAGGAATTTCCAACCTGAAGTGTAAAGCTAAGCAAGAGTAACTACTCTGTGCCATTCTGAGGCAGGCAGAAGGGATGCAAGGAACTCTTCCACACTGGGACTCTGCAATTCCCTGGAAGCCCTCAGTAGTGAAAGCACTTTCAAGTAGTTTCTAATCCTGTAGCTGCTAAATAAATCACTTTGTAGATGTTTCCAAGGGGTCTAAATGATGCTGATACAGTCCTGGTGGCAGTAATTACTACACCTATACTTAGAAATTAAAATACGTACTCGTGTGGTGTTTTCATATATTTACTGAAAATTATTTAATATCTAAGTATTAGTTTGTCATTAATATTTCTGTATTATTATGGAAATTTTCCAGAATCAGTCCTATATTTAGATATACAGACATATTTCATGCATTCCCTTTTCATATACTTACAAACTCTACAATTCTCCTCTATCTTTTAATCCGTTTTAGCATCTACTCTGTTAAAATTCTTTTAATGTAGCTACTGAGCATCTGGAAAGATGAGAGATCAGAATTTAATCTGGGATGAGCTGAACAATTGTTTGCTGTCTGGAAAATTATTATTGTGCCCCCAACTGAAATGTAATTCTTTAGAGGAAAGTTCACAATGGACTTCAGAACCCTGTTAACTTCCATTCTTTTTAAATAAATTCATGGTTTGGTTTTAGCCACGAATTCTCAGGGTTCCAGTGGCACAGAAAAAGGAGTGACAAACCACTGAGACAATCACATGTAGCAGCTGGGAGAGAGGAGGTAAACTGAAATTGCAGGAATTTACTTTAGACTGCAATAAGCTTGTTAGCTAACACATGGCAACTAATAGACAATAAAATCCCAGTGCAGAAAGGCCATTTTTAGTTTTCATATTTGTTAGCAGCTCATGGTAAATAGTTGGCTCACCCTAATATGCACTTGCCTTCTTTTCACTTGCTAAGTGGCAAGGAACCACTCCTATCATACACAAGGTCTACGCGAGCTCGGATAGCAATGAAATAGATCTATGTCAAGGAAAGCCATGAGGACTAACAATGATTTTTTTTTTCTTTTAAAAGAATCCAAGGAATTAATTCAGAGGTTGCAGGTAGATTGCCTTTGGTAGCTAAGTTTGCACAAGAGTTTGAGTTCAGTGCACCAGGTGGCTTGAGACTGTCAGCCATCAAGGTCCTAGTTCACCTTACGCCTTTTGGTTTTGCACTCTATTTCTGCAGAAACACTGTTGGCTTGCCAGTTATTCCATGAGTCATGCAGTGCCACCAAAAGAAGTTCTGGTAATGCAAAATATTATCAACATTGACCTTTAGCAACAGCACAGCAAGGAAAACTCAAGCCCAATGCAGCACTCCAAACAGCTTAAAGAAGGGGTAGTAGCAAGTCAGAGCCATTCTCTGGAATCCAGGGAATAAAGCAAAATACTGAGCCCACCAAGGCCAACCACTTTCTCTCAATTGTACAGGAAATATTTTTTTTTTAGTTAATCTAGTCTTATATACTATCTACTGTGGCAAAATAATGTGAACTCAAGTGAAAAAGGTCATTATGCCTCTAAGGATAAGGCTGGAACTGATGATGGTTAGCAAGATGAGCAGGGATTAGTGCTGCCCATGCAAACTCCAGCCTCGCATCTTGAGATAGGCAGAGATCTGACTTTTGTGTCATTAAAGGAATGTAACACCAAGACCACATTCATTATAACATTTTAAAATCACTAATTTATGTGTTTGAAGACATAAACCACACAGCATATTTTCTTTAATGTCTCTGTATTTTGTCCAAGTGGTATCAAATTCTAGGTATTCCTGAACACTGTGATTACCAAAGCCGTTTCCCTTGTTACAACTAGCAATGCTGAGAAGTGGATATTCACTAAGACATAATCACATCCAATTATCTATCCCCAGCCTTGAATATAGAGTCTGTTAAAGTTTGCATCCATAACACCATCTTCTGCATTCTAGAGCTTTAGGGACCTTCACAGCATGCAAATGTTCTGGCCCTCCCTGTGAGAGTTTGTGGTACTGTAGAAGGTAAAAAAATATTTTAAATTAAGATCTTAACAAAATGAACAGGTATGTATGTATTCGATCAGAAAACACAAAAAACATGTAATGTAATTATTACCTAATCAATCTTGAATTAATGAGAATTTCAAAATTAAGACACTAATATTAAATTAGAATGACTTGAAGTTTGGATGAAGGAAGTACACAGTAAAAAATGTAGTTACATACCATGTTTATCTTCTAACTGAAGATATTTGGTGAAGGACAGATGGGCTACTCTATTTCTTAATCCTCTGACCCATAAGGATTGGCAGTGAGACAGTGTTCCCATTAATACATCTCTCACTCCTTCTACTCTTTGATATGGCATTGAAATACTACATTTGGGAACTCATTGACTCATTTTGGATGGCGGCTGCTGTACTAGAGAAAGGAAGCTGATTTCCTTTTCATATTTTGAGCACACAGAAAAGCGGTTGCAACTTAGGAATTAGCTCTTAGGAACTGCACCTGGAATATAAAAGGTCTTAAAATCCTACCTGCCAGAAAGTAACATTTCATTAGAGTTGAAGCTCAAGTGTACTGAGGGTCTGATTTAAGAGAGGGCACAGTGCTCTTTAGTACAGCTAACCTTTACTATTCCTGGAACTGTGCCAAAATTAGAATGGGTGGCAGAGTTGTTCACAAACCAGACATAGCATCTGCAACTTGGCAATGTCTATAGAGGATGGCTTTAAAGTAAATTCCACCTTTGCTTAAAATTCTGTACTGGAAACTGCAGGACTGGACACTAGAGTGGTAACCCCGTTTGCCACCTTAAGGTATGTCATCCTGATGGGGTCACGCATGACATAGCATCAAATGAGAAGCCCACTGTAGATTAAGGAGTTTAGTTTGCTGATTTAGTTTCCCAAATCTCAAGCATACCCACTAGGACCTTTCTCTCACAGAGTCAGCAAGTAAGCAAGAACTTTTAAAGGGAGCAGCTGCAACCAGCCACAAAGTGACAGAAATGTTGGTAAAGCGACCCGGTACAGCACCATGCTCTCACAGAGATTTACACAATAGGCAGGATTTAAAACAAACACAAGAATAGATGCTATTTAATTAGGACCTTCACAGAAAAACATCTGGTATAATTGGTTAAGGGGAAGTCTTTACTCAGGCAACATTTATTGGGATATAAACAATGTCCAATTGTAAAAGCTAATTAAACAGCAGGACTAAGGTAAGAGAGAGTTTTGCCTGCATGGCTAGCATGTAAGGTTTATAATCCATGCTGTTATGGGACAACAGCAGCAAGACCAAATAATTGTGTATTCAAAAAGTCAATTATGCCCTTCTTTTAGTAATAACATGCTCCAGAGGTCAGAGAATACTTTAAGTAACATAGCCAGTTTTCTATAGAGATTGAAGCTTGATTACTGTTCAGCGTTCGTTAGGGAACTGAAAGTGGCAATACCAGCCTGATGGATATTCCACCCAATTCAGCGTTACTCAGTTATGAGCCCATCACCATGAAGCTCTAGGAACCCTCGTGCCCTTTGCTTTTACAGAGCAAATTCTCCAATTTTGAACCATCTGGCCTTACAGCAGTTTCCAAGGAACTCGTATCACTGACCATATATTATTTCAAACTGTCCTTTTAAAGAAAGTTCATTTACAAGTAATAGGAATACATATATATATATATATTTGAACTAATGGGCATTAAATAGCAGAGACACACACATCTGCAGTGGCAAACACATCTGGCAGAGCTTCTTCAGACATTTTGCAGTGGATGGCAGTCTGGGCTTACCTAACAGCTCCAGGCTGCCTCCAGGTTATTCATAGGAAAGTCTCAAGCTTCTGCAGCTTCTCCAGCGTTGGTTCTACTCAGCAGCACCATACCTGCCATCACAACCCATTCAAATGCAGTCTCTGTAACAAAGTAAATTCTACTTTATTAACTTTCTTCTTGCTTATCTTCTTCATACTGATGGAATGACATACCTCTGCAAATTACAGGGAAATAGGAGGTTCAGAGGCCAGGCATGTGCTACCTCTTCTGTGAAGAAACTGTGATATTTTCCCTTTAAAGTTGCTCTGTGCTCAAGTATAATCCATGGGGATTGAGACGCACTGCTTGTCATATAACATAAACAAATAATACTACAAAATCTCCCAAAAAGTCCTCTTCCAAACCAATGATGTCTGCAAAAGCTTTGCTGTCTTTCATGTGAACAGTATTAAGGCATCTTTTAGGTTTTTCTGAATAGTTATCTTGGCCAGGTGTACGGTAACATGCATTTGCTGTGCTTTCCAACTATGACCATCAAACAGTTTGAATTCTGTGAGAAGGCTGCATACCGAGCAGTGGTACACAAATGCACTGAAATCTTAAGCTAGGTAATAGCCTTTTAAAGGGCACATAATGTTCTCACAAACCAAGTATCTCCAGCAATCCAAGTGGAAAAACTTTAAAAACTTTTAATGTGGTCTTTTTTTAAATTCATAGCCTCCAGCAATATATTATAATGAAAACTAGGTGTAAAACTATACTCAAAACCTTACATGTTTTCACAATAATTTTTACTTTTAATAATTTAATTTACTGCATTTTAGATTTGAAAGTAGCAAGGACAATTTCAAACGAAAACTTCAAAACCAAGATACAACCAAAGACTTTTTCAGGATGAAAGAACACATGTAAGGAGGATCAAGACCCTACAGTGAGATCAGCTATTAGCTAATTAAATATGTGACTAAAATTCATCATTTTAAATAGCGGCCGTATTGATGGTGAGCAATCTGGTAAGCAAACAAATGATAGTGGATTTTTTTCATATCTTCAGAGAGAAACATTTATCTTAATAAGATTCACTATGCCATAATACACGTGGAATAAGTCAATGTCTACTAATTAAAGGACACTGTCAACCTGATTTTCTAAACAGCTAATTAAAATATGTAGCATCTAATACAGCACTTCTTTGCAAAGTACACTCTTTTAAAAAACACATCCCTGTAAAAGTTACTTGTTTTTCTATTCCTTCGTGTTTGCTTTTTTAATAGGTTTTTCAAGAAAGGAGGCTCTGCTGAACTGAGGTTCTATTTCTGTATCAAGTCCCATCAATGCACACCCCTGTACTTATGCAGAGGCCCAATGATTTGAAGGTCTAAAGGCTAAACAAGAAAACAATGACAATAAGCCTAAAGGTCTGTCATCGTTGCTTTTTCAAGGATGACAAGATATCCTCTCTCTGTTTTAGGGGGATTTTAGATGACACAGGTGTTACTTGAAACTGTAACATTTTCAGAGAGAAATGTTATTTTCCTAGTGTTGAGGAATCCATTTTATAGATTACATTAGTTTCTCAGAATAAGCAGGCTTCTCTATTTCTTACTCTGATTCTGTATGTAGCTTTTTCTAGAGAAAGAAGTTGTTGTAGATCTGTCAGCAAGGCTCTGGGAGTAGGAGGATGTTTGGATTTCCGGCATATTGCAACGCAGTTCTTGGCCACCAGCAAAGCTATGTGTGTGAATCTCATTTTATATCCGTTGTTTGCAATGCCACATATTTTAAGAGACATTTTAATAGTCTCTGTACTCCTAATGCTAGATAGGTAATCACAAATCATTCCCAAAATGAAGCTGAGAAGGCAAAATATGTACCTTTACATCGCCACCTCATGAGAAACAGTGGATGAAATTACGCTGCCATAGAAATAAAATCAAATCTTTTATATCTTGAACAATTTAAGTTTGCATTCAAAGTTCTTAGCTCAAATCAGCCTATTGTTTGCTGGTTTTCTTTTCTCTTCCCAGATTGAGATTTAGTATTTTCTATGACATACCTTTTGCATTCAAACATGAATAGCAAACTAATCTTATTAGTAATTTTAAAAATCTTTTTAAAAATGTCTATTTTTGCAGTGCAGAAATTTGAAACAGTAAATTATGAATTGTGACTGCTAATTAGTTTTAAAATTCAATTTATATTTGCATTCCTTTTTTCTCTAAAGATCACCTAAATCACCACACCAACCATTTCCCCTTCTTTTCTGTCCTCAACAAATTTTTCCCGCCAAGGCATAAACAACATCCTTCAGAATGCATCAAAGCAGATCCTTCCTCAGCTGGAGGAATCATTGTGTTAGCAATATGAGGTACTTCCCACCACAGACAGCATAAAACAAACTTGGTATTTTTAAACACTTTGCCTTCTCCAGCAAAGAGGTGATTTTAGCACGTGTTAACTCACAGATTATAAACACACCTTTTCCTTTCATATACCCGCCGTGCTCTTCACTAGGCCAGCACCCAGCTCCTCCCAAATGACAATGAAAGTTCAGTGGCTGACCAGAGGCTGTGACAGTCTCTACACAAGATACTGTCAAACCAATCCTCTCCATTGTAATTCATTCCAGCATAAATTTTTAAAAAAACAAAAACAAAACCAAACAAATGTGACAGTTGTGTCAGCAATGACTTGGGAGGGCAAAATACTTTTTACTCATCTATAACTGTCTGCATTCTGCAGTGTTGACAGGAGTTAAAACTTAGGTTAGTCATTAAAATAATCAGGTATGAATCAAAGAAACCTCAGGAGATGCTGTTGTTGAGAAAGCAGATATTATTTTCACAGAAACAAGCATTTTCCTCATCCTAACTTCATTTCAATGGGTATATATCTTTAATAAACAAAGCTATTATTTTGAATTGTATCAAGGAATTTCCTTCTTTAATACTGCTCAAACAAAAAATACTAAAATGCTAAAAGCATTTTCAGGTTTTACATACACATCTAGCATGTTCATTGCCATAATGCAATACTGTAAATGCCAAAAAAGTGATGCAGTGATCCATAATTTTAAAATGCCAGTGACTTCCAAGCTGTCACTGATCTTGGAAAATTTCCCCAGTAGCATGTGGAGATCAATAACTGTTCATAGACTTTTTAGTCCCAGTTTATAGGGAGCGTATAACTATGCACTATGTCAAACCTCTTTTGTATTTGAAATGAAAGATTATTTCACACTTAAATCTACCCAAAAAGCCAGCATACCTGTATCCAATCTGAAACATTAATGCGGATGGGCAGGCTGTTAGGTGAAAACCTCACCCAACAGTCAGAGCAGATTAACAACTTATACTCCATCTGAGAGCTGGTTAAAAGTGACATTCCTTGGGAGTTTACCTGTAGACCAATGCCACCTACACACAGCTTTGTCAGGTTTGCAGAAGACATCAAACTAGGGGATGTCATCAACACTATCAAGATCCAAATTGCCGTTTAGAGGGATGTACACAGACTGAAGGAACAAATTGACAGAAACTTCATGAAACTCAACCCTTTATGTGACAACAAGTGAAAATTCTTTCACCTGGGACAGACTAACCCCCTACAACCGCACGGGATCAGACTGACTGGCTGAGGAGCAGCTCTGCTGGCAAGGACATCGGGGTCCTGGTCATGTTGTGCACCAAGAATGAGCCAGCACTGTGCTCCGGCAGCAACAAACGCTAACAGCATATTCTGCTCTATCAACAGATGCACAGCCAGTAGATTGAGGGGTCTAATTACTAACTTTTCTTTGTAGCCTTTAGACTATTTCAGTACCTGGAATATTGTGTGCCATTTGGGCTCCACTGTACAAGAAAGATGCTGACAAACTTGAAAAATTTGAGCAGACAAGCTCAAGTTGGCCACTGGAATTCTCTAACTTTCATCTGATTAAAGTGGCATAAAAAAAGGATTTCTAAGATACTATAAATACACAAAATTATTAGCATGAAAATAGCCAGGAGCCTGTTCAAGGGCAACTTTAGCATATGTTGGTGACTTTACCACGAACTAAGGCCAAAGACCAACTTCTTTCGATCACATGAGAAATCCATTACTCTTCCTGAGGTGCACTACTGTGTGTATCAATCAAGGAAAGAGCTTAAACCTATTCAAACAAGAAAAATATTTTAAAAGTCCAGAAAGGGAATAAAGAAACAATGTGTCCTGGTTCTTTATATGTGTCTTTTTTCCACTCCTGGCTGTGCAAATCAGCAAAAGTATAAAGTTGGGATAGCAGTGGAACACTCACCACAATACATTTCAAAAAGAAGGAAAGATATTTAAATTGGTATAAAAACACATCAGTTATGTTATACTGACTTGTCAAAGGCAGGGTGAATACGATGTCATGTGGCTCTGAGGCCTGATCTTTTAAGCTGCACCTAATTAAACACAGCTTTGCTCCTACTGGATGCTAAGAGCTTTACAGGTTACTGTTGGTATTAAATGAAAATTAGATACTTATCTGTCTGAATGTTACAAAGTTGATTGAAAAAAGATAATGCGTGAAGTCTGTGTCAAAAAAGAATATTGCTGATTCATGCTAATGTGCTTAGACATTCCTGAACTCTGATGGTTCACCAGTACCTCACAGTACAGCTCATAATCCTTAGCAGATAAATGCTTAATCCAAGATAAATCGTAATAAATCCAAATGAGATTAGACCTTTACCGAAATATTCAACGGGTGGTGTAAAAACATGTTTGGGTGACTGGGATAGATCAGTGGGAGTCACTGACTACATTATGTAGAGAAGTTCAGAGATTGCAACGACAGTTAAAAGCAGAAATGTACTGGCCAGTGCGTTCTGGCTGGGGGGCTGGTGCAGGCTGTCTTCACCAGCCTCACTTCTTAGCAAACTTCTTCTGATCTCCGAGTCTTCAAGGTTTATATCAGTGCTCTCTCAAAGTCACCTACTTTCTGAAACAAATGTTTTATTTATCTCCTCCTCCCTGCTCCTACTATTCTGAATCTGAATAAAACCTGCAGGAGCCTCAAGGCTAAATCATTCAGTGGGATCCGCGGGTATTTTCATCCCCTCTGTATTTGGTAGCTTACGCTATCAGGATGACTTAAGTATGTAAAGCACATCTTTGCATAGTATTTTAAAAAATCAAATAACCACATTAAGTAAAATTAATAACACTATGATTGACTAAACGCATTATAGTTAGAACTGAAAAAAAGAGAAGAAAAAATGTTTGCTGCTAAAATCTGTGATTGCTACAAAAGTCTAGAATCGTCACCCGGAAGAAATTTTGCCTGACTTTACTTAACCAGCCAACCGTAAACAAAAAGCTGCTGTCTTCAAGCAGAAGCATTTAAAAAAGTTATTTATTCTGTATATATATATAATTTTTTTTATTCTCTGTATATATGTATATATAGGATTTATTCTGTATGTATAACATCTCTGAGAAATCCTATTCTGGAAAACTCTGTTGCCTTACATTCAGCAATTGAAAAAACAAACCTACAAGAATTCACTAGTTAATAAATTGTAACATGGATTAAATGAAAATTCTAAATTAAGCTACCCATGTAAGCATTCTGTTAGTGTTACTGAGCAAACTCGGAGTTGTGATGCTAGGACACTGGCTTCATGGGAATTTTGTTGTGGGAAGAATTAAAGTTTGTATCTGATGTCCTCAAAGCCATTTCTGTGTTTATAGCTTTTATAGGTCAGTTGCAAAGATAAGCTTTGTGATGGCTTTCTACACTTGCCTTGAGAAAGTACTTATACTTGCCATTGCTTAACGTGCATAAATATTTACTTCTAACAACATTTGCTATTTAGTGTAAAAACAGTGGTATGCATAAACAATGTATTGATTCAGAATGCTATATTCTGAACAGGTGATTTCACCTTTGTGCACTAATAGCACCATTGAAGGAATCAGATTTTGTCACCACCTGACTTTAGCTAGTCCTGCTGTTTCATCATTAAGTCAGACAAGCAAAATTCTACACTAGGTGTTATTAACAGCGAAGTAGGTAGGCCACCTCTCATTAGCAAATCACGCCCCCTCCATTCAGTCCTGGTTTCTAAACTTCTGTAGATCCTATTGTTTGTTGCTCAAATTAGACAAAGGAACTGGGCGGACTGTGGGAGGAGTAAAGTGAATTAGATGCTCAGGTAGAGACAGATGTGTGCAGACAAAGCAACACAGGTGCTCTTCTAATTTATGTGTAGAATGAGCACTCGCGTCTTTTGAGTTGGGACTTCACATCGTTTTCATTGCCTACACCATACGGCTCATTTTTCTGGAGAAATGTAAGTTCTTATTTTAGAAGGCTGTTTTGTTGGTGGTTTTGTCATGTAACTAAGATATAAGGTAACATGAAAATGAACTAAACCCTTTACTTTGTATAGTACTTATCTAACTCATGCATTAGCGCTGTTCAGTTGTAAGAAACATTCACATTTCTTCATATTTGAGCACGTCTTTTCAGAGTAACAGTATCAGGCTTTACACTTCTCCAGAGCACAGACGACTTTCCTATGACTATTTTCTGTTGTATTTTTAAACGGCAGATAGGAATATCATCTGAATCTAAACTTGTATCATCAAGGAAATGCCACATAATGATCATTAGTTGTACAACAACATAGACCTTTTGCTACGCCTGTGGAGAAATATTTGCACTGTAACCAGATCTAGTAGGAACTATGAAATGGTACATACAAGTTTTTTGAGTATTAATTTTGTTTTTTTTTTTTCCAGAGGGCTAAACAAATCTAGTCAAGTAACTGAAATACTGAATAGTGCAGGCTCAGTATACTGCAAATAAAAAAGCTGTGCAAGAGATTTCATTTTCTTTGGGTATACAGAGTTTCAAAGTGAACTGCTTTTAGAAAAGCTGTTGTCTAATGGGGTGATACCTTATCATTTAATGGATTGATGCCCTTTTCTTGGCTATTGTTTGGAGCTAGACTTCTCAATTTTTAAGAATATCAATACCTCTACACAGTAGAGGGTGTAAGTCAGGAAGGATTTCCGTAATTCTGTCAAAATATACAGAAAGAAAAGATACAGAGCATCTATGAGTACAGCACACCACTTGGTTCAAAGAGAAATATTTTAGTATCAGTACACTGCTCAGGAGTAATGTTTTTTAATAGAATAAGATAGAGTGCACTAAAAAGTCAAACTCGCTTCCAGGGGAGAAAATTTTTTAAGTCTTAATTTTGCTTTGTCTGTATTTCTGACAGTATCATTTCAGATCTCCACTTTTTAGAATAGTTTCCATATTTTATGGGATGCTTGCATAGAGTCTATCACAGGTCCTTTCTGTATGTGATAGTGTGTCTCTAAAACAAGAAGATTTTGACCAAACTAATAGACAGATGAAGCCAAACAAACAAATTGCTGCTATGCTAATGTCTGAAACAGATGGCTCTGGTCCAGTGTTTGCTAGCAATTGTAATTCATTGTCAATCTGACACAGAATCATGTATGTCTTTCTGTCATTCTGTATGTACAGCATATAGGGAGAAATCTGGCTCAGGATACTCCACCCACAGCTAAATTTACACACAAAGAACTGAAAATCAAAGTGCATAAACAACAACAAATTCTGCTGCCCTTACTGGAAGCAGAGATTAGACCACCGTTTTGAAGTTTCAGGTACAGATCTTCAAAAGGCCTGAGATGTTAGGGATGGTCTTTCCTCACTTTGTGGTAGAAATACTCTTAAAATTAATGCAAGTTGTATAGATGTCTTGCAGCACGAGAGTATACCAGAGAATATACCCTATAAACTTCTAATGTTCTAGAGACAAGGTATTTTACTGGAATAGCTGAAATTTTGTTACCTTCAAACAAGCTCACTGAAAAAAGAAAGTCAAAAATGTAAATAGGTTTGCCTCCAGCCCCGTGACCAGGCCATACAGTTCAGACTGTGGGTCTAATTCAGCTTTCTGAGAGTCTCGTCTTTGCTGCTAGTGTATCCTCAGCTAAATTTAGCCTAATGTTAAGAATGACCTACACAGCAAGGAAATAAACTGTTTGAAAAAATATAGGACAAAGCTCATGTTTAAGGGAAAGCTTCCCACAATGTTCTATTTGTGGCACACGATCATACATTTGTGTCACATCATCTTATCCTTTCCTTGAGCATTGATTGAAAAAAAAAAAAAAAGAGGCTTTTTAACCTACTCCAAATTCTTCTCCGTACATCTTTATTAGAGGGTCACGGACCCGCTCAAAAGCAGGGGAAGCACCTCCAAGCAGATCAGACCGAATCCCATCCTGCCTGCTGCACTTACTTATTTTCACTTCCAAATCGTGAGGCACCTGGATGCTTCACGGCCCCGGGAGGGAGCCGAGCTGTGCAGACACGCCGGGTACGTAACACCGGCTCGGGTGCGTGCATCCATCCACGGGGGTCACCTCTCTGTGGGGCTCACCGACCCCCATGCGTACCCTCTCCCCCACCCCAGCTGCCGCTCATTTCGCAGCGCTCTCGGGTGCGGTAAGAATCCCTTCCCCTCCCCCCGCTCGCTCTGTCCCCTCCGCCCGGGCGCTGCCGCTGACAAGATGGCGGTGCCGCCTCACGCCGCTCCGTAGCGCTGCGCCCCGCCCGCCTGCGCGGGAGACCCCGTGGCCGCCACCGCCACGTGCTGCCGTCGCGCGCTGCCCGACTGCGCGCGTGTCGTGCTTCTCGGTGGCAGAAGATGCGCGTCCAAGGCATGGTGAGGAAGCCCCCGCACCCCGCTCCAGCTCCGCGCCCCACTCCGGCTCCCACGCGGGAGTGGGGATCCCGCTGCAGCGGCAGCTTCGGAAACGAGGGGAAAATGTGATTTATCGGGGGGGGAGGGGGAGTGTCGCCGGTCCCTTTTGCTCCCCCGACCCGGCCTCCCGCTCCGCGGCGGGAAAGGCGGCCGCGGAGTAAGGGAGCTCCCTGCTCCCCTCCGCGCTCCCCGTTCAGGCGGCGGGTCCGCCGCCGGCGGGTAAATGCTTCCTCGGGCCGTCGAGTGGCGTCGGGGGACGGAATGGGAGGGGAAGGGAAAGGAAGGGGGGTGGCCGTGTCTCCGCCGGGCTCCAGGCGGCACTTCGGGCGGGGTGGGGGACGCTTTGTGTGGTGCTGCCCGCATGGGCTCGGGGCCGCCAGGCCGCCCGCCCCGCGCTGACCCAGGGGCGTTTCTTCCGCTACTAAAACAACTCCTCTAAAAAGGGGGCACTCTTGCGTTGCGTTTCACCCGTAGTTTGCTTTTTGCTAGCTTCGGCTTGGGTTTTTGGGTTGTTTTCCTTACTTTTTTTGAAGAACAACAGATTGACGGGGCTGCCGCTGCGCGCCCGGTGCCCGCGGCGGTGGCTCCGCGCTCGGTAGCCTCCCCTGGCTGCTTCCCGTTCGCAGGGCCGTGCTGCGGGCTTCGCCGCCGCTGCCTGAGGGCGGGGGACTGCGGCTGGCGGCCTTCGCTGGCCGAGTGCGCTCAGAGGCTGGAGCGCATCGAGTGAGTGGGAGTCGGGAGGGGGAGGTTGGAACCTCCGTGTAGCTGCTCCGTCGGGATGGTTTCACTAAAGGACGTATCTACGTGGTGGCGAATTAAAGAGTTTCAGGCTCAATCTAGTTTACTGTGGTTAGCACAATTAAGGTGTTTTTAATTAAAATTTTTACCCGTGACAGTATAGTCTTAATTGCATAATACTCGCTATGGAAGTTAGCGCGGGTTTGTGCCGATAGCGGGTTTTTTTCCTGCGGTGGACTGATAATATTAAGTATTCCTAGCTATTAAAAGGGCAACTTTGATATATTTAAAACTTGCTTGCTTGTTATTCCGTATAATATAAAACCCGATGTTGCTAAAGTGAGTGTTAACCATTGAACACTTGTGTTAAAAGATCCATTTCTCTAAATATTTTCTTTGAGTGCTTTTCAAGCGCCATGGCACTTGTTGAAATGAGAGGCACGGACTCGTACTGGCTGTGGAGGCTGAGAAGTAAGGCTGCCTACAGTGATAAATCACCTTCTACATTTTGCCAAAGCAAGACTGGGGTAATTCATATTGCATTCCTTGTTCAATTTGTTTATTGGTTCTTAAGCAGGTCTCCCACTGCCTTGGTTGGAAGGTCATTCCACACAATGACACCCTCAGCACCAGTTAAGGCTTCTGTTGTCTCTTTGTATTAGTAGAAGGCCACATAATACTATTTAACAGATACGTTGGAGGTTTAGTTTTGTGCCAACACTTGGCCTTTTCTTGTAAAAAGGGCTAGGGAGAGCAGTTGAGACTTCTTTTTTTAAAATAAAATTAAAGCAGTTATCGGGTTTTTTTTTCCCTATTTAAAAGCTGTGGAACAATATTCGAAACCTTGAGCAAGAAAGCTTTTCTAGTGGTTGAGAAGCAGAACCTGCAACACACTCAATGCAAAAATGAAATTGATAGTCTAATTTTACTATCCACACTGAGTGACACGCAAAATAGTACGGAAGCCTAAATGATGAAAAGTAAATTAGATTTTTAAATTGGGTAACGTTTGAAGATGTTAGACTATTATTACATTTGTTTTCTTGTTAGCATTCTGAGATGTTTTAGGAAAAAGTAAGGAAAGATAAATCATACCAAAATAATTTAAATGACATTAAAAAAAAAATCAATTACAATGTGAGACTTATTGTTATGCAGAGGAAGAAGTCTTTGCACAAAAATAAGCCGTTTACTTTACTCCATCTATTGAGCAGAAAAATGTAGGTTTAGAGAGCAAGTGTCACATAGCTTTGGCGGTGGAGAGCCCTGCCAGTGGTGTGAGGAGATGGAGATTCCTGCACTCTTCTAGGTCAGAGTTGCTAATGAGATGCACAGGCAGTATATGTTTATCTAGATTTTAAGGAAGTTTTGAAACGCAGTTAACTTTTTTAGCCATATACAGGAAGGACTGAGACAAAAAGTCTTGGTCACAGTAAGTGCCTCAAGCTTAGAAGTTTCAAGGGAATGGCTTTAAGATGTGTGTGGTGGCATTGGTTAAGACAAGACTGCTGTATGGATTCAGTTTTGCAGAAGGGGGGAAAAAAGGTGACACCCTTTAGCCATGGGATGTACAGGAATCTCGTGGCCCTGCAGCCTCATAACTTGAAAAATTCCTGGGTGGCTTAATGGCCGGGGGGTTACCTTGTGCTAATGTGTACTATACCAGAACAGAGTTTTTTAAAAGCTAGTCAATTTCTGTTAAATGTGTGTTAAATGTAGAATTTTGGTTCCACACAGCAATGGAATTGACTTTCTGAAAGGTGGTTCTTGCTAAGATTTTGCCAAGCAGAAGTAGTTTATCTCAATAGGTCACTGGGTTTCAGGCCAACACTGTTGGGGAGGGGCAGGAGTTGCTGATTGCAAATCATTTTGCCATTTACAATTCTGGGATCACAGGTGGGAATTCCTTTTTTTACCTGTTCTTATTTTGCCTAGGTAAACCTGGGGTTATTACAGCAGGGAGTCAGCAACTTTTTATTAATTTTCTAGAAAGAGATGTGTAGCAAATAAGTTCTTTAGGTTGTGTCAGCATTTTTCTTTGCCTGTTTCTATCAGCATTAACTAACTGTTACTGTTCAAATCATCCTGGTAACAGTTTTGAAGAATGGCAAAAGTAATGTGAATGGATATATTTTCATGGAAGGGTAGTAGATAAGAGGAAAGAAGTAAAACCTTAATATTGCCAGTTAAATTCCCATTATCTGTAACTGCTTTTTGGCCTTAAGGGAAGTTCATACCTAACAGTAAAATCTGTGTGAAATCGCATCATATTTTTGTACTACTCTAGCTGCCTGGATAAAGGTAAAACAAGTGGAATGCAGCGTTACTGTCGTAGCACTGTATCAGGATCCATTTGTAGTAACTGTGGGTTTGCTCAGGATGAGTGGTGAGAGTGTATAATAATTACAGTTTTGGCCCTGTAAGAATAATACTGTCCTAGGCAGAAAAAAGAGTCTCAAAGCTAATGACAAAATGTGCCTGTCATGCGAAGTTAAATCTCTCAGGTATTTTCTTTACTTTTGCTCATTTTCTTAAGAACTTGGGTGGAAGAATCCTGCATTGAAACAACAAAGGAGTGCAAACAAGATGTAGGATGAAAGAGCAAGCTGAAAAATCACGACTAAACTCGGTAACAGTGACACAATAATTGTGGTCACTTCCAATTAGCCTGTTTACTTCACAGTAACAATTCAGATTTTTCTAAGAAAGTAGATACGTTGGGTGTTTTTTTAATTAGCTCTCCTTGATTTTTCTTACATATCTTAATTAAAAGTTTGGTTGTAGTTGTTAATTATGATGTACTTGTTTAGGCTTTTGTTTAGTCTTTGTTCTGTTTATGAATGCTGCCTTCGAACAGCATTGCTCTTACTCAAACATCTTGCATGATGGTTTTCCTTGGGGGTTACGGAAATGATAATCAGCCTTATGCTTGCTGTGTTTCCAGGTGCCAGTAAGAGAGACTCGCTGGAAACGATAGCTCAACAAACAGACATTTCGTGTTCTACTGTGACCCAGTCCGCTTTGTCAGAGATTGGATTTGAAAGCATTGAAGTGCTTACTGCTAGCCTCAACTGCTAGTTGAGGTTTTAGTGTTTCCCCATCGTTTGGGCATCAGAGTTCTGGTTTCAGTGGGCTTTTTCATGTGGAAAGAGGGTTATAGGGGAGAATCTAAATGTGGGGTGTACTTTCTGCAGGCAGAATGTTTTGTCAGTTTTTTTTCCCCCATCCAAATTGTTTGCAGCAAGTGTAGCACAGAAGCACAGAAAACTCTTGTGAAAAGAAGTAACATGTCAAATATTACAGTATATTGTTGGATTCAAAAAGCAATTGACTTGTGAACCGGGCTTGGTGAACCATTTTATTCACAATGCCTTTTCATTACTTATTCAGATAATTGATGCAGTGTTTGAAGTCCCTGAAGTGCATGGAAGCATCTGCAATTTCATTGACACAGTAAACGATTTTTAAAGAAGTAACGTACTTCTGTATCCTGACAATAGAGGAAATACGCAGCCTTTGTTTCCAAAATGATTTAAAGTTAATGCATGTGAGATGGGGTTTGGGATTTCCATAAATTAAGGACTTTTCCCACCTTTCAACAGTTGGGTTTTAGTACAGAAAAAAAACAAGTGTAGTTGCTATGTGGGTTTTGTACGACTTCAGTAAAAAGAAGAGTTCTGGTGCTTCCCCCCCTAATTATGACAAGTAATAATAGTAAATGCAATTATTGTAAAACTGCTTATACTTCTCCAGTTAAAGAATACATTGAACAGATGCCTCCGATTGCCAACCACTTCAGTGTGTTTACTGGTGCTTCATACAGCCTAGGTCATATTCTTGTTTTCATGTTTCTAAGTGCTCCTATAGCCTCTTCCTTCTGAATGCAGTCAGCTGCTCCCTGATTTGGTTTACATGCTCTTAGTGTCTCCCTCGGGTTCCCTCCATTCACCCGTCTTTGACAACAGCCTCTGCAAGCTTTGTTAATCAGCTCATCCATTTGCATTAGAAGGTGGGTTTTTTCCAGTGCAAGAAAAATTGCTTGCACCCCTCACTGGTTGCTGTCATTCCTTAGATTGGAGCAAATCTGTCCCCGTTTCCTAGTTTATTATCAAATTTATCACTTGCTGTACTTCTAGATAAAGCCAGAGAAAAGTGTAGTTTTTCCTTGCATGTGTGTCCATCTATGTTATCTGGCCCCTTGCCTGCCTTTATTTTAAAAAAAGCTTGCTTTTTCTTCTTGATTGATTTCTTCCACTTGGCTCCTTTCATTTTCTTCACTGACTAGTAGTTTTGTCACTTCTGGGATTTCATGCACTATTTCCAACACAGTTGACTTTATTTGAACCATTGTCCTCCATACTTCCATGCAATGTATAGCTAAAGACTTTTTGCATCTTGTTGTTGCTCAAGTTCGTCTGCCCTTGATTTTTAGGTCTTTTTCAGCTAGGCACGCTGGCTTGCTATAAATGCCTACGTGCTGATGCTTTTTTATGGGTAATAGATAAAGAGTGCATTTCCTGACCTCCCCAGCAAGAATGTTCACTGCATATCCTTTTGTGTTTACTTCCTCTTAAAGAAATTTGGAATTACGTACATGTTAGTGTTTTTACACCAGTTTGTGCATTTTGACATACTTGGCTGTTTTCTTTAGTTGCAGTAACCCATTGTGAAGCTACTTTTGGCTGAGCTGTTGCTCAGTCCTTAATGCAGACCCCACGATTCTCGAAGGTATATAAAGAATATGGTTATTGTTTAATAGAAATACTTTTATTGGAGAAGCTTTCCAGATCAGAAGAGAAGGCCTGGTACCCTTGGGGCAGAAAAGACTTGCCCATCTCCTATGTGCATTGCTTGATATAACTTCAAAACCTCACTTTCCTGGAAGGAGTCTCCTAACAGATACAGGATCTTAAAGCCCCCCTCTGCTGTAGTCCTAGGTGTAGGTGACCGAAGACTGCCTCCCCTCATGCATGCCGATTTATGGAATTAATACACTCACACCCCCCACAGGTAATCTGCTTCTACATATTGGGGGATACATTGAGTTAGGTGGTGTCTGGCTGCTGTTTCCTGGGGGTTTGTGGAAGGGTAGCTGCCAGGCTGCTGGGGGACATGTGTTCAGGTTGTGCTGTAGAGCTGTATTAAGCACCCGTGTCTCTGCTAGAGAGCTTATTACTTTACCTAGGTGTGAGATCAGCAAGCTTGATTCATATAAGTTTTGATATAAAGCTGATGCAATACTCTTGTTTCCAGATAGGTCACCTACCAACAGATTTTAATCGTTGCTCCTCATTCGAGTAGCTGTGTTTTTTAACAGCTTTTTGTTTGGTTTTGTTCCTAGGTTTCTAAGAAAAGGCCTTATCCTGTCCTGCTTGTCTGTTGGTCATGTATTCCCTGCTTAATAGCTTTCTAACCCACTGGCAAGTCATGAATGGATGACAGAAAGATGGAAGTTTGAAAGATGCTAAAACTGCTACAAGCTTTCCAAAATAAAACATCCAAGAAAAGCCTTAATTTGAGTTCATCCCTTTGATATAAGGGAATTGCACAGCAGCAAAGCTGAGCAGTGAAACCTTAGAGAAGCATTTCCACAGGACAAGGTTCCTGCTAGCAGCATTGATATGTGGGAGATTATTTCTTCCATGCTATGATGAGAAGAGATAAAGCACTCTGTGTACGCTTATTGAGATCCTAGGTAGTATCTCATAATCCAGGCAATTTACTTCTTGGTTGAATCGAGATGCCTGTTGTCTGTTGGTGTTTGCAATACTAGCCTTTCTGTTAATGTACCCCTTGTTGAATTCAACTGCTTTAAGGAAAGCATCAGCTTTAATTATGTCTTGGAAGAGCCATTGAAATCCCTCTCCTTGTGAGTTTCCCCTCTCTGCTACGGTTTGTACTTTGCTCGCTGCAACTCAGGCTCTCACATAAGCCTGCTCGCTGCAGCTGTACTCTGACATGGCAGCAGCCAGATGAAATTAATAAATACAATAGATGAAAGTGGTCAGGGAATCAAAGATGAAAAGAGATTGGTAGAGAAGGGAAAATTGGCATTTCCTGTAGTTAGTAGTACATTGAGCGGTTTGGTTTGTGTGCTGTTTGACCAGGAAAGCAGATTCTGGAGGAATGGTGTGCCTAGAAAAGAGAGAGATAAACCTGAACTAGCAGCAGATGTCTTAGACATGACGGCGTGTTTGACTTGATGCTGGGATGTATTCTTACTGATAGTCCCTCTGACCTGCATAAATCTGTGTAGGTTGTTCCTTGTACTCAGCTAAGGGATCTTGGGTCCTACTCAGGGCTCCATGTGTAGGTGGGAGGAACCTGTGGGAATGTCCGCCAGGCAGCACATAGTAGCTTGGCCTAACAGTTACGTGATTGAGGCAGGAGCAAGAAGATCAAAAGCAGCAAATGCTGTGTATGTGTGATGCAATTCCATGTCATACTGGGCATTTTCCAGTCCATCAAGTACCTTACACTGGCTGTGAATAAAGCCATGAGGTTTCATTCTTTCACATGATTTGTGAAGCCTCTGGTCTCCTTCCCAGTAAGTCGAAGTACTGTGATACCTTAACACCAACAGGACAGCCCAATTTCCCACTTTACCAGTGGGACCTAAGGAGGAAGAGGAGTTGCCACTCCACATTTCCCAGATGCATCGGGCAATGTGACCAGAGGGGTGAGAAACTTGCTTTCCAGCCCAGATATCTTCCTCTGTCAGCAGAAAGGAAAGAAACTGATGCCAGACTTCTCTCCTCTTGTCCTCTGCTGGTATGTGGGGGAAGATATTAAGGTCAGCCCCAGGCTCCATGTGCTGTGACAGCGTAGGTTGTTCCCTTTACACAGATGGTCTAGCTAATGAGAGTACATTGCTGAACAGAGTTCTGAATCAGGGTTATTAACACCCAGAACTAACTACCCTTAATGGAACCACATAGTTCAAAGAAATCATCTGTAATACCAGGATGCAGCATGTAGTACAGACGCTTATTTTTGGATCAGTGTGCCTGTCAGTGCATCTGACACATCTTACCCTACAGGTGTTTATGAAGATACTAAAAATATCCATCCGACCCCTATATGTGAGAGGTGAGTTATCGGAGTGTACAGCTGGAGCTGTGCAGCCTGTTGTCCTCTTTCAATCCACCATCTCAAGGATGATGTGGTCTCCTTATAAAGTGAAGGGATGGGTTAGTTTTTCCCCCTCTCTAACGCAGTCCTGAGCTTAAACAGAGCACCTGGACGTGTATATTTGGAGCTGGCTGTAGATGAAACAGGTCAGGGTATAAGACCCAGGAGTGCACCTGGCAGTGGTGTGTCTCAAGGTCTTACATGCTGGACTTCCCAAATCTCATGCTGCTCCCTGCAGATCACTCTGAAAACCTGCTTGAAATTTTGCCAGGGTCTGTTGATTATGTAGCACCGAGCAATGTGTTCAGGATGCTCTTGTGGTATGGGACTGTTGTGGGCTGACATGCTCTTTTCTGCTAGCCCATCAGCAGTCATGCTTTAACAGAATGGTTAGGCTGAGCTTGTGGACAGGATGGGAAAGTGCTGATAGGCAAATTGGGTACACTAGAGCATCTGGCCTGTCCATCTTAATCTGAACCTTACAAGCAGTCTCTTGTGTAGAAATTGTGAAGTGGGGTTTTTGCGGTTTCCTAATAAACTTAAAGTAAAACCTTCATTAATCTTTATTGCAGTGTCTTTAAGATGATTTCTATCAGGCTCTCGTTGAAGCATTTGGAGCTAGATATTACTGTGTACACACTTACATGTTGTTTTTTCCCCAACATTCATTTTTAGTATCTGGTCTTCCTTTGGTTTGCATAGTTGATGTGACTGTATCTGAGATGGGTTTTTTCTTCATTGACCACTTAAAAGCTTATGAAACATGTGCAATAGTGTCTAGTTTTGACAGATTTATCAAATAAATTATTGTTACAGTCTTATGATACAGAAGGAAAGGTTGTCCCTGTTTTCCACATGGGCAGCAAGTGATGAGATTCAGGGAGTTTACTTGAGGAAACCTTGCATCTGTCAGCAACATGTGCACAGCTGCAGTTTTTATTGTGGAAGCAGTGTCATGGGCACAGGCCATGCATACGGAGCTCTTGATGAGAAAGGCTGGAGTCGTCTCGTACTTAGCAAGCCTTGACTGATGCCAGTGGAAAGAAGTTTGGTGTGTGTGAAGTAATCTGGGTTGCTGAGGAGTGTCCTGTGCTAGCAGGAGTTTCCTAAGCAAAGTCTTTGTGTTCCAGCTTGTAGCAGCTGAGAAGGGACAGTGGCAGGAAAACAAATAAAGCCATGTTGTCACCCACCAGCCTGGGGTAAGCTTAACTAGCTGAAGAGGGTGCTTTCATAGTACTTACCTGCATTCTCAGTGGTGACCATCTTCCAGTTACCAGTGAGGTTAGTAGGAGTCACTGGCTAATAGTTTTGTTGCGTCCTAAACTTAAATAGTTCCATTAACCTAAAACAAGTCATAAGTTGAAATTTCCACTACCACAACATTGCACCTTGTGACATGCATCTATAGTGAGGGAAGCAAAAGGTCACTCAGACAACAGAAACTGAAGGAAATAATCTGGGGAAAGAGATGATACAGTCATGCTGTAGAGAGTTTGCAAATTGTTGCCAGAAGCTGAGATTGTGAAGTATTCCACAGCATCACTGGTTTCTGGTTTTCCTTTACCCTCAGAGTTAGCACCTCTCCCACAGCAGAATAAAATCTAATCTCTTAATTTATGCAGTTTAAGAAAGTAAATGTTCTTTGTTCACTTAGGTGTATGTTGGTCATCCATGGTCTCTTGAAACATTATTTTGAGTTAATTTTTTTACTTGATACATGTCTCTCTGTACCCAGGGTCTATGGAAAATGTTAAAAAAGAGGCCTGTTTCATTCATTAGGTGAATTTAAAGTTCCTTCCTTGTTTGATATCAGATGAACAATTAAGTTTTATTTGAGCAGAGCAGGGTGTCCCTAGATGCAGATTACGATGCATCCAGCAATACTATTAAAAGAAAGATTGTTTGTTGTTGCATTTGGGAATCCTTATAAAACATCAGGAAAACTGCCAAATAAATGTGTTCAAGCAGTGGAGTGAAATATTCTTAAACTGCAGGGCAATGGCCTGTAACAGGACGGGGTTTGATTTGATTGTTGCTTTTTCCAGCAGTCATAAATAGGATGTAGTGGAACCCTTTTTTTCTTGGGGCTTTGGTGTTTGGAATTACAGTCCAGAATCAAAGCTTCTGTTAGAGAGCTTCTAACATAAAGTTACTAGGAAAAAAAGCTATGGTGAGTTTTATCTTGCTTCCAAAGATGTTAGGCTTTTCCATATACAGACCGATGTCATCTTGCAAGATGTGCTTTGTCTAGCTGTTGGAGGTGCATTAGTGTTGGCCTTGGTTATTGGTGTCTGATCTGGTTCCCTGGACTGTCTGAAGCTTGCCTGCCTTGAATTGCTGCTCATACTTAAGCACCACAGTACTGAATTACGACGAAGATCACAGTGTGATAGCCCCAGTGAGGCTAAAGTTGGGTAAACGTGGTCTCTAGCTGATGCTCACTTGGATGCATCCACCTTGGTAAGCTGGTCAACCCATGGTGGCATTGGTCTGACCCAAGGATGGGCTTTCTACCTGAGCTAGGCTCCCTTGTTGGTCGCTGGCAGTCTGCTTAATGTATAGCCAGTGAAGTCAAAAGTGTGGTCTATCTTATCCTAAAAGAGGTCTCCAAAGCAGAACGGATGCATTGCACCATGGAAGGGACAGTTTCCCATCACTGCCTGTAGACAGTTTGTAGACAGGGGTTTGGAGAGACAAACTTCCCTGCAGACATGTAACCTTAGGAGAGGTAAATTCATCCTGGCTGCCCCAGGTCTGGTAGAGCTCATCTCGTCATGTACCATTTTTGTCCATAGACTGGTTAAAAACAAGGGCAGCCTGGCCACAGCTTCATCTCTCTTACCTGCCTATTGAGTTAAGTCTGTCTGAAGTCGTGAAGAAAATGTATTTGCTTTGGAAGAGGCAGTTTAAAGCAGAAGTAAACTTGCTCTTAGGTTAACCTTCCAGCTTCTCCAGCTAAGCTCTACAAGATGCTTTGAAATCCAAGCACCAAATACGTATTGGCTTAGGAGTTATAACAAGTTATTTATTAGGAAGTTTAGCCTTCAAACTATTTTTATGGCTGCTAACATATTTTGAATGGGTTTCTTAAAAAATGTGCTAAAAATACCCATTGTTCTTCATCTGCCCTAGTTTGAAGTAAGCTAAAAATCACCCACAAACGTTATGTCTGATGTTTTCCAAAGAAGAGCTTAAAGAAAACCCTAAGTGTGCATGGAAATCTGAGAATAGGGCAGGAAAACCTTAGGCCTTCCTGAATAGTTGCCCATATCCAAACACGCAAGCTCTATAAACTGTGGAAAGCAAGAAGAGCCATAGATCTATTTTTTAGCTGCGTTTCTTTAGCTCCCTGCTTGTCTTTCAGTTCAGAGAGTTCAGAGTTAACATTGGTCTTTTCCTAAACACTGCTCTGTTTTCTACCTCTTACTCTTTCTGTATTCAACCTCCTTTGTTTCCCTTTTTGTTACAAAATTGTACAGAATTGACTACAGAAATGACAATCATGTGGGCTGTGTTGATGAGGGAGCTGTTTATTCACAAGTTTTGGGGTACCCCTCAGCAGCTTATATAACCCTTATGTCCCAAGGAACGCAATAAATGATATGCACAGGAAGTTTTTCACAGGCCTTGAGTCTTGCAACTAGCTACAAGGCAAACTTTGATTTAAACAGTTTTAAACTTCCTTTGCTCCTTTTGAGCACCCTGGGTTTGGGTTGGTAGGGCTGACACAGATGTGATTGGGAAGTTTTTGTGACACATGCATACTGCCTACTGTTATTAAAATAACTAAGTGCCCACTGTTCTAATGAAAAGTAATCAGGACACTTAATAGCTCTTGACAGTTCATATTGTCTCCTGTATCTTCCCTGGTTCTGCATCCTTCCTGTGTAATTACAAGTTGTAGGATACAACAACCCTTCCGCACGCTGCTCATCGGTCTCTTTTGATTCCCGTGGTGGTACTTTTCTGATCTAGATGCCTCACGCTCTTCCCCAGATCTCTTTCTGATCGCTGTCTCAAAGCTTGGAAACATCAGCACATTAATCCCTCTTCCAGGTTTTTTATCTTTGCTCTTGTTATTGATATTATTAGGCCTGAGTGCAGGGCATATAGCACACTGTATTACAGATCGGTTCAAACCAAATCCATCAACTTTTCTAAAATTAGGCAATGCTGGTTGAAAGACCCAGTAATGTTTTTTTATGATGGTTTTTTGCTTGTACATAGGCACATTAAAAATGGCTGAACTCATGTAAATCTCCCTGGTAAGTCTAGACTTCTTCAGTGTCTAGGTCCTTTCATTATTTACAAGTAAATACATTTTAAAAATGCAGTCATAAATCTTTGAAAACTTCTTCATTTGTGCTCAGTTGAAACTTTTAACTGTATTATACAAAATTGACAGCAGCATAGAAATGTTTTAACTTTCTCTATAGGTAGGGTTGAATCCTTGTTGTAGCGATGGAAAGTAAGCTGTAAAATTGATCATAGAATCATAGGGGTTGGTAGGGACCTCGAGAGATCATTGGGTCCAACCCCCCTGCCAAAGCAGCTCCCCAGCTCATACTGCACAGGTCGGTGTCCAGATGAGTCTTGAATATCTCCAGAGATGGAGACTCCACACTTCCCTGGGCAGCCTGTCCCAGGGCTTTGTCACCCTGACTGGGTAAAAGTTCCTCCGCATGTTGGTGCGGAACTTTCTGTGCTCTGATTTGCAGCCATTGACCCTTGTCCTGACCCCACAGACCACTGAAAAGGGGCTGGCCATTTCCCCCTGCAGCCCATACTTAAGATACATATAAACATTAATAAGGTCTCTCCCTTAGTCTTCTTTTCTCTAGGCTGAATAGTCCCAGTTCTTTCAGCCCTTCCTCATAGGGGACATGCTCCAGGCCCTTAATCATAGCCTCCTCTGGACTCTCTCCAGGAGATCCCTGTCTTTTTTATACCAAGGATACCAGAACTGGACACAATGCTCCAGGTGGGGCCTGACCAGGGCAGAGTAGAGGGGGAGGATCACCTCCTTTGACCTGCTGGACACACTGATGCACCCCAGGATCCCATTGGCTCTCTTACGGTATCTGGTGTTGAATCAGAGTTTTAATACCTCTAAATTTGAAATGATTAAAATAAAATCAGGGGACCAAAGGCATTGAAATGTATATTCCTGAGCCCAAAGTAAAAGAACTGGGAAGGAGGAAAAGAATTGCTAGTCTCTGTTATTGCTGCGTTTACATGTTTACCTAGAGTGTATGCTGCCTTTTGCTTTCCAGTCTCACAGCACTGACTGTGGCTTCTTTAAAATGTATTGAAAACTGGCCAGCAAGACTCCGTGTGACTGAGTGGATGCTGTATTTTACAAAGCATTGCTCAGGAGCTGGGCAAGGAGCATAGAGTCAAGGACATCGCTGGCCTGTGGATGTGCTGGGAAGGTGCTGAATCATGTTCACCAAACCCTTCCTGCACTGTAGCAGATGTGCTGGCCCACCTCCCCTGTTGTCCTGTACCTTGATGTTCACAGGAAACCTTTGCTGAGGCTATTCACTGACATACATGCATGCCTAAATCTTTATGGATCCCCAGCTTTCAGGTTTGAAAATGAGGATGTGGTTCCCATCACTAAGACTTCTCTATCAGAGCTATTTACGTCTATTCATTTTGTTACCTCTGCTCTGGTGTGCCCTGGAGAGTTTTGTTCCAGTCTCCTAGCGTTCAAACATAAGTATCCCCAGTGGGATTTGCAAATACACACATCTTTGGAAAATTGGTGTGTGATACTTAAAGCAGCTATGCAGTATCCAAATTACACATCTCATAAGGCATGAAAAAGAAAGTGGGCAAGCAACATTAAATAGCATATTTGTGCAAAAGCAGCTGAAGTGTGATTTCTGTGGGAACTGTGACTACTTGCCTAAGCTTCATGTCTCTAAATTCCTCATTTAGGGTTGTAAGTATATAGGGGTGTTTTTGTCTGGTTTTGCATCTAGTGTCTCTTCATTTCAGACCTCTTTAAGGAGATGGATCTCTGAATGAATTTCTTTTGCAGGCCCAGATCAAAAAGGTGGTACGTTTTTTCCAGGTGGATCCATGGCATATTTAATCTCCCCAGCATCAGGGGGAATCTTGTACACCACCTAGTATATTGCATCAGCTTGCACAGTTTATCAGTGGGGTCCACAGCAGGGGCCAAAGAGGAGGCAGGGACCAGGTTCCTGTGCCTCCATAGAGGATAATCAAATAAAAGAAAATAATAAAAGCTCCAAGCCATGTCGGTCATCTTTTTCACCTACTGTTTCCTCCAAAATTGTATTCCATCCTCTTTTCTGGGGGAGTGGTGTTCTATTACCATAACTGTTGCACATTTTGTAGTGAAACCTTAAAAATTTGTCTTTTCAAATATGAGTTCAGTAACCTTGAAGAGCAATGGCTTGAAGAGTGTTCTCACTGTTGTGTGAGGTCTGGATCACCCAAACCTTGATTTCCACAGGGCAATTGGTAGGATGTTTTATTTTGCTTGCTGTTTTTAAACTACTCAGTAGCTAATCAAACTATGTTATTTGCATAGACACTTTGTAAGCTGTTCAAATAACCGTGCATAGGTAAATAACCTGTTCAGCCATTGCTTTTCCCTGTACTCCCTAGTCTATCCCATCTCCTGCACACACAGAGAAGAGCAGTCTGCTTTATTGAACTGATTACTTCTTTGTTTCTGTTTTCTTCCCTGACGTCTGACTTTGGGAACAACTTGCCCCTAGCTTTTCCATCGGAGTTCGTGGATTTCAGTGTCATGAAATGCATGTTTAACTTGTCACATTTTCTTGTCATTTCATGGTTGTTTAAATAGTTTTTCTCTCTGTGTACATTCATAAGGGGTTTGCACCCCTTGATGTTCCCTTTTTCTTCTGTTGCCTTTTTTTTTTTTGGTTAGTCACACAGAGAGTTTGCCAGTGGCATAGGTGATGGGGGATATTTTAAGTTATGAGATCTGCTGTTGAGAAGTCTGTGTGAGCTCAGTGTGGTTAAAGATAGTGTTGATCTGAGATTTTGAACTGGAGACTGTTTCCGCAGAGCTTCTTGAATTACTGCATAGGGCAAACCCTAGTGCTTGTATTGTGTAATGTCCTTTCCCAGCCCATTGTCTTCTATTAAATCATCTTACAGTTCAAACCCATCTCTTAGGCTCTTGTGCATCTCCTTTGTTCCTCATTCACTTGCACCCTCCTATCTGTCAAAACAACAAAATACTTTGATTGAAATTAAATACTAACTTTACGACAGGAATGTCTTGAAAAAATAAACATAGTTCCGGGTCTGTTAGGCCCCCTGGAAGAGTGGGAAATGAGGAGATGGAAAATCCCAGGTTGTAGTTCACAGGTATCAGGGTTTAAATGGTTTGCTATAATCATATTAGGATAGAATTAAACTGAGTTCTTTATTTTGTACTGCAGCGAAATAGGGCTGTTACTGATCACTTTCTCCTCCCTCTTGCTTTGATGATTAGTGTGAAAACTCAAGCAGCAAAGATTACAGGAGTTCTGCAGCAGTGTACAGAGAAACTGGTGTGAGAGAGTCTGAGTTGGGAGTTTCACGTCCTTGCACATGAGAGCTCTGGTGCTTCCCTAATAGACTGAAAATGAGACCACTGCTGCTTTATAAGAGGTCTGTTCCAGCCACATTGCTCTACAGCTTGGCAGATGGTGGCATGTGAATGGTTTCATATTGATTGGATGGATTTGCCTCGGGGTAAGAGGAGTGTGGGTCCTTAAAGATGAGCTCCTAGATTTTTTCTTTTTATTTGAGGAAAAAACCTATTTATAAAACACTTCTCTTTAAACTGGAGGAGTGTGTGGTAATGAAAGCACTGAAGTTATTACCTGGAAACAAAGTCCTTAAATTATCACAAAGACCAAAAAGCCAAGAATACTTATTTACTAAATGATTACGTTTTTACATTAGAAGAAAGTGACACTTTTAATTAGTGTTCAAGGCATATGGTGAATGAGAAAATAAGCTTATTTCATGCAAACAGAAATTGATGCAAATAACCTTTCTCCTCATATAAAAAGGGATGACTTGAAACTCAATACATATTCAAGAAGGTTAAGTCATTACTGCATCACTTTAGTATTAGTTAAAGGCCAGCAAAGAAAATCACTACTCTGCATATACTTACTCAGCAAGGATCACTATAAAGGAAAAAAATAGGTGATGGTACTTCGTAGGTGATAAATCCGAAGAAGCCCTTATCCATATAATGCATTTATTCTTTAACTTAAATAAAGAACCTTTTGGGTTCTGCCTTAACACAGGTGCCTTAATTCTCCAGTGATTCATTCCAGCTGGTCAAGGCATTTTGTGATGCTCTTTGTTGTTCTTTCTCCCACCTCTGTTTTGGGCTTTAATCTTTTAAATACTATTTTGTGCCAAAAGAAGTAGAAACAACTTTTCAAATGTGCGTGTATGGCACCTAACACAAAGATCCAAATTCCATTCCAGTGTCTGGGTGTTGCTGTAGAATTACTGAATTACTTTTTTTTTTAATAGCAATGGAAGTATTCCTTTAGATATTTGACCTTAAACAAAGTGTGGCGGCAACCCCAAAAAAATACCATTTGGACACGTAGGAATGGAGAGAGCTTGGTAACTTAGGGGATTCGTGTGCTGTTGAGAACTGGATTCACAGAATTGTAGGGGTTGGAAGGGACCTTCAGAGGTCAAGTCCAACCCCCAAATACACGGATCCTTTCCGTGTATTCCAGTCTTGTGCTCTGATGCGTGCAGTAGTGATTTCATAAATTAATTCTAGCCAAAATACGTCACGGCATTACCTTACCGAGTTGTCTTCCAGTATGCTTGATGGTATAGGTTGGATTTTCCAGCAGACTTTACCTGTGTGTGAATTATTTACATGCTGAATTTTGTGTTCCCATGAAAGACCACTGCTGTGCTGGACTTGATGCTAATTTTGTTTCTTCTCCAGTACAGACCGTTTCTATGGGTGTGCTTTCCCTTTTAATTGCATTTCATTCTCAGAACTGGTGGATTTTATCATTTAGTTCACTTTTGTTGAGTGAAATGCTCCTGTATAAATTTCAAGGTCCCTTTAAAAAAAAAGTTAAATGATTTTTAGGTTTTTGTGTGTGTGAGCTTGCTTATGGGGAGGAAACAGCATAAAACAGTGCAAATTCCCCCCCCCCACTTCTGCTTGATAGGCGTTGGGGGGGGTGGTGGAGGATTTTTTGCTGTATATCACAACGAGCAGTTATTCCAAGGAAAATCTTAAAAGATGGTTACTTGAATCTGTGTACACTGCCCACCTGGTGGTTATGGAGTGAACTGTTACTTTAAAGAATAGTTTAAACAACAGCCATGTTTGGGGCAGGCTAATCTTGCAAAGAGAGCAGTACATATAACAGGAGTCTACAGTGTGATAAGGGGAAAATTCAGCTCACTGACTAGATGTTTTAATGTGCGAACTCTAGGGAAATAACATATTGACTATTCTGTTGTGCGCAAGAAAATTGAAGAACCCTTTGCAGACAGAGGGCTTGCAAAGGATTCTTTCTGTTTCTCTTAACCAAAATCTGTGGCAAGATGTTTGAAATCAGCAGGACGCTTAATGCTGCTTTGTTAAATAATGAGGTAATATTTTGTCACTTTTTCTGGGCAGCATCTGTTTTTTCTCTTTTTTTTCATATGTTTGTGAAGGATTCAGTTTAATCTTATGAAAGTGAGAGATTTAAAAAGAAAAATCATTCTTCGATTTATTTTTTCCTTTTGATGCTTTTGGAGAATTGGGTTGTCTTTTATTTGCGGTTTCAATCGGCTGCTGTTGCCTAGGACATTATGCCACGTAAGGCTTCTAAACTGCACAGAGTAGGTAGTTATTAACGCTGAATTGGCTTCTGGTATAGTCCATCTGGGCTCTGTATGAGAGAGCTTGCTAGCGGCTACTGATGCTAAGATACCCGCAACCTTTGGGATGTATGCGTGGTGGAGAGGGGCTCAGTGATATGAGATCACTTCTTTTAAGGGAAACTGTCATTAATGAGTCAAGAAACTGCTCATTTATGGTAAGGAGAGGGAGGGGGGGCTGGGAAACAACCCTGTGATTTCATTTTGATATTGGATTAGCTGTTTAAGACAAGTTTCTTTTTGTGGGGATGGAAGATTGCATTAAAAATATGCTTTGCTCAGGGGCTTGCTGGCTGGTGCTGGAGAGACTGTATTGAGAATCTGATGTTTTACAAATGTGTCACAACCGTGATGCGGTGGTCAGTCCCTTACCCTGAAAGATAAATGGTACTATTGGAAACACGAGAGTAAGGTTGACTTTTTCAACAATAGGATTCTGCCTTTGTCTTTACAGAGAGGCCTCCGAGGATGTTTGAGCGTTTGTTTTAGTGATCCCCGGGAAAACTGCATGTGTGGGGTGCTTTTTGGGAAAGTGGTCAGTGTGAAGTATACCTGGATTTATAGACGGATAAGATAGCTAATTTTTTTCTTAGAGGAGCAGCGTGCAATTACTGTTTCAGAAAAATGGCTGAATCTTTTGATATGCATAACGAATTTATAGTAACAAAGTAGGATGAAGTTGAAAAGACTTAAAAATAATTTCTTGATGCTTTCTTTGGTGTTATTAACCCCTGAAGAGACCTTAAGTAAAAATTTGCATTACAAATCTAACTTTAATATTCGATGTATATTTGCACGAGAACGTATAGTAATATACTAGCTCTGTAGCGTTTTGATGCCTGTGTATTCAGCCTAATAGGTCACTTAATATTTGAGTTCGGAAACCTCTTACGAGCTAGTCTAATCTTTGCTAGTTTTTACCAAGCTACAAATGTGCTCAAAAAGATGCATGGTGAGAGAAATCCTCTGCAGCCTTCTACATTGTTCTTACTTTAATTGAATTCAGTGCTCATTCCACAAATAGATTGTAGAATGTCTTTTAAATGTTGGGGGTTTTTTTCTCCTTGCTTGGTCTGCTTGTAGCTAGACTTTATAAGCTTACTGTATTTCATAGGTTTTATTGGTGTGTTTAGTCTGTGTATGTGTTAGAGTGTGTCTATGGTTTAGAGAAATTTTAAATGTACAGAATGTCAGCTAAGAGCTTAGCAGTTTGGAGGGCATATTTATACTTTTTTTTTTTTTTTTACAAAAAAAAGCCAAACATAACAGATAGTAATTGTTCTAGGAGTTTACATATTTTTGAGAATGTTTTTGGTGATCTGTAGCCAGGTTTTCTTTCTTTATAACACGGCCCATCCTAGCTTTCTCCGGTTTTGACTCATGTATTTAAAAACCGCTTGCAATGATAATGAATCTTTAAAAAACATTTGGCTGTTGATATGAATGTGTGAATGATAAAATTCAACAATTCCTACTTGTGTTAATAGAGTAATACTCAGCTGCTTTAGTTGAGATGAATGTAAACTGAAGGTTAGTTGCAATTACAGGATGCCATGCCTTGCTACTTTAGCCAAGCATGCTTTAGGAAAATAAGTCCAAGCAAGAGCAAAGTAATGAATGCTTCGAACTTGTGAGAATTTTTAATAAACTTGCCATGGTCAGGAGAGGGTAAAATATTGCTGTTTGGAAGTGAAGTTTTGTTAGTTTGTCAGTGGCAGTGAGCGGAGGATTAATGAGTGTGCATTGTTAAGTTAAGCACGTTCCTCTCTGAGCATGGAAAAAAAAATTCTTTGAAATGACCAAAGTTTGCTGTCATTTTATTTCCTGTAGAGAGCTGAAGAATAATGAAGTGAGGTGGCGAAATAGTTCTGACATACAGCTGTCGTTCAGGGGGAGCGTCCTGATAAATAGGTGTCTGCTGCGCTTTAGCATCAAGTGACAGCAATATCAAATCCACTTCTAAAAATATGTAGTTAAAAAAAAAAAACCCAACCCAAAACCCACCAAACCTTGCAGGGCCAAAGGAGGAGAAGATGGGTTGATAATTAAAATCAATAGTACCTGAAAATAAACGCAGCTCTAAATGCACGTCGAAGTGCTTTTGTTGTGCCTTTAAGCCTAGAGGCAGATCATTAAATATGCATTTCTCCGGAAAGCAACTGTCGAAAAAGATAAGGTGGTTAAAATACGCCAGACCTGAGAGCCAGGCGTGCAGGAGGTAAGAAGATGTAGGCACTGAAGCATGGCCGAGGTATGACATCGCTGCGGCCGAGGGCTCCTGCGCCGGTGGGTTGGGAAGAGGTATAAAAAAAAAAAAGGAAAAAAAAAAATATACGGGGATGCGTGTTGTTTCTTCAACCGGGCCTTAATTACTAGACACAAGCAGCAGTTCAGAAATCTGGTCTCTGTTGTTGTAGAGGTCACCAAATCATTAACATTGTCAATCTGGCAGCGGCTAATTTCAATAGCACCTGATGTCGCAACGCCTCCCCGCGCGGCGGCGGCCAATCAGCGCCCGCCCGCCGCTGACAGATGGTCCCATAAATGGATGTCAAGGGGAGACGCCGCCAGCCAGTTCCAGCAGGGCTCCGCGCCGCTCCGCCCGCCGCCGGGGGCTGCCGCACGGGGACAGCGGTACCTGATTTTTAAAAAAAAAAAAAGAAAAAAAAGCCAAAAAAAGAGAGAAAATAATAATATTTCTTTATTATTATTATTCTTATTCTCGCTGCACAAACGTCTAGCACTGTGCTTTGTGGATCTTCTAAAAATAATAATAAAAATAATTCCCTGAAACCTTTAGCAAATCTGTAGAAGAGTTGAAGCCTTTCAAGACCCAATATTTGCCATTAAGAATGGTTATGGTAGGTATTAGTAGATTTAAAATCGGATTGTAGCGGGTTGATATAGAGGTAGATATAGAAGCTAACATACAGATTTTTCCCCGAATCTGCATCATTCTCAGTCTGTGTTTTCACATGAATTTAGTTTTCTGCTACTGATGTGTTTGTACATGATCTCTCCTTCTTCCCCC
>VZTU01034230.1:80096-167360 GCA_013400835.1 Zapornia atra
TTTCTCTCTCCTCCTGTCTCTTGCTCGCTTTCATATTTAATGTGTGCGTATCCTTTAATAAAGGATGTACTTTGTCGTTTTAAGGTAATTGCGATTTCTCTCAGAATAAAGAAAAAAGCTCATTTCTAATGCGAGGCTGGTATGTGGCTAACTGAAATGCAAAAGGAAGAAGAGGCTTTTTTTTTTAAGGTGGGGAGGGGAGTTAATTTCCACATTGACATTTTGGAGATACAAATGCAGAGCAAAATCCTGGGGGGTGGGGGGGGGTTGGCGGTGGTGGAAAAAAAGCCTCGAGATTGGTAATTTTCTTTTGGTGGACTGCGCAATAGGTATGGTAATTTTAAAAGAGGGTGATTTATATGAGCTTCAGTAAATGCTGCATATTGTATTTCAAAGAGTTTCCTGTCATGACCTCATAAAAAGAGGAGGAGGCTTGTATGTGTTGCAGCGCCTAGTATATGTCGATTTTGTTGCATCGTTGGGCAGCAGCGCTGTAAGAAGGAATGTCAGCTTTTACATAACGCTCTTTTTGCTTTTGACTCTGTGAGGGGCTGTAAGGGTCCATCTTTGTGATCACAGATGGAGTGGAATGGCTTGAAAATGGTAAGTGAACGGGGAGAGCCTGCTCGTGGGGTTTTGTCTTGCTTCTCGCGTGCCTCGCGGATTTCTTTTGTTCAGGGCGGTGGATTGTGAGTCATAAAATAAAATTAGAGAGCCTTGTTTATTTTTTTTGTGGGATATGTCTGCCTATGTGTGTATATATATCTATATATCTATTTAACGTATCTAACTGTGGTGGCACTTCACGGCGTTTCCATTGAACGTTGCATTTCAGTCGAGCGAGGATGGTCTCTGCTGACAGTCACGGTGTCATTGTACCGCATGTGCCTGGCGGATCAGGCAGCCGATGATGCCTTTTAATCTCCGCTTGTATTACACCAGCCTTAAATACAAACCTAATAATCGCCTCTAAAATTCAGGTATTGCGTTTCCTATGGAGCTGCTGGTGCTGTAGAGGATGGATGGGTGGATGGATGGATGGACGGATGGATGGATGAAGGGTGTGTTTTTTGTGTCGGGGTGGGGGCTGGGGGGGAGCCGTGTTGTTTTGTGCTTTTTTAAATGCCGGGAGAAGTCAAAGCCATTTATGTGAAAAATAGTATTTCTATTTTTAGACTATATTCTCCTGGCAGAGGAGCCCGGACGCTCTCGTCTCGTCCCCCCTTTTGTGCTTTCCTTACAGATTGTGCAAAATGGCATGATCAAATACAACTGCCGGGGACTTTGGGCTGCGCCGAGCGGGGCGACCCGGGGTGGGGGCTGGGACCAAACCCGCACAATACCCATCCCTCCTGCCAGCCCCACGGGATGCTGGGGGGGGGAGGGGGGGAGAAGCGAGGGTCCCCCCCTTCGCTTAATTTAACGTTTTGCAGACTTTTGCCGCGGATATTTATTATAACCGGGGAAACAAAGCGACGGTCTTTTCCCATTCTTACAGGATTGTCTTTGTCTAGCTGCTTGTTTTGATGGGTGTAAAACAAATAAGATTAGACTGAGCAGCCGAACTGAAAGCGATAGCTGGGAGGAAAAGCCAATGAAAGGTTGCCGGGGAAACGAGCATAGGGGAAGCTGAGTGGGGGAGCAGGTGGCAATCATGTGGGAATACTGCAAACAGTGTAAAAAAAAAAAAAAAAACTAAAAAAAAAACCAGGGGCTACCTCGATTATCTCTGCTGTTCTTTGTGGCAGTCACAACTTTAATTATTCTTTATAAATAGGTGTTAATTACATTTCTGGCTCAGGCTTACAGTGATTTCTAGAAATCTGGTTTTAAGCATCTGTTCTTTCTCCTCTGCAAAAGAAGGTTATCTTTCTTTTTTTTTTTTTTCCTTCCCCCTCCTTGCTGTGAAATTGTACGTGCAAAAAATTGCAAGGAATCCTGTGAGGCAGTATAAAAAAAATGTAAATTATATTGAATGAAGTTGACAGAGGTATAATAGTGAACTCCCACAGCTGATAGCTTCTGCAAATCATTTCTTAGAATTTTCCAGCAAATGTCCCTATGAGAACAGTAGGTAGAATGAATTTACCCTAAGCAGTGATTTTGTGTTAAGTGATATTGGTATTTTTACAAAATCAGATGGTTATATGGCAGAATAATCAGTTCAGGGGAGTTCACCATATCCTAGGGTTTATGCGCCGAGCAGAATTTAGAAAAATAACAAGATTATTCTCCTTTTCGTCTCCAGCCCCACCTTTAGCCACAGTGTATTATCTATCTGCTGGAGTAATACCCACTTCCAATGTCAGACTCCTTGTGGCAACTTTACTTTTTAAACTGCAGCTGAATATTTTGCTAATTCTGACAGTCTCTTCCTGTAGTGGCGAACAATAGTGGGAAATAGCAGAAGTGCATCTTTAAACAAGGCTATTGGTGCTAAAAGTGTTAAAAAAGCCTAGTAGATTAGTAAGTGATAGACGGTAGCGTAAAAGATAGAAAAATGTGGTTGCCCAGAAAATGCTCATCTATCACACATCAGGAGGCACAAGAGAAGCAAGGCAAGAATACAGAACACGCCTTTCTTTCTGTCTTCAGATTCTCAGATTATTTTTCTTTCTTACTTTTTTCCTTTCTCTAGTGCAGGATTACTTGGAATGCAAGTTCTGGCAGGAATAGGAGTGCTTAGTTTAAATAGGAATAAAAAGAAATTAAATCCCCCTTTTAATTTGCTTTGTTTTAAGTATTGCTTCTGCTGCAATCCTTTTTGTGAAGAAATAATTGAATGGCCCTCTGAAAACTGCACTGCTTTACAATGTAGGGGAGGGGGGAAATCTTGAGGGGGTGTGTGTGCATGTGTAAAATTCTGTATTTTACAGTCTGTGCATGTGCAGAGATGTATTCTGACATGCATTGTAGTTGTACGTGAGAGTAAAATAATTTTTCTTCTGTCCAAAACAGTGATCCTGTGTTCTAAATCTGTTAACTTAGTCATGACAATAAATAAGGGTGCCTTTTATTATACACAGCTGCATTGTTTGTTTTAAGAGTCATCAGCTAGTAGTTACATTTTCATTTTGTGTTCAGTTTGGTGTTTCTACAAAGATTTTAAAATAATGTAATCCTTGTTTTATGGCGCACGTGTTCCTGCCCTGATCTTCCTCTTTTCTTTGTTTTAAGATTATATGAATGAATACAGCCTGCATGTACATAGTGGCATTTTCTTTTTGCATATAAAAGATTGCATTGTAGACCCTCGTATAGAAAAATAGCTCGTAAGTTAGCAAAATTTAATTTAGACTGCTGTGGATTTTAAAGAAAGATTAAAATGTTAAAACCTCTCTGTTCAGACAAAAAGGGGGAGAAAATATCATGTCTATAAGACAACTACAGGGTTTTTTTTCAAAATAATTGTCTTGGTGAGCTACTAGTCAGAAAGGGTGGAATTTTACAATTGGCCATTGATGCAAGGTGAATACCAGCCATCGGTTTAAAATCCTATCCCCATGTACTGTACTAATCAAGTTCCCATGTTAGATACAGGCATGCCTCTCCACTGTTGACTGGCTTGGTTGCCTCCTTTGCTTTCTTCCTCTTTATTAATTTTACCTTTTTGAGCTCTCAAAGTGAGCCTGAGCTGTTGTGACAAAGGATGGTTACAACGAGCTAGAAGGGGTATACTTAAAAATCCCATTTGAATGGGGTTGGAATAGTCTTCATCATCTTTATCTGGTCCTGTTAAATATTGTGACTCTATTGAAAGAAAATCCAGTTGCATTAATCTTGTGTATCTTAATGTATTAATTTTTTGGAAATAATATCTTTGTAGGTTACAGAGAATTTCTTTTCCTCAACCTTCCTACTTGGTATGCTGGGAGCGTACTAATTAAATGCAGGTTATTTTCTGTGTGTAATTGTCATACTGTTGGTACATAACCTAGAGCCACTCCACACGCCGAGGTTTTTCAGAAGAAATAGTGTGATTGCGTCCCGTATTCCAGCAGGGGAATTCGCCGTTTTCTTGGGGAACTTGCACTTCCAAAATAATTCCAGCAAACACCCCAGGCAAGAAAAGGGCAGTGGCAGAGAATATTATAGCAAGAGAGAGAGAGATGCAGATAACTTGACAGATCCACTTGTCTGTTTTGGCAATCTGTGTCCACTAGACAACTCATTTACATGCCTGGACACACTAAAATGTACATTTGTTTGTCTGTGGGACAGCTGACTGGATACACTCCGATGCACTGGCAAATACTGCATTGCAGTATTTTTTTCAATGTCATTGGGGTTTTGGGGGAGAAGTGGGCGCAAACAGTCCTTTTGCGAGCGAGGCGATGTTAAAGAGCATGGTACCTCTCTAAAGGATAGGCCAGATTTTGCAAAATTTGCTAATCTGATGGAAAGTCACCCCTCCCCCATTGCACTCCTCTCCCTCTCCTGCTCTTTCTCTTTTTTCCTTCCGAGTAGGATGGAGAAGGAGATGGGTATGCATGTATTTCTGTGTATGTGTTCATGCAAATGTTATCTTCCCTTCTTATCTGACTAGATCTTAAGGAAGATGCTGGGATTTGTATGGGAAGGGAAGGGGCGTTTGCGTAATGTATTATACTCTACAGTTGTTTGTGTAAATGTCCAGTTACCAGCAGCGTAGGACTTCCAAGTAACTTTAAAAGCAAGGCATATTTTTAATTTTCTAAAGAAATTTGCAAAGAGGAGGGTTATGTTTCAGTCCCACAAGTACAATAGATTTAATCCTAACAGGAATACTGTGTAATGGGGACCAGTACCTCGCCTTTGATTTTGAGTATGTTTAACCATTTGCAGTACCATTAAAGCGAAGATGTTGGGGAAGTGGATATTGAGATAATGTAGTGAAGTTGTTGGAGAAATGAATATTCAAAGACTGTTTACTTGCTATTTCCCCTCAGATGATCAATCTTTATTTTCTAATAGAGTGGAATATTTTAGGTGCAGGGGGCTTTTGTAGGTCAGTAGCTTTACAGCAAGAAGAAGAAAGGAGGGAGAAAAGGTCTCAATGTGTCAGAGGCAGTAATTGTCTAAAATTAGCCATCTAGAAAAGGCAGGAAAGGCTTGGAGGAGAGAGAAGGAGGCACAAATACGTGAAACAGCACTGTGCTAGTCGGGGAGATAATGAGTGATAAATTTGAACTGGTGCAGTGGTGTGATGCCCATTAATTTCTCAGAACCTTGACTTTGCAGGTTTGTTACTCTGTTGTTCACACCTTTAATTATAACCAGTTTTGGATGATAGCTTGGGGCGCTGAAGATGAGACCTTTTGTTTGTTGTTTACTTATTTAAGTATTCAGACTGAGTTTCCAATAGCATTGGAACATCAGTGTTAGAAATGAAATGCTTTCAGATGAGATTATAGTAAGGCTGCAATTAATTTTTGCAGCTACCTAACATTGTCCTTATTTGTAGTATTTACATTGTGAACACAAGCTCATTAAGAATTTGCTCAGTAGAACCAACGTTAGGTTCATCTTCATTTTTTGCCACTGTAATCATTTTCCTGTAAGTGCTTTGGGGATACTAATGCACTATCACTGCTTTAAGGCCCCAAAAAGTAGGGAGGAAACTGAAAGTCTAGTCTGTCTTGCCTATTGTTCTACCCTTGACTGTGTCTTATGTTGAGGGCTTTCACTTCAATGAAGAAGAAAATCTGTAAAAGTCAAGAAATGCTGCAAAACAGTTAAGAATTGTTGATTAAAGGGGGTGGAAAGACAGAATATTAAGGGAAAAATTGTTAGTTAAACCTTTGCACATCTTTGGAAATGGTTTAGTGGCACAGGAAAATACAAGCATGGCTTTGACAATATTTAGTCATGATGTATATAAAATTCTGTAGTACGCCTTTGTTGCTAAGGCACACGCAATTGCATCAGCGATGCTGTTGTGATGGGAAATTAAACGTCCTTGAATTCCAGAAAGAGAAAAAAACCCACAAACTTATTTTCATTTATTTTATTCTTTTGATATTAAACGGTTTTGTTGCTATAAAAGCTCTTACGGGCTATAGTTGGTATTGTTCCCAGTCTGGAGATGCGCGCCAGTACCCTTCAGAATCAGGGTGGTACTTGATGGCTTTTGAGCAGTCAGAACTCCTGGAGATAAAGGCGATACGATAATGTATGTTTGTTTCAAAACAGACACAAATGGCTATGGGAGGTGGTTCTGTCAGTTCACAGTGCTTCAAGAAGGTTCCATGCATAATGCGTCGCTGTCCACGTAAGTGACTTCTTGGTGTTGGCAGAGGGCAGCGATGCCACTGGAGCTTTTCCAGTAGTGTAAGTCCTTCGGATCCAGCCGCTCCATTGCGTACCCGGGTGCCTTTGCCGAGCCGTGGAAGGAGAACCAAAGAGCTCCATCTGGTTTTCGCTTTCTGAAAACACTTGGTGAGAACGCCCTATCTGACCCTCCATGTAGAGACCAAAAGACTGCTGCTGGAGCAGGTAACTGCACTGTGCTTGGGCCCTGTGTGTTGGCCTGTAATTGCATGCGTGCTTGTTTGGAGTAGCCAATTGTTTTTTGAGCACTGAGAAGTATTTACTCCTAGGTTGAGTGCTGTTGAAAAGCTTTTGTAGGGACATGAGGGGTGAAGGAAGCTTGTCCTTATTTTTCCTCTCCTTACGGATCTCTCGCTGTTGCATACTGGAAAACTAGCAAGGACAGTAATACTCATAATTTATAATTTCAGGTAGATCTGAGTCATGCCGTAATGCTATCTCTGATTGCCCAACAAGGACATGGAATTCCAGGAACTGCCTGTGTCCTCTTGTCTCTCCCAGTACAGATCAGTATAGTTGCCAGAAGTCTGTTTCTCTGTTGCTATTAAAAGCAGAACCAATATTTGTGACTTTGAGAATTACTGTTGTTGGACCAAACTTGCTTAAAAGATTTCACACTGGGTGTTGTTTTGGTATGTAGATGAAAGTAAACTCTTGATGTCTGTTAGGTGCTTAAGGTGGGAAGAAATTGACCTGTCGGTAGTAGCTCTTGTTTGAAGGTTTTGTAATAAACCACTGGGGCAAAATACTAATGAATGTTTTTGAGTGAAATGCCAACCCAGGGAGGAGGCCATGCCTTTTCTCAGTCCTCATAAGCTGACATGTAGACTGCCAGAGCCATCAGCAGTTTGATCGTAGATAATACACAAGTCACAACTCAGCAGTGTAAGTCACCACGCTGGTGAGGTGTTCACACGTTCTGCATTTGGGATAAGAGGTATTGGAGGTGTTTACGTTTTTTACTTGATTGAAGGGTTTATAAATGTGACTGTTAATTGCTGTCCTTCTACTCATCTTCTCCTGTGGGTCACCATTCATCAGCGAATGGTGATCAGTGGCTTTTTGTTTTACTATCTGCAAAAGAACTTGTGGGCAAAGACTCATCCTGTTATTTCCGTAGAGCAGAAGGCACAGTCACGACACCATAGAAGTAATAATGCATGTAAACAAATGCTCCTTAAATAAAAATAGTTCCAGTACCATTCCCTGTATATCTTTGTTCCAAATGAAGTTACTGGCAGTAGATGAGTAGGGGGAAGTTGATTTTTAGCAGAAAGCATGAATGCTGGAAATTCTTCCTGGTATGCATGTGCCAGCTATACTGTGGCAACGTTTCTGTCGATTCCCTTCCTGTGAGAGCAGCTGTTCAGGGAATTAATCTCTTCGCTTGATGCAGAGGGTCTTGAAAAATTCAACATGCAGCTACGGTGGTGACTGTGGCCATTTTTAGTGTGACCATTGATGGGAACTAGCACCACAATCTAGCACAGTAGCATATTGTTCCTTAGACTAACTGGGCCAGGACAAAATTATCATTTTCTGTATTTTGTGTGCTATGTGAGAGATTCCAGAGTGCACTTCAGAATTTGACATTGTGTTTGATAATTTATAGAGCACAGTTTATATTTAACTGTAGACACACTAATCCAGGAAAAAGAGTAGTTTATTTTTAGAAGCCTTTTTTATTGTCTGTGCCTGTCATTACCCAACTACTAAAAGAAGTGTTCACAAATCTAGATGCTTATTGGGGTAGAAATTGTTGAGTTTAATTTCCATCGTTAGTCCTTGCTATATGCTAAAATGAACGTTATTTGTGTGATGTTACTCGGTTACCAAGAACTCTGCAGCCATAGGTAGCCATTGCAGCCGCTGCAGGAGCCATGTTCTCCTCCAGCATTTCAACACCAGTCTGGACCAGGATGCCTGGGCTTAATGCCCCAGTGGTCAGGGATACGTAGGTGAGATACTAGTTTTAATAATGACATAATGTCACTTGTTCTCCTTGTTTGAAGTGAAACATATGGATGGAGTGGATCTAGCACTAAGCTTCAGGTCTACTTAAGTTTGCTGAGGATTACAAGGGAAAGCAAGCCACTAAAAGGACAGTAACTGGCTATTTTGACTTTTTCACTATTGAAGTAAGCCGTTGTTGTGTGCTTAGGCTGTTAGAACACTTCTGCCTAGTAACCTGTAATAACGCTGCCACTTTTCTGGTTGTCTATTGACATGATTCTATGATTCTATGTGAGCAAAATGTAATGGATGGGTTTTGAGCCAGGATGGTCTGTGTCATGTCCTGCCTGAGAGGGGCTGAGGTTGGCAGGGCTCCTGTTGGGTGCGGGAGCAAGCTGTGCTTTAACAAGGAGCTCCTTTTTTCTTTTTTCTTTTTTTTTTATAAGGATTTTTAATTTTTTGGTGTTCAGGGTATGTTCAGTTACTTGAGTAAGGATTTGGTGAACTTGAACATGATTTCCTTTGGAAATTCCAGGAGACATCATAGTAATTTGGATAAGGAAGGTGTTTGATTTGGCCTGTGGCATGTTTCTCTTTCTTAATACAGACATAATGGAGCTTACGTCCAGAATAAACCATTAGGATCAGTTAACCTGATCTGTGACAGGTACATGCGTATGTACTTGGTATTTTGTCCTTTATTGATGAATAATATATTATTAATCTATGGTAATGGGTCTTTGAGCTTAGCATAGATGCTTTTATGCATGAGATCGTTTAAATTTGAGTATTACTGAGATATTTATCCCATGCAGCGCATTAAAACTTACTCATTTAAGCCGTTGTGTTGATACTTCCTTTGTGAGACTATCAGAATAAACAGCTTCCATTGCCTGCTAGGTCATTTCTGATCATTTTTACACCAGAGGCTTTTCAAGTCTTCAGCTTTTTTAATCTCAACTACCATTGACGTGGTGATGGCCATATTACTTTAGAGTAATTAATTGTAACTTTGTCTACTATAGGTATGTTACATAGCAAGAATGCCTGTGTTTCACGACAGATTATTTCCATCAGCAGTGTTAGTGTAGTACAGGGATGTAGGCTTACAGGTGAGTTGTAGAAAAGCTGAAAACTTCTTTACTAATTCAGTTCAGTTTTGAGAAATACACAGTTACTTTGCAGCAAGCTAACATATCTAATGGAGATACAAATGATGTTCAGCTAAGTCCTATTTTGGGGTCTGGCAGTTAAGACCTGCAAGCAGCAGTATCCATAGAGATGTTGTTGCCAGCAGTTGAGATGTACACATGTTGCTTAGTATTTCCTAATTGCATTTACCAGTGTGTCTTCATTAAGGTCCTGTTGAGGACAGAGCCTTAAAACAACATGGTTGTGGCATGTGTTTTGCTAAGCCATTTTTCCTGCATAGTAAAAGCCTGTGTGCATGAAAAATGTATGGACAAGATTTTCAGAAGAAGAACTTGTCATCTTAGGAGCTGAAATCCTGTTTCAGTGAACATTAATGAATCTTAAATTGCTTAAGGGCTACTGAAAATTACAGCTTTTGTTTCTGGAACTTCTGTAGAAATAACAACAGTGGGGGGTTGGATGTTCCTAGACTTCACGGAGAGCCTGCTCTGCCCTTGCTTTGCATTGCCTTCTGGTAAGTAGACATTTTTAGGTTTCAGTAGGGCTTGTAATATAGCTTTCACTGTCTAAAACTCTCAGGTTGCAAATGATTCCAGATCATTTTCTTAAAGGGAAAAACATAAAGTGGAATTGTGACAGGTCTACAGCAGCTGAAGACTTGCAGCTGTCTGCTGCTTACATGAACATGTAGGTACCCGTGGGAATCTGTGCGTCAGTACATAGTGCAACATACATATTCCCGAGTCAGTAATATAATTCAGTTATAGATTAGTAATATGTAACTCAGTAATGTAGTCAGTAAACTAAACAAGTAGGTAGTGATTAGGAAACAAAGCTCTCAGCTAAAAATAACACTCAAAGTAACCAAAAATATAAAATACTTTCTCACTCTCCTCTGCTTTCATTTCAGCATATTTGTGGGCTGTATGCCCTTTAGACTGAGGGTCTGTCTTGGATGTTTGTCTCTAAATAGCAGTAAAAGAACATGGTAGTATCCAGGCTTTTGAGGAACCCTATGCAGTCTTGCAGGGTTTGTCTTGTATACTTAATGTTTTTGGTAGTGTTTCTTTTTTTATCATCCTGCTAGCACAGATTTTTAAATATGTTTTTTGTTAGTTGCTGAGTCTTTTTAGGGGGACGAGGCAGTCCCTGGGAGACTTCTTCCCTTTGTGGTATCTGCCTAATAAAATGTAATTCATGGAGAAAAAGAGGATGTTTTGATCAAATTTTGTCTTGGAGCATCAATCAAAGATGTCTTTTTTTTTTTTTTNTTTTTTTTCAGTCTCCTTTGGCCTTCATATGCACCTTGAGAGAACAAGTAGTAGATCCAGATGAAAAGCTACGAGGGGCTAAGGAGCAATCCAGTATGAAGAAATAAAGCCAGTATAAAATTTTAGGTAGAGAGTTGCTTGGTATGAATTTGGCAGGGAGTTGGAGGGTGATTGAAGAGGAAATAAATGTTCCTTCAGGAGGCAGAGCCTGACCGTGTTGCCTTTGTTCAGGTTTAAAAACCATACAGACCTTGAGTGGAGGCGACCAGTGACCCCTGGGGTGCGGGTGGGCAGGAGCCATTGATGTCTGTGTCATAGCACAGAAGTAGGACATCTCCTTGCCACCAGCCTTCCAGGTCTATGGTATGTGGGACAAGGAGTTGTAAGGGGTTTTAACCTGAGCTAATTGTGTAACCTGCCCAACAGATCTGGGGTGTATCCATTTTCCTTGCCGGGTGTCGTCTTTGGTGGCTTCAGAGCTGCGTTCCAGCACAGTGTTTGAATGCTGTACAGTCAGGCTGTGTTCTTCAGTCTTCATATGTACACGATTTGTAGTGGCAGAAGTTATTACCAGCTAATTCTGGTGAAACCAGTCTAAAAAAAGAAGTCTGTTTTAGAGAATAGGATAACCCTGATATGGGGTGGTAGGAAACTTCTGTGACTGTCACCTGTTACACTAGTTTTCTTCACTTACCTTTTCGCTAGTGCTGCTGAGCACGTACAATACAGACTTTTTTTAAGTCTGGAGAATACTGAAGACTAGAGACAGAAACCTCTGAGGCTGGAAACAGTTACTGAAAATTTAAGCCCAGTAGAAGTTCATAAAGAAACTCAAATGCAGTGAGTTGAGGTAATGAGTATGATAAAAAGAGAATATAGTTAACAGCTCTGAAATAATGGTTTTTGTCCTTGCAAGTGTGTGGTCATGCAAGTGGCCTGTCATGCTTCCCAGAAATCAGTGTGTGGAGTGCTATATGCATCTACTCCCTAGTTCTCTGGTTCCTCTGGACTTCGGAGAGTGCTGTACATACACTGATGGTTGTTTTCCTCCTCCAGTTACCTATCCCTGGAGTACCTACAGGAAGGGTAAGGGGCCATATAAGTGTGTGATACAGTGCCTTTTGTTACAGTCTTGTGTGTGGTTATTGACACAAAGTTCTCTGTGGCTTCTTCTGCTGATACCTTAGTAATGACTGATGTTGAATTGCTGGTCAGTTATTTTGGGATCACTTCCACCGCTCCCATTCCATTTGTACTTGAAATTAAATGCAAAACAGTAGAGCCCGTGCTTCATGGGAACAGAAGACAGATTTATCTGAAACTCTCAGAGGAAAGAAAAAGATTTGGTGAATCACAATGCTGTTTTGCTTTTTTGAAAAAGCTGTTAGCAGTGTGACCTTATCGCTAGGACAGGTTTGAGGATACGGTGTTGTGTTATGGAGCTGTCACAGCTTACTGTGTAACTTCAGCAGTTTGTCTAGGTACTAACCTCTGGCTTGTTGGGTTTTTTCCCTTCTGCAAAACTAGGAATAAAAATAACAGGTTTTGGCTTTCTGTTTTGTTGCTGTGTTGGTACAGCAGCAGTCCGTGCCCTTACTACCCATTTGTACAAGATCTAGCACAACTTGGTGCTGGTACCAGTTAGGTCCTCCAGGCACTGCTGTGATAAGTAATAATGCCAGTAAACTCTGCATTCGTTTCACTGCAGACTGGGGACAGAGTATTTTGTTTCAGCATATTTATGCAAAAGCCTATAATGGAGCAGATCAGGGTAAACTTAGCTATTAAAGAAAATAATTTTCTCCTTTATTTGAACTGAAGCTTGCCCCTTAAGATGAATGCATTTGTTGTCTTCTCCATTTGGATTATTTGTGTGCTCTGTGCAATTACTGTGGCACCTGCAAATGTGAACTTGCTGAAAATGTTTGAATGTCATTTCAACCTGAGTGCTGTGCACTCTGGAGCAGAGATTTTTGTAAGACGACTGTATCCCTGTCACAAGAGCCCAAGACTGCTAGTTTTCTGAGGTGAGACTTTGAACTATATATTTAAAATATTAAATATGACTTTTACTCGAAGGAAGGTAAATATGGAGCATGTAAAAATGCATACAAGTGGGGAGCATGTCAAAATATGGAGGCTTAGATAATGATTTGTTTCTGAGATATTGGATTTGCCTCCAGGCAGATTTACTCAAAAGCTTCATTTTCCTCCTTTATTTCATGTTCATGATGTATTTATTAGGTAAATAATAGCAAAGTCTAGTTGTGCAGTACATAAGCTTTAATAAAAATGTAATTGACAGTGAAATTTGACAGTTGTGTTACAGAGAAGAAATTCTGTACTGGAGCTGTACAGAGCATCATATGCCTCTAAGGTCACTTTAGAAAGAAGGCCATGCAACATGTGAGGTTCAGATACACCTACTCTTCCCTCTGGCTGGAGTTGTGGTTGTGAACCAATAAATAATTTACCAAAAAAAGTAAATAGTGATTTTTAACACTCCTGTGAGACCAAAACATGATGTGTCCTGAAGATTTTATGCTCTGGTGTCTGTCTCATCCTACAGTAATGTAGAGATGTGATTAATCTCCCCGCAGCAAGTAGCAGTGGCTGCATCTGAAGGTGGGGTGGGGCCAGGCAGCTGCTGCTCCAGGGCTGAGGGACCTGCTCTTAAATGCATCTCTATGTTCTGCTCCATGCCTATGGACCGACCTTCTGGCTTTGGCATGGCTAATCAGCTCCATAAAGCTCGGCAGATGGGAGGGCGAGGGATGGATCAGGCAGGGCCTGTAAATTGGGCTTTTCTCATCTCCAGAAAAGCTCTTGTGGGACTGAGACCCCCATTCAGAAAAGCAGATATGCTGGGAGCTCAAGCCCGTTTCTCATTATAGAAGGAAAACCTTTGTGAATCTAAGAGGTTTTGTTTGTTTCTCCTTTTGTCATCGTTCAGGAGATGGCTGTGGGACCTCTGCCATGGCACCATTTGTTTTCACTTGTAAAAGCAAACAACTTGTGATGCTAATTAAAGAGCTTTTTTAAATAAAGTAGGAGCTTTGCATTATTTATCTAAATTCTTTTTTATGGGAGAATGTTCTGAGTTTGTTCATTAATGAACACTTAGAAATAATATAAAATTAGACCTCATGAATTCTGCATGAAGTGTAATTTGCCATGATCATTTTTCTTGGCATTTAGGTGCTGTGAACAGTTCATTATTCATAGATAACTTTTTTGACTTCAGAGTCCTCAAAATAGATATGTCTGCGTGAATTCTCTATGGCTTTTAGGGTTTTTTCAATTTCGATTTTTAGGAAGAGATTGCTTGTGATATGTTTAAAAAACACTTTAGTGCCTATAAATAACACTTAAGATTTTTAATTGTTACTGTGTTTTTCATACATATCAGATTAATTTGTTTATTGTTGAATATGGGCAGTGGAGTATACGTAATTCAGGCAATAAGAATGGGCGCTAATTATTTGCTGAATACAAGCTCCTTTCAGTGTGCATATGTGACAGTCTTCCAGCTTAACATGTGAACCTTCTTGTAGGCTGCTAAGAAAATTTTGTAAATATAAATTAAATAGAAAATTATATTATTGAGCCATTGGCTATTGTTTATGCATGCAATAGGGAGATAAGGCTGTCTTAATCAGTCTGTGGGTAGTTCTCCAAATGATTCATTAACTGTGCTTTGTAATGGTAGATGGATGTCACATATTTACTGTAATAACTGAAGATTATTGTCAGTTATTCTAGCTTGTTTAAGCATTGTTATACTTGTGTTTATACATACAGGTATTCTTTGCATTGTTGTTGGAACTAATATTTCAGCAGGAATAAATTAAAATTAATTGAATTAATTGCAAAAATTATACAAAGATATGACAGAGAAGTATTTCTGAAACATTGTTATGTAGGAGCTGCTATAATAGGTGTTCATTGAAATTTTGTAGGAGGGGTTATACCAAGTCTTTTGGTAAGCAGTGTTTTGCAAAACACTGGCAAAGCTTATGCTGTCTTCCCCAGCAGCAAAGCATTTCTTTATGAAATCTGTCAAACTAAAATACCTCATACTCTGCTGATACATTATCTTACTGAGAAAAGTAGTACACCAAGAAGTCATTTTTAAAAGCAGCAGTCTGAAATATATCCAGAATTTGAAATATGGGTTGCCTTCAACTTACAAAACTGCAGTCTTGAAATTCTGTCACAGATAGTATTTTTTTTTCAATGTTATAAAGATAGAATATTCAAATTATCAGTGGCTAAATTATCAATGTCTATCAACAGTATAATTGAAGACTAAATCGCAGTTACTGTTATCCTGTGTATAGAACATGGTGTTGCAGTACTGGGAGTCTGGCAAGACTCCTTTTTTATTGCAAAAAAAATCCCCCTCTGAAGCAAACTACCTCTTTATATACCAGTAGCCTGTGAATGTCATCACACATGACGTTCGTACTGTAATATTTCAGGACCAGTAGTAGCTGCTTAAATTGGGTCAGAGAAGGTCTACAAAAGCATAAAGGTGTTGCTAATTTTAAGTGGCATGTATAGGGGGGTGTAATACTAATCTTCAAGGGATACGAGGTAATCTGGTTTAAAAAATACCTCCTTGGGGTTAAGTCACTGATAGATCTGCATTTGTTTTGCATGTATCTAAATAAGCCCTCAAAGAGTTAGTTACAGCCATCTTTCATGTAGAATTGAATTGCAGCCCAACACTTCTTGTGATTTAAAAAAAATAATTACCAGTAAATAAATCGTAATGCAAGTTAACTCTGTGCCCAGGAAACTAGAGTATCTATTTTAAAGATGATTGTATTGAATTAAAAATCTAAATCTTAGTGTTCTGGATAAAAAGGAGGAAAAAAAAAAGGCAAATGGCACATTGAAATCTATTCTTTGAATAAATAATGTTACTCTTATGTAATGTGCTGACTGACGCGGGATCAACAGCTTCTCGGTATTAAAAACAATCAGTGACAATAAACGCCCCAGTGCATGCACACCTAACTCCTAGCAGGGGATGTGAGGTTCAGATGTGTAGGAGATGTGAGGTTCGGATGTGTAGGAGAAAGGACAGGATGTTTGCACAGGAGAGCTGGGAAGTACCTTTGTGTTGCCATTAATAATTTAAGTCTTTGCCAATGATGTGAATCAGTCTGTACATTTAAAATAAGTGTTATTCTGTTCTGCCCATAAGAACTTTGAAAGCAAGTTCTGGTACATAACTGGTTTTGTGCCAAAATCACCTGGTAAATGAAGGCTTAAAGTATTCCAGATGTAATTTTTTTGCAGCATAATTTTATCAGAAATATTTTTAATAATTCTTCAGCATTTCTTTCTATCCATTATCCCAACTTCTTATATAGCAAATTGGTTTTCAGTAACCTGTAACTTCGCAATAGTTGGAAGGGCCAATAAGTGCCCCGATTTTTCCTTTCTACTATTGGAAAAGCAGGAAAACCTAATTGGAGTTAAGCTAGAGTAACTAGGAAGAAAACCTGGCACAACATGAGTTCATGCCAAGATATTTTGAAGTATTGCGTGAGGAAACTTACTTCTTAAGAACAGACTTGTACAGAATAGGTTTCTCTTAATGTTCAGGGTGTGTTAAATATCCAAATTAAATTCTGGGGGTTTTTTGCTTGGTATGGAAGGTAAGCATGATGAAAGTGTAATTACAAGTTTGCAGAATGCTTAAGTGGGACACCAGCCAGTTTCAAATTTTGTTTTCTTTCACAGATTTTTAAAAGAACCAGGGTTATTGTTTATCACAGAGAACTATAGATAGCTTTTGTGTCTGTTGCTAATAATAGATGATGTGCCTTCCTCAGTGCATTGTGCTGAAGTCCTGCTTCTGCTGTAACTGAAACCAGCGGTGTGGTATTCCTGGGGACTTTTGAGGGGTGCAGAATCCGTCTGTAAAATTGCACTTTTACCTTTTGAGCCTTTCATATTGAAAAGAATATGGTCACATGATATGAAAGCACGCAGAAAGCTGCAGGTTGTCATACCAGCTGCTTCACTCATCTTCTACGTGTTGATGTCAGAGCTGGAATATTTTCCCCCCAATTTAATTGTGTTGATGCAGATACAACATATGTGTGTGCACTGTACTGAGCTGAAGGGGGTTAACCTTGGGGTGCAAAACCCCAGCCTGGCAGCAGGCTGCCAGCAAAGCTCTGGGTTGGTGTTGGTGCTTGCTGTGGGGTTCTGGGGATGCGAAGATCCAACGATGATCTTCCAGCTGAAATCCCAAACCAAACAGATTTAGCAGCATCTAAAGCATTTAGTAGTACATGTGGGCAGATACATGTATGAAATCAGATAGAAAAAGGGAAGTATGGCTGATAGCTGATAAACAGCAGAGTCCCAAAGGGGTGTACGGGGCTGATACAGCTTGGTGGAGGATGTCGGCAGTGCTTGCTGCCTTGTGGCTGGTACAACTGGCATGGGGGCTCTGGTTTAGATGTGACGATTTCTTTAAAGAAGTTACCATTACTGTGAAGGCTTATTCTCATAATTATTTTGTGTGGTTTGAGGCCTTTCTGTTAGCACAGTGTGGCAAGGCATCTCTTATTTTAAATTTGTTAAATCAAGTAGCTATTTCTGGGTTTGACAATTTAAAAAAATGGTAATTCAAAATTTGCTTCCATTGATTAAAAAAAGAGGATTACTTCCTAAATGAGGCATTAAACTAACACTGAAGAATTTCAGATAAAAAAGTTGTATTCTGTGTAGTTATCTTTAGAATAGACACACCTTTTTTCATGTGTGTCCCTGTCCTCCACCATCTGCCTGAATTACAAGCCTAATTTGTCACAATGTGTACCTCCCTGGATTAAAAAAGTAGCAAATGAAGTCTTCAGTAATTATAATAATTACAGAATGGGATGAGCACAAGGTTCAGAGTGTGGCGTCTCAGTCCTCAGTTCTCTTCTACCTGTCCCTGCATCTCACCTAGGGCAGCAGTTGACTTTGCTAGTCTTGGTGGAGGGAGTCTGAGCCCATTGAAGGGATGTGCTTTGATAAGAGATACCAGTGAAGTTGCACGTGGCAAACTTCAAACCAGACAGCAAGAGCCACTATTTGCATTGCTTTAATTTAGTCAGATTTGAGACTGAGATGATGTTTTTGCTCTCACTGGTGCTGACAAGGGAAGGATGGGCTGGAAGCCATAGTGGAGGCAAATACCTGTGTAGAAGAAGCTTCAAGTACCCGGGTTTTTCTGCTTCCTTTCTCTGCCTGTGCAGTTCTCGGATGAAAACCTGCATTCTTCGGTCCTCAGCCTGCAGATAAACACGCAGGCAGCTTCACTCACGTGACCAGTGGCACTGGTGACAATGGGGCTACTGTCCCACATGCACTTCGCTAGGCTGGGTTCTTATTTGTCATTTTTTGGAAAGGTCTATTTGAGTGTCTTCTGTGAAAATTGGAGTTTCGTGTTTCAAGATAGAAGCACTTGTTAAAATTCCAGCCTGCACCTGCGCCTGATAAGCTTTTCTCTGATTAAACCTTTCTGATTCCAGTAAATATCTGAAGACCTTTGTATCTCTGAAGATTGCAAATCCAGGGCTTTATTATTTAAAGAGGTGTCAGTGAAAAATGTAACTAGAGAATATAGGTCATCACTGGAACCAGCAAACGGTGTGTCATGGGACACAGAGTTTATTAATTGAAGGCAATCCAGATGACGACACTTTACGGATTGACTGTGTCTGGTTAATGTTGTTGTCATTGCACTCTGTGATACAGTTATTAAATAGGTAAAATATTTTACCTTTTCGTATAGAGCCATACACTTACTTCATCTGATTTAATGGAACTATAATTTTAATTATGATTATTACCTTAAATTATAATTAAATTTATGTGGTTTAAATTTACATTTGTGAAAATGGCTGCGTGGTGAAAGCAGAAATCAGCTTCGCATTAACAAAAAAGAGGGTTTTTTAACTGCATCTTAGTATATGCTCACAGCCAAAGACTAGCATGACCTACTTTGCAACAATAACAGAGGAATCAAGCCGGGTTTTTTTGTTGAAGTATCTAAATTGGCCTTGAATGCTACCTACTTGTTCATTTGTAAGTATCTTTAAAAATAGCTATTGTATCTATGAAACTTAAGGGTTTTTTCCCCTTCTCCTCTTATTTTGCTGTAGATAATTAGCACCATGGAGCCTCAGGTGTCGAATGGCCCTACTTCCAATACAACCAATGGACCCTCCAGCAACAGTAGAAACTGCCCTTCCCCCATGCAGACAGGGGCTGCTACAGATGACAGCAAAACCAACCTCATAGTCAACTATTTACCCCAGAACATGACCCAGGAGGAGTTCAGGAGTCTCTTTGGGAGCATCGGTGAAATCGAATCCTGCAAGCTCGTGAGAGACAAAATTACAGGTAAGCGCTTCGTGCTGTTGACTTTCAGGGTCAGTTTACATGTGGGGTCAGCAAAACCTTAGTGCTTACACTGCGAGTGCTTAGCACGGGGGATACTGCAAATACCTTCGTAAACTTCTTCAGGTGACAAACCTCTAGTTTTCAGTAATTCACACAGGATGTAGAACAACTTGTCTTTCATCCTCTGTACTGATCTGAGGGGAAGCACGAGGACTGCTGGTCTGCGTGCATGTAACACGGCACCTTATTGCAGCAGAGCGTTATAATAGCGTTGCTTTACGGATCATTCTGGGGTTTATTTAGTGTTGGTTAGGGTGGTAAGAGGGGCCTATAAATGGCTTGAGCCAGCTGATAGCTTCTGATTGTGACTACTTTTGAACCTTGCCATACTGCCATTGAATTTTTGCCTGTTAAGAATGCTGCAGAGTTAAGATAGCTCTGCGTGCCCTTCCTAGCATATTTACCACAGCCTTCTGGAAGGGCAGTGATCTGTAGTGGGAGCCACTGCGCTAGATTTCTTTTGGGCATTTTTGGTTATTGGAATTTGGTTCCATTAAAAATTTTTAATTTGCTGTAGTCCTTTTCCACATGAAGAGACACCTGAAGGTAGGTGCCTTCAGACTAAAAAGCCTTCCATTACTTAAATTACCCCAGAGGAGAGATATGCTTGTGCTGTAGCTAGAGGAGGTGTGGATGGATGCTGATGCATCTAGCCTACTATATCCCTGCTGCCATAGCCAAGCATTCACTGGTGCACAAGATGATGGGATGAACAATCAGATTTTATAGCTTGCTTTATAGGTTCATTTTATAGGTTGTGTGTCTACTCACACCATAGGTGGGGAACAGTTGAAATTTCACTGCTTTTTAGTGCATCACCAGCACCGTTATGTTTAGCACAGAGCAGCCACCTTGGAAAGGAAAGGGTTCAGAAAAGGAGCCGTCTTTTCCTCAGGTGCACTCCTGGCTGCTTGGGTGTGTGCTCTGTGGAAAGAGGCACCGTGTAAAGATGAGGAATTAAAATGCAAATCTTCATACCTACTTCTCTAACAGCCTGGCAGCCTTTACATTGACAGCATTAGGATGATCTGCTTTAGTGCTTTTAAACATGCACTACTTTTTTATTTACTTCCTGACATAGAGCAATATTCTGGTTGAACACAAGGCACATAACAAATGTCAGTAGCTGCAGGGCAGCTCAGCTCCTGGGAAGTGTAGTCCAGCAGGGCTTGCTTTAGCACATTGACCATGATGTATCTATTTCAGTATTCTTGTGACTGGGCCACAGCTTCAGGGGTATTAAAAGGAAGAAAATTGAGAAATAGAATTGACTTTAATTTATTCTTTACTTTCTTTCTGCTTAAAGAAAAACAAATGGCTTAAAAGCTCCTACTCCAAAAACTTCCATGCAAGTAACTGAAGTCCTCCTCTTTCATAAGGATAGCTGGCCCAGTATCCCAGTGTGTTGTACCACCGCTGATGCATGCCACCAAACCAATTTAGCTCTAGACTATTGTTTTTCTTCTAGTCTGAAAATAATCTGAGAAATGAAATTGCAGGTTATTTCAGCTTTTTCAGACAGAAGTAAATAGCTAACCCTCATCTGCAGGAGTCTAGTGTGTTTAGCTTGGATTTTGATCATGGTAGGTCTTATCCTTCATGAACTTCCGTTCTTCCCATATTCCTTGAATTCATGGTGATTTCTTTACAGTTTAATTTGAAAAATTTTGATACTCGGTGTTGCTTTTGTAGGCATTTCGCTGTCTTTGGAGATCCATTACTTCATCAGCTAGGAACAGTATTCTTTTTGTTTCAGTCCATCTCCAGGCTTTTGTCTCTGCTTGAAGATGTGAGAAATTTGCAGTATCATCTTCGGATGTATTCTCGGATAGTTTCTTGCCTGTGCCTTTTCTTTCCATTCAAAATATGTAAGCCTTTATTATCAGCACAATACTTTAAAGGAACCCTTCCTTAAGGAAAAAAATCACAAAACTTACACATTGCTTTGAGGACATCACCCCTAAGTGATTGAGGAGCCTACTTAATGTTTTAGAAGGCAATACAAGCACAGGAGACCCAAATTCACAAAAAAGAATTGTTCTCTGAAGACTCTGTGCCACTTCTGAAAGCAGAATTTAATCTGCTGAGGTTTTCAGGCCTGTTACCAAGGCATTGTGCAACATTACTATGCTTTAGATGTGTGTTTGTTCCTCATGCTGAATTCAGAGTTAGTAAATCGAATGCAGCCCTCAGCCAGAAGCAGTCCCTGTTTTTAAAGGTTCTAAAAACTTCTAGAGAGTAACAAAATGGAAATGCACTGAGGTCATACCCAGCTCATTTTCCTGGATCATTATGTGAGTTCTTCATTAGGCTTTCTGGGGGGTTTATGGTTTTTGGGGGGTGGTTTTGGAAATATGCCAGTAGGCTGTTGCAGGAATGACTGGCTTTTCAGGGATTCTCTGCTCTTTTTTTTGGTAATAAAAAAAAATGTAGAGTTTTGACAGTAGAAGTTGTATTGCAGAAGCAGCGGTAAATTCTTAACATTTGAAATAATTTAGGCTTTGTCTGCTTTGAGATTTTTCACTGTTTCTGGTCAAAATCCTGTGTTTTTAATCTTAGCTAAGCATGCCCCAGGGGGTATGCCTCTAAACAAATGTTGGAGCTCTTTCTGTTAAAAATGTGAGTTGTCTTCATAGATAGCAAGCTATTCTCCTTGCTAAGGTACAATGTCAAGGAAGGACAGAATAAACAGTTGCAGACGGAAGTTGCTTTCAGAACAATAGAGAAGATCATCATCATTAAAGAGTTACCTGGCAAAACCACACTGGAAAATCTTGAATGTATTTTTGAGGCTAGATGGAATTGAATTGGTTCATGTAAAAGATTTGATTTCCCATATCCTGTTAAGAGAGTGCACAGATTTTACGAAATAATGTTTAGGCTCCCAAAATACTTTTTTCAAAGAGTTCAGTGCTAAACAAAGTCTGCTAAACATACAGGATCCCTTCGAGAGGATTTACTTTCTGAACTTTTATTAATTCTAAAATGGATTAAACAATATATGTCAGGAATAATCATCTTCTCTGAGTCTTTTTGCAGTCTTAGAACAGTAGTGAGGTTTTTTAAGAAAATTGATTCGTGATGTTACCCCTCGCTTTGGAAAGACACATGTTTAAACAAGCATATTCCTTTACTAAAAAAATATGCTAATTTGGTAGTACACCGTACCAAGTTGAATAGGAATGACAGCTTCTAAGACAGCCTTTAATTTGGTATTCAAAACCAAAATTGTAAACTTCGGTTTTGTTTGGTAGCTTCTCAGAACAGGCAGGATATACAGTAGCATTTTTAAAAGATGCTAATGACTTGAAAGAGGAGATGGAAGTCAGGCATACATTTTAATTATGGGGGAGGGGTTGCAATAGAAAAAATGGTTTTTTCACTGCAGAGATTTTAAGGGAATGAGACAAGGAAAAACAGGCTGAAGATAGTTGCCTTCATTTGGCAGGGGTGTTTAATAAAAGCAGAACTTGTGGTTGTAAAGTGTGCTTATTAAATTCTTCATTTACACTACCTAATTAATTCTAGCATTTTAAATTAACAGTGAAACTGGTCCCTGCTGTACCATTTCATAGCTACAGCATATTTCGTCCAACAACCCAGTTGTTCAGGTTTAATCAGCTGCTCTCTAAAAATGAGAAGGAACTTGAGTTAAAAAAAACACCAAACCCCAACTAAATGGCAGAAATGTTTTAGAGTGGTGTTAAATGAAGGGAGGTGACTTCACAGGGGAAGAATACAGCTTCAGATGGCTGTGGGGCTTGGCACTTAAAAGCGATGCTAAGCTATATAGTTGCAGATGCTCTTATTTTGTCCAAAGAAAGCTGGTGATAAGTATCATCTCAGCTTGAGGGAGGAGAGGGGCATGAATTCATCAGAAAATTTTGAGGAGAAGTTATGAACTTGTTTTGTCCCGTGTTTGAAAACAAAAGGTCCAGTCAGCATAGTGTCTGTCAGAAACAGCAGTTGCTGCTGGCCAATTGAGTTGTCCTTGTTGACATAGTTTTGATAGGGAGAGAAGGGGTATTTGTTGTTGTTAATTTTTTAATTGATTTAATTGTGCCTTACCTGAGCTCCCAAGAACTGTATTTTTCTCTGTAACCTATGCAGGAATTTACATCTCCAACTGATTGATAGGTACCTAAAATCTTTGGATCTCATACCTTACAACAATGCAAGCACACTGTAAAGCAGAATATTTATTGATACCGGATTTCTGTGCACCACTTAACTTATGACAGAGTTTGCATATTCCTGCTGTGTGGTACAATTTTGATGTTCTTTGCATGCATAATCAGCAGCTTCGTTGCTCCTCTGCCCCGAATGCGACTCAGTTTTTAAATTGTTCCTTTTGAATTTTCAATTCCTTTAAGATTACAAAGATTCGCATCTTTTGTTTTAATTTCAGGTATTTATAATAGGACTGATAGGAACTTAGATTAAAGCTGCAGATCAGAAATAATTGTGACATTGTAAATGCAATATAAATATTGATGATCCTGGTGAAAATCCAGGACAGGCAGAGCAGTAGCATCTGTGTGTTGTCACATGTTAGGAGAGAAAGAAATATCAACTGCTCTACCTATAGTACTTTCTAGAATTAGGGATTTTCCACTCCTCGCTTTTTGGACATTCGACCATATGATCCAAGAAGCAAAAGCTGACCAAAATGGCAGAATTGGGAATAATGCAGCATTAAAAGAGAATACAGGAAAATATTTTCCATGTGAGCTGTGCTCAATGCTCTTTTCTCCATAGAAACCAATAAACTCTTAACCTAGGGAGGATGCTCTTGTCTGTCCTCTGAGCAAGCTACCATGAACCCCTTCTGGTCCAGAAGTAGGTCCACACTACATTAAGTTGAGATCATCTGTCTGCTATAGAGAAATATGTTTTTTCCTACCTCCCTGCGTAACGAGCAGCTTAACAGCACGTACCCCAAGGTACTGCTGTAAAAACCAAAGACCCAGATTTTTATTTAACTGTGTTCAGTGAACAATGACGCTGAACTGGTGTTTCTGTCTGTAACGTGCTGTTCAGAGATTGCACGCTTGGAGTTTTTTGAAATTTGGGGCCTAATTAAGCAGCCTTAATTTCAGTATCTGGGATTGGTAACTGTTTTGAAAGCAGTAGATGGAGAAGGTGTGTGGCCTCAGGAGCAGAAGCCATTAATTGCACCATGTGTCGGTGACCCTAGGAGATGGGAGAGAAGGAAGCCAGGTATGATCATCTCCAGCAGCATCGCTCTTGGGGTGGAGGCTCTTGAATCTGATGGCAAAGTGTGCAGGAGCAGGAAAACATGACTTAAGCTTTGCTTGGTAAACAGCTGTCTTCACTTCTTGGCCCAGTGTTTGCAGCAGGCAGCAGCTAAACCCTATGCATTTTAAGGGGAAGTTTTGATGCCTGTTCGAGGAGGTGAGCAGGAGGTTGCAGTGTCCATCTTGGGATCGAAGGGGGACTCTGAAAGCTCATCATAATAGAAAGACACAAAGCAAAAACAAGATTAGTGGTTAAATTTAATTACAGGAAAGAGGCCTCTTGGTAATACAGTTCATGACAGACAGTAACCGTTGCATGGTTAAGTCTGCACTGGAAAAGCTCTGGCTGGAAATTGCACAGATATTAGTAAAATTGTGCTGCCTTGTCATGGGGGGAAAATATTTATTTTTATTCAAAGGAAATGGTTCGCAGCTATTTATGTTTAGAATCTGCAGATAGAACATGTATTCACTGAAAATTTCACATACAAAGACTGCCAATCTTTTGTATGTGTTTTCTCTAGGAATTTTGTAAAAAATGGCATACTAAAAGTGTTCCCTGTTGGAAGAAAAAAAAATGACCCATATGCAGATAAATATAGCTTACTGTGAAACCCAGCATTAAGTTACCTGATCCTAAATGACTGAAGGCATAATCTAAGCATAAACTACTTTTGCATTTGATGTCCAATTCACTGATTGTGCTTTGAAAAGTACCTTCCATTTTAAGATATTACTGGTTCCAGCAGGTTTTCCAACTTAAAATACATTAACCAGATAGGATTATAGAATGTAGGGATTATGTTAGATAAGACTTAAACTGTTTAGGAAGTATGTAAACACTCATGCCTCATGGCATAAGCTCACCTAATAGGGTTTAGGAGAAAAACGCCTTGTAGAGGTAGTTTATTCCCTTGTTGACTTGGAAGGGTTTTTTTAATAATTCACCATAAAGCAGAGGCAACGAGTCACTGATCTCTGATCACTTATTTGGTATAGATTTTGCTAGACTAGACTGAAGAGTTAGCAGCAGTTGCTTTGTTCCAGTACTAGATAAGAATTAACACAATCTTTCAGGGGAAAAAAACCTCCCAATTTAGGTTCTGTGGTGGTCACAATTTACAAAGTTAATAGGATTCTGGCATTCGGTTTGATTGGATTTAAAGGCCATGTTTAGTAGTGCCCCTCAAACTGGCAGTATAGGGAATCACTGTAAGAAGCGCCGTGGTTTTCTGCATTTGACTTCCTTGAAAGCAAAAAAACTTGGTATTTGCTGAAATAAGAAAAATATTTATGTAGCAGAGTACTCCTACTAGAGTTCTGTCTGAAGAACGATACCAAATCAAGGGTTTTCAGGGGAGTGACTTGTAGGTTGGCCTCACTGTGTTTTAGCAGGTACAGGAGTTGCTTCTTTGTGTTGAACATATTGTCAAAATGTGGTAAGAGTGGTCAGATAGTGGCGTAACTGCAGCTGAAAGTCAAGTGCCCAGAAAAGAAGAATTTTAAAATAAGTTTTATAGCTGAAAAAAGAAAATTATTTCTGTTAATCACATGGAATGTGGAGCGTGCCTCAGTTTCTGGTTATAATACTTGTCTAGCACCTCCATTTGGATGCAGAGAATAAAATAAGAGCTGAAAAAGAAGATGCTTTTCAAAGTCTTTTAAAGCAAAAAATCCAGAATTCTTTTTAAAAAGACTAAATATATGTCATTAAAGACCTTTAAGTTGATCCTAATTTGGTGGCCTAGTTATTTTATTTTTATAACTTCTTATTTCCTGAAGTATATTCTGTTCTTGAGCAGAGATAAACCTATTTTCAGCGTTGCATATCCTATTCTAAGGGCTGCAGATTCAAGACAATCCCCGAATATTGATTATATAAATGAACATTTGCATTAAGTATCTACATTCATTAGCACTGTGCAGAAGAGAACATGGTAGTAGTGAGTGTCTTTGGACTGGATTTCTAAAATGTGTTTGGTGTGGTTTGCTCTAAATGCTGAGGAAAACAGTCAAATTTGCATTTGTCATATTCTTTATCAACTCTCTGCAGTTGGTGTATGCTCTGTGCCAGTGAACAAAGGAATTTTGATTTTGTGATTATTGGAAAAAAGCAATTGGAGGGAGTGTTGGGCCAAGTAGGCCAAAAGCAAGTAAGCATGACCCCTGTGCTCTGAAAGAGCTTTGTCATTAACTTCAGCAGCTCAACCCAGAGCTTGTTCTGAAGTGTATTAAATGCCTTAATGCATATATAGTTTATTTTTCATTTTTAACTGCTTGGTTTGAGTAAATGCCATCACCTTCCCATCAAGTCTAGTGAGAAAGGATTAGTCGTGTGGTTTTCTCAATAGCACAAGTATGCCTACACCTCGGAAATATACATGTAAGTCACTAAGGTTATTTATGAGGCTTTTGAGTGTATCTGCTGAGCTTTCTAGTCTGAGACTCTTCCATTCTTGATATGGCCTTCACTGTCTACCAGGGAACAGCTAGGTGAAACAGCTCTGGTAGGGGAACTCTCTATTTGGTGACAGTCCACCCTTTAACTCCAGTGTTGTCCATCCTTTTTCCTTCGTTCTGCCCTTCCCTCTAGAAGCGCAGCCCTTCAGTATACATGCAAAGCTGCTTCTGTCTGTAACCTTCCCCCCTCCCCCGCTTTTAGCCCAAGGAGGACAAGTAGAAAGTGAATGAAAGGGACAAGAGTTCCAGGCAAGCTCTGGGAGGTGGGCAACTGTGTCCACTCTCTTGCGGTTTAGGCAGGGTCACTTCCTGGCATTCACCCATTCCCTGCTATTGAGGACCTCCTGCCCCTCAGCCATAACAGTGGGTAGTGTGGCTGTGCTGTGGCTGTCACCTCTGCCTGTTGCCCCAGTGCTTTTGCTAGGCAGCTCATCCAAGAACACAAGTGACTTATGTAAAGTGTGCCTAAATGGTTTTGAAAGTAGCCTGCTTCTTGCTTTCCACAAGACCACTTCTAACCAGCATTGCATTGGCAGTTGGCTTTACAGTGGTGTTTACTAAACTTGTGACCAGGATTATTTGACCTGCCTGCAGTAGCTGTTCCTCAGACTCAGTGAGCTAGGAAGTTGTTGCCCCTACTGTTGTAAAGCTGACCGATCACTATTTGGCTTCCCAGCACACAAGGCCTCTCTTCTACATACAGAAGAGTTCTGCAGGATCATACCTTGACTTCTGGAACAGCCAGACCAAAACTTCCATATTGTATTTCTATCAAATTTTCAAGTGAGATGCCATCTTTAGAGGGCAAAGTTCCTTTTGGGATATTCACTATGTAGGTCTTTTGTGGCCTTAAGTCCTACTCGTTCCAGAAAACTGAGGTTTAATCCCAATGCTTTGCTATTTGGGGCATCATCCTAACTTAGGGTTAAAATTAGTTAATTTCTAGTGATTCTAATTTCTGCACAAAAATACATGGAGATAGGGATTTACCACTGTTCTCTATGCATAAAGGATTTTTTCCTCCTGCCTAAAGGATAACTTCTCTTGCTCCTTGAATTTGGAATCCAACAGCCTTTGTATGCAGCTCACTGGCAATTGCACGCTTACAGGCATCACTGATAACTGTTCCAGTAATCTGTTGGCTATTGGAAACTCCTCTGATGCTCAGTCTTTGTCAAAAGACAAGCATAATCTTTGCATTTCAGGAGCATCCTACTTCATGCCCTGCACTCCATTCCTGGAGCAGTTACTGACAGGGTATTGCAGCCTCTGACTTCATAAACCATTTGTGGTACAGTCTTGTTTGGGCCCTTCTGTATCTCTGCCTGCCTATACAAGTCTGCTCAGGTGCCATGTTTCCCATGTCTGTCACTCCACAATCTTGTGGTCCCTCTCATCCCAGTGAGATTTTAAATTTCAGAGTAGAGAAAGGGGAATACAAAGCTTCATGTCACTGGCTCTACTTTGGCTGGCTCACTGTTGGGGTTTATTGGACACAGCTGCTGTGTTCTCCCTTCTTGAGTAGGGTCTGCTGCTGACTTACCAGATGTTCCTACCTGTCACTGCTAGGAATTCCAGTGCAAGTTTCTGACTTGCAGGTGCTGCTGGAAACAGGATATTGGACTAGCCAGACTCCTGCTCTGACCCAGTACCGCTGTTCTTGTGACTCGTGGCATCTGTTAAATCAGTGGAATATATCAGCCTGGGGAGGGGGGGGAGGGGGAGGATGTTTTTTACTATTTTTGTTCACAAGAGCACAGACTGTTGTGTTTTTTAGTTAGGTTCTTAAGGGGTGTTGCAAAAGCAGATGGACAAAAAGCTGCGTCGTACTCACCTGCAAGCACACAAGTGTCAGTATCGCCAGTTTGATTAATTGTTAGTGTGGTAGAGGGGCTGCTGTTTCTGCAGTAGAAGGTCTAATGTACCTGCTGCCCTAATTGGATAATTATTTATGCTCACATGCATTTCAAAGCACTTAAATTGGATATTAACAGGTTTCTTCTTGCTTCAGCGTTCTAGACCACCTTTATCTATCTTAGGGTACTCTTGCTAGATGTAGGGGGTGTTTCAACATGCCCTGTTGTGAGAATGGTAGGTAGGGCATGAGAAGATAGGGCATGTAAGAAGAAAGGTATTCTCCAGCAGTTCCTTTTTAGACTCCTCTGTTCTCCTACCTGCTGTGTCACTTCTGTTTCCCAATGCATCTTTTTCCTAGTTCTTTATTTTTTTCTTTAAATATTTTCCTGCTCTGGAATCCATTTTATTAAACCCAAACAGCCCCAACCATGAACAGCTTGGGTGCTTGACTGATAACATTCTTTTCCCTTGTGCTTTCTGCCACATTGGAGTATTTGATTTGTTACCTTGGCTTTGTTTATTGGTAGGATCACGGTACTTATTTCTTCCAGGTTAGGTATGTTTACATACTTGTTCAAGCTGTAAACAAAATGAAAAATACATATGGCTTCCCTCTCATCTGTTTACCACATACGTGTTTATGTTGTGAAAAGACTTTTTGCAAGAGCTGTGTTATTCTAAAACCTGCACTGGTTTTGGTGGTAGTCAGCCAACAAGAACAGCTTGTCATGATAGCCTCATGTCCAGTCATACCTGTGGATGGTGTCATAGAAGGTTTGGGTTGATGGAGATTAAATCTGCCACCTTTAAAAAGAAAAGACTTGCTTTTCAGCCTGGAGAAAATTCATTGAGGAGCAGATTCATGCTAATATTCTTTTCAGCAAAATTATAAAGAAATTTAAGTGATAGAACTAAGTGGTACATGCACAAAACAAAGTCATAATATTTTCTCCTTTAGCAGTTTTTCCATTTGAAACATACTTAAATTCCTGCTCTTGTTTTAGAGATCTTGAAAGTTCTGTCTTAAAGCTGAAGCAAATTTGTTAAGTAGGTTCCTTGCAGTCAAAGTATTGATGGATAGTAAAATTTTTATAGGTAGCACATTTTTGGAGACAATAAAGTGACTTTACTTTTCTCAGCATCTTTTCCAGATGCTGTGCAAAGTAATCTACGTAAATCTAACTATTAGAGATTAACCTTCTTAGTTGTCAGGTTGCAGCTTTTATTTATGTTTTCGCTGATCAGATTAAAAATGCTGCAGACACAGGTTGTGTGGTTAATATTAAATTTCGTATTCCGGTCTGTAATAAATTGCTTTCCTCTGTGCATTGGAAAAACTGGTTAGTAGAGCTCAAAGAGAGTTTAATTAGTAGGCTGTTTATGAGACAGAATAGGTATTCTGAGTCATTGTTCAGAATTACTGTGAGATTTCTTAGTGTTGTGGTAGCTTTGTTTTTTGTTGTTTGACAGAGGTTGAGGTACAAAACCTTTAAATGTTGCTGAATTAAATCATTTAATGACAAAATTACCAGGGCTTTTTGAATTTGCAGTCAACCAGGTTTCAGATGTTGCTGCTGCAGTACATTGTTATGTCCTACTTAATATTCTTGTTTTGCAAAACAAACTCTTGTTTTTCTCCAGTTTTATGTGTGTCTGCCGTTTCCTTTAGACTGGAAGTCTTAATGCTGCTATTCCCACAAAAAATGCTTCCAGGTCTGAAGATGCACTGGGTATCTTAGCAGTGCCTTGTCTCTCCCAATACCTCTGCTTGCATGGTTGAGAGCGTGTTCTTGGCCTTCTAACAAAAATCTCCCTCTCTGCAGAAGTCGTGTGTTACTTTGTTAAGCCACCACGGACTTTCCACTCTGCCTGTGTAGTTCTCTGACCTGTGACCAGAGTGTGAATCTCCCATCAGTGCTTTGGCTCTACTGTGGTTCTGTCCTCCTGCCTTTCCTCTTTCCGCCACTCGCTGCCATCATTTTCTAGACTAGTGGTTCTTCTCATAAGCTTTGGCTCTGGGTGACTGGCATCACAAAGAATCAGTAAAAGCTTGATATGTTTGCAGAAAACTCTGCAGCAGATATGATGTGGGCTCCCAGTGATAGGAATTCACTGCCTCCTTCGGTCGAAGCCCACCTGGTGAAAGAAATCACTGTTTTCCATTTTTCTCTCCATTTCTGCTCTGTTGTTCAGCATTAATGCTTTAGTTGCCTTCCACTTAAGAAACAGTAGCATTTGGATGGGATGCAGGAAGGGAAGCTAAGTTGCTGTAATAAAGCGTGTAACTCTTCCATGACCTACTGTTTCACACTGGAGTGACTTTTCTGTGTAGTTTTAGACCTTTTTCATCTTCTGACTAACATTGTTAACAGACTCCAGTCATAGTTGTTTTACATTTGAAGTATCTATGGGCTTTTGCATCGCCTTTTAGTCATGATTTAACTGAAGGATAGCATTTTAATGCTTTTAATAAAGCATTTTAATACTGGATGCTTCTAATCCTGTACCTTAAATCATTCTCCAAGCCTTAAATCATTCTTGATTTAAAAACGTTGTCGTTGCTGAAATTTGCCTTCTATTTGTTGCTTCCCTTATCCTCTACTACATACTTTTCTTGTCATAGCTGTGTGTAATCTTCGTGGTTCTTCATGTCCCACGGGTCCAGCAATGCTGTATCCCCTCTCCATGATGTGACATTGCCTGTTTGGGATGTGAAAGGCTTCCTACCACATATTGCATGCTTTATTTAATGCAGTGACTTCTTTAATTCCTGTTACACATTTCTTTCCACACTGCTGCTTACCACTTCTTATGTGCTCGTATGTCTCTTTGGGGGAGGGTGGGGGGATGTGCAAGGAGGGAGGGTCTCCTTGTGTTCACTTTTTCTTACTGAATATTGTTTTAACTTAGCCTGTTTGTTTCTAATGTCTGCATTCTTGTGTTTAATTCGTCTCTTCTTCAGCATTGACTCGCTATTGAGGATAGACAAGTCATGGCTGTTTCTTGTCCATTCATGCCTGTCCCCAGAACACTGGATTTTTATAGTACAGTCCCTGTTCTGTTCTGGGACAAAGCGGGGAGGAGTGCAGCCTTGCTCTTCTCAGAACAGCTGCTAATTCAGAGGCTCTGCACTCCTTGGAGGAAGGGGGAGGAGAAGATGAAAAGAAGGGAAGCAAGAGATGTCAACTGGGGAGAGGGGGGATCCACATATTTGTTCAGAAATGGAACTTGGTTGTCTTATGTATGTCAGGAGCAGTAGCTTCTGAAAATGTACTTAATCAGTTGTTTGCAGTAGTATGAACGCACTTGTACTTAAAATCAGTTTTATATTTGAAGTAACATGATGAAAACAAGAAAGAAAAGGGAGGATAATAGGTTCTGCAGCATGAAATATATGTACTGTTTACGAGGTATCTCTAGCCCAGCACAACTCTCAATGGTCCAATAATAAGGTTAGTGTGATAGAGTGGGCGAGATGCAGTTTTAGATCCCTGCTCCAGTGACTGTGCCACTCTGCCCAAGTTCACCCTGGAAATCTTGATGCCTTCCAGTTTCTTTTCAAAGCAGGAATAAAAATGCTTTCCTCAGTGGTGTTTGTGGAAAGGTGCGTTACAGAGATAAAATGCTGCCATGCCTCGGTAATGGGAACTGCAGAAGGCTCCAGCCAAGTCAGCAGCATCTGTCTCAAACTGCTACTTAAGCTTTGCATGCAGATTAGTCCATGTCCTCAAGTACAGCCATTACACAGCTGACTTCTTGTTAAAACTGTGTACTACGCAGGTACAAGCAAAGTCTTGTTGCAGGTGAGATGCAGAACGTTGGAAATGCTGGAGGCCTTTACAGGACTGCAAGGCACTATTTGCCAGGGCAGGTGTGGTGTAGATTGCTGGTATGGTCAAGTTTAAAATGGAGTATTGCATGTTTTTCCAAGTACGCTTGAAATTTCTGCGGGAGCAGGATTTTTTGGAAGGGTATAGCAGTGCTGGGCAGCAGCAGGCTCTGTTGAAGCATACTCCATCTTGTTCTGTTTCTGTGTGGGGCTATTCACCACTGTGTGTAACTTTGAGGGATAACAGCTACTGTCAAATGGTGTTTAATTTACATGAGAACCGCTACTGCTTCAGCATCTCTGAAAATCAAGACATTAAATTACACCATCTTGCATTAAGGGATTTGTCAAAACCACAGAGGAGGACAGAACTCACGTAATCTCCTCTGTCACTGGTGAAGTCAAGCTTTTGAACCTGGCAAGGTGTTGGTTGAATGCCCTTGTTTTCTGGTGTGGGGAACTTGGAGTTGAATTTTTGGTGGGGGTCTTGCTTTGACTTCACCATGTTCCAGTCCTGGTGGGTTCTCTTCCAGAGATGCAGAGGTCCGGGGCTTGCAGTTACATCACTAGCTCTAATCGTTTGATTGCTTTAGCTACATTTATAGGATTTGTTTCACATTTTGGGCAACGCTTTTTTTATTCCCCTTTTATTTTTCTAGGCTCGTTGTCATGGTATCTGGCACTTCCCATTCAGATATTAAAATTGAGTGAGTGGTGTCTGTACGTCTGGTTCGTTTTCCCTCTTATCCTCTCCCCGAGGGAGAGTTTTACGTGGGATGTAGTACGCCGTTTGCAAGGGCTTCCTTTGGGGGATTTTTTTAGTCATGTAGCACAGTCTGTTGGAGAAGGTGCAAAGAAGCCCCTTCCACTTGGACAGGGGTACATGAAATCCTGCGTGCATAGAGCTCCCGTGGGAGCTCATTGTGAAACTCGTGACTCCCCCGAGCCCCCCAAAAAAACCTGTCTCCTGCGCAAATGAGCTTTTATTTGAGTCTCTCTAGCATTGCCAGGATTTAAAGCAGTGATAAAAATTTTCTCCCTGCAGATTTCCTATGGGAAGGGACCAGCCTCTACTGTTTGAGGATCAGGGCTCTGGTGCTTTAGGGGAAGAGTTTTCTTGAGGAATCTTGTCCCATCTGAGCAGGCTTGTGTTGGCGTGTATGCTATTACAGATGCCCCAGCTAGAGGTAGGCTTCAGTCTGTGGAACACAGGAGGATTTTTCCCTGAGGTTTCAGTTTGGAAATGCATGTTTTTTGGAGGGAATCTGTTATAAGGGTATCCCAGTGCGAGTCTGGAACCTGGCTTTCCCCTCAGGAAGGACTGTAGGAAGAAGGATCTTCTACTGACACTCAGATTTTTGCTGATGGTTGTTTTTAATCAAAGGTAAATTGTTCTCCTTAATTATAGGTGCACTGTAGCATCAAACCATATCTGGGGCTTTAGGTTTGGTTGCATTTAAATACAGATGACTGTTTTAATCCAGAAGGGGAACTTCTCAAAAGAACTAACAAGGGCACCTGAAATACTGTGATTTGATGAAAGGCTCCCAAGCAGAACTTGTACCCAATCACCCTTCTGCAGAAGGCAAACCCCAAGGTGTTTTACTATTGTTCTTTCTCTCATTTTTGCTGTGAAAGACTATGCCTTTTTCCCCAAGTTCTTGGAAAAGTGTTAGTTACCTTGTAGTAGGAGAAAGATGCTTTTTCCTGTTCATAGACCACATGTATTAAAATTCTAGTCTGTAGAAATGCAAGGACTTTCTTCTAAGTAAGTGGTTGACTAAATGGATGGTGTACTGAATAGCTGCATGAATCACAGCACAGGTTACCTCCATAGTTGGATTACGGTGAATTGTGACAGTGTCAGCCTCAGTTTAATTGTTTGGTCCTGGGAGCACAGTGTGCAGATGCTGCTTCCCTCCTAGGTTGCTTCAACTGCGGTATGCCTCGCTGGGATGACAGCAGGTGCTTCTCTTTGATAAAGGGGATGGGGGATGAATGAGGCTGACATTACTCCTATAAAAAAGCATCAGATGAGAAGCAGGGTTTGAGCTGGTCTCATGATCAGGTCTTGTTTTCCCTTGATCTGAATCTTCACTCCATAGCTTACCTCCTNGTTGGCAACTGCTACAGTGACAAAAAAACATGAAGCAGGCAATTCACTTGACCCTCTTTGTACATTTTGAATGTATCTTCTCAAGGGTATTTCTGTAACCTTCTCTGAAAGCCCCTATTGCATACAGCTTTTCATATGAGTTGCAGGCGTTCTGTGTCCTTCCAGGAATGTGTTTAAAACAGTTTTGAAGTGGTTTGGAGGCTCACAGGCTTGTGCTCTGGAATGAGACTACCATCTAGAGCAGGCCTGACCTCAAGTGTCACTTAAGTCTCTTCTGTTAGTGTTATTTAGAAGATGGAGAGCATGGTAAGTCTTGCCTGCGTCTCTCTCTTGCTTGCTGCTTGCTTGCCAGCCATCTGTAGGTGGTATTTATTGGGAACATCCCCGGTTTGAGAACAGATGGAGAAGGTTGAAGAGTATGTGCGGGTCTGCTTCAGGAGTTGCAGGTGGACATCAAGTTGAGCTCAGCTGCTTTGATAGAGAAGCTCACCCTGGCACACCAGTTTACTTCCTTGAATGTTTGCTGACGTTGGAAATGGCAAAACTTGGAGCCAGGAGAATTCATTGTTATATCTTTTTTTTGGTCCCCAACTTGGGATGACTGAAGGCTGTTACTGTCTGACTGCTGCTGCTTGGCTAATATGAGACGAGCTGCCAGACGTGGCCTACTTCTGAAGGAAGGGATTGTGTCAGAGAAAAACATCGGTGCTCAGTGGTGTTCGCATTACGGCTGTCAGGCGGGCAGCTTTAATTAGGTTTTACATTTGGGCAGAGGACAACAAAACCATGTAGTTTGCGTTGTTGCTGTCCCATTCTGTGCTTATCTTAGTGAGTAACTGTTTGTAGGGGGAACCATAGTCCTTCAATGTGACTTTGAATTCCAGAGTATTTGAGGGGAGTGCGGGGGGTGGGGATAATATCTTTAATTTGTCTGGTCATAGGTGAGCAATTCAAAGTTCTGCTCTTCTGTGTGTTGCTTTTTGAACGGTTTGCAGCAGTAGGAAAACTTCAAACTTGGTTGAGAAAGTAGTTTGCTTCTACGTTCCTTGTGGGAATGATTGCAGCAAGAGCTGTATGGAGAACAACCAAGTGGGAACACTGTATCTGTAGAGCTACAGGGTAGAAGAGATTATTGAGCACTTAAAATATCTCACCAAAACTTTCCCTGGATGTATTCCTGCTTGAGCTAGAGCATAGGTCTAGTTCAAAAAAGCGAACTTTCAGAATTTCCAATGGTAGAAGAGCTGAGAAAATAGATGGTAGGTAGTTAAAATAATGGGTTACCTTCAATGTCAAAACCAACAAATGCTTTCCCCAGGAAAACAGCACTTCTTTGTTCCTGGTCTGGTTGCTTGTTTCAACTGCCAAGTGATGGGACTTGGGATGCAAAACTCCATGTTTTATCTGATGGATAGACGTTATTAAAAAAAAAATAGAAACAATTGGTACTTCAGATGTGCACTAAAGTTGTTAAGGTTCAACTTAACCTTTTTGATCGGGTAGATTGAGTCCCATCTTTCAATTGAAAGAGGGTTTTTTCAACCCTGCAGTCTATTCTCATGGCACCATTGCCAAGGCATCAGCATCTTTCCTGAAGCACGTATACCAGGACTGGGCACAGCTTCGGCAGCGGAGCACACAGCCAGATGAGCAGCAGTGATTTCTCTTTCTTTTCAAGTGTTTGGCTTTTATGCAGCAAGTAATTGTTTTAACCCTTTTGGCAGCTTTTCGAGCTTGAGATGTGGTTGATTATCTGTCACCCTGTATCAGACCTTCATTTCCCATTTGGAATGGCTGTCGTGGTTTGTGGTTGGTTTGGGATGTAATCTTGGGCTAGTGCTATCTAAATTTACCTATTTGTAGTTTACTGAGGAGCTTAAATTGCTTTGTACCTTTGCTCTGTCCTCTTCGTTCTTATCCTGTCTTTCTGCAGTCGACCTTCAGGAGCGAGGAGTTTGGATTTTTCCACTCATCAATAGAAATAAACAGTTTAGGGCCAAGATCTGTTTCCTGAGAGACCTGTAGGAAAGCATTTTTCTAGTGATTTCCTATTCACAATTCCCACTTAGAGATCTGTTGGCTGATTACTTTTTTAATCCATTTAATGTCTACCATGTTAATTTTGTTTTCGTCAATTAATAAGCAGTGCCAAATGAAGTGCTTTATAGAAGACCAAGTATATCAATGCTCTTAAATAGACATTCTTAATATTTGTAAGTCAAACTTGTAATATCATCAAGAAACATGTCAGTTTAGTTTGACAGAATCTATTTTCCATAGACCTAATTGGATTGACATTGAGTTTATTACCCTCTCTAATACTTTATATTATTAGAATCCAGTATTGAATATTCTGTAACTTTGCCTTGCTCAGCATTAGACCGATGGACCTGTAATTACTTGCGTCATCCAGTCCTCCCTCTCTGAATTTCAGTGCAAAATTGCCTTTCCTCCAGGCTCCTGGAATCTGTTCAGTGCTGTACAGATTAGTGAGTATCACCAGAGAGCCATTTGTCCTTTTTTTGGAGCCTGTTCTGTGAAAGTACTCCAGATCATCTCATTTAAACATGCATAACTTTAGGAGTTCCTGTTTAACATCCACCTGGGTTGCTGGTTAGTACTTCATACAGACTTGTCAGGTGTACATGACATCTGTTTGTACTGCTGCTATCTGCTGATTAGTCAGCATGAGTGTTAAGGGATCTTGTTTCTGTAATCTCTAAAAAAAACCAAAGCCTTTGTTCTGACCTTTACTAGCCAGAGATTTTTATTTTTTTGGGTGGGTTTTTTTTTGTTTGTTTCTCTGTTTCTGATTATTTTTCTGTTCTGGCTTATGCTGGTCTCTGTCTGTTTTCCCTTTTCATTTAAACAGAGTTGTCCTAAGCAGTCTCCTTTACAAAGGAGGTGAAGGCAGGTATGAGTCTCTAACTGGCACTGCCTTTTTCATAGCAGCAGGTTTTTGGGTGTGTGGATAAACGTTACCAAGAGGGTGTATTTATTTTCCTGTATTCTTTCTCATGGTCTGTTTTAATCTTGGTGATTTTTCAGCTCTGAACTAGAGCCTCCTAAAAACCAAGATATATATGTACATTACCAGCTTGGGATTGGCTTTGCATGTGGGTTTGTTCAGACTATCAAGTCCTTGATAATTTTTTAACCCTATTATTGCTTCATTTTAGACATACTTTTTACGAGATCACAGGATCGTTTTCTGCAAGCTAGATTAAACATTTTAGAAAGAGCAACAGCAATAGTGATATAACAAGGTGTTGTTTTGGGATCATCTAGAAATATCTCTTGCCTGCCCTACTGAATCACAGCATGCAATGAATTACTGGATTCCAAATCACAGAAAATATTTACTATTTACGGTGCTGTTCCTGGGAAGTGTAGCATGGGAATGAACTTCAGTGTCTGTGTGCCATCCCACTGAGAGGTCCAGCTGCTTGCTTCGTGCTGCCAGATTGCGTCCAAAGAAATGTTACCCTTTTGGAGTACATGCAATAAGAGTACATGATGGAAAAAAAACCACCTTAAGTTCATATTGCTTCACCGTATTCTGGAACAAATCCTTTCTCTACCAATAATAATTTTTAGTTCTTTCACATCTAGAGAGTCTGTGTTTTGTCTGACATAAGGTGTATTGCCCTTGAGAGTAATTTGAAAATAATATTTTTAGCTGGATATATAATTTTTTTGTTTCATAGCGGGTAAATATTTAGCACAATAAAACTTTATGATGTCTGCCAGCAGTCATAAAGCTCTTCACAAATAATTTTCTCTTCTGTGTGGTATTGTAGGTTTGTGTTGGTTGGTTTGGGTTTTTCCATTTTTTGAGATGGAAAGGTGGGGTGTCTTCATGAAATAATTGTGTTTAGGGGAGATGGTTGAAAATACAAAATGTGCCAAACAAAACATAATGCCTGAAGTGCCAAGCTTGGAACAAAGATTTGTCTCCCTTTGGCTTCACTGGTACAAAGTGAAGTGCATGGCATAAAGCAGCAACAGGACTTTGCTCACTGAAACAACTGCACCAATGTTTCAGTAGGCTGAAAAGGGTGTAAGTTTGGGGGTGGGGAATGTTAAACTAGGAAGGGTCTCTTTTGAGTTAACACAAAGTGCTCAGGATGCTAAGTAGATCCCCCTGGCTTTTGCAATTGATAGGAAATCACAACCAATAGCTTATGAGTAACAGGCCTTAAATTCCATTACAAGTTTTACGTATTTTATGATGTTCAGCTTTATCTATTAAAAGGAAAACCTGTTTCTGTGTACCTACTTTTTCTAAGCAAAATACTGTGACAGTGTAACTGTTTTCTTTAAGCCAGTTCTGCAGGCATGCATGCGGACAGCTTTGTTCATGTTTTACTCCTTATCCTTCACCTTGGAGAAAATATCTTGTTTCCACTTAGTAGTGAGAAGCAGAGACAATACCTAAATAACTCAGTGTTGTTGAACTCCAAGGAAAGGAGTGAACGGCCTATGAACTATTTGTATCACTTTTTTTACTGTATTTCCATTCTCTGCCTTGCCCACAGCATGTGTCATCTATGGCTTTGTTACCCATGGTCTCTTCCTTGCAGAAGTATTGATAAAAGTGATCCTATGAGAGATTATTATTAAAAAATCATTGTATATATTGTAGATGTTGGTCAGTACGTGTGCCTTGATGATAATAACAGTGCCTGGACATGGAAGCCCGTGTTCAGACAGATTGACGTAAGTCCTGGGGCTTTGCATCAGCTACTCCTGTTATCTGTGTACCTCTGAAGGCTGACAGATGGTTAATGGGGAAGTGAGGCACAGGAGTGTGTGTGTATGTACTATACACACACACACCCCACAANCAGGTTATCTGAACCCTAATTGTTGCCTCTTCCTTCCTCTGTAAAACAAAGTTCCTTTTCTAGCAAATGGCTTCCTTCTGTCTAGGATTAAATATGTTAAGGATTTGATGTGTTCAGGGCACAGGGATTCAGGTTGTATCAAATATTCCAGGTAGTCAAGAAGAGGAAGGAATGGCACAGAAAGAATCTTTATAGCTCTTCTGCTTCAGGCTTCTTGCTCAGTCAGACTTCAGCTCATCCGTGGTTAATGCTGTGTAACTTGGGTAGGGATATTCTTGTCGTGTAACCTGGGTATGAATATCTTTATTGAGATTAATTCAGCTCTCCAGGAAGACTGGGTATGTTTCTATTTTATTTTTTTTTTCCCCTGAAATGAAATTGATGGGATGGAATTGCTCCCTAGATATGTTGCAGTTCAAAACAGCCATTTCTTATCCTTACGCCTGCATGTGGACATTTTAGGCATGAACTGCAGTGTTTCCATGGATTTTTAAGGTCTTCCATTGCATAGTTAGCAGCTTCTAGTGCTTTGATCTGATTCTGTAAGACAGAAGCGCTCCCTGTATTTGTGTTACAGCAAACGCTGTATTTTTGGTGGCGTCTGACTTTGAGAAACACACAGATGCTTTTTTGTAGTCCAGGAGACAAAGAAACAAAGCTTTGTGCTTGGGAGGCAGGATCCGTGCCTCCAGGGTACGTCGGGGCACTGGGTGTGCAGCTGCTTTCCCAACCTCCCTCTCTCCTGGTGAGCAGGAGGAGCTGGGTCCCGATTTCCGCGGATGGAAATCTTCCACCAGTGATGTCCTCCTCGTTGGGAGGGATTTTCACACGTTTCCTTTCTCGCTGCCTGTGAGCAGAAGCACTTAGATCCCTTGCACACCAGTGCCCAGGGGCACATCGTCGTTCTGCTTGCTGTGCACTGGAGGGTGCATGGGAGGGAGTGTGGCTGAAGTGCAGGACTGCTTGCCTGCCTGCTTGGGCTCTTGTGAGATGTGATTGTCTCAGGTATGAGCCTTAATAAAAAAAAAAAAAGATTGCTGTGTTTCTCAAATGTGCAAAATGACTTCAGTAGGAGGCTCGGGGGGAGGGGATCTGGAAGCGGCTGTCTGTCACGCTGCATTAATAGGGTTGGTGCTGCAAGGCTGGTACTTGGGAATGGGGAAGAGATTCTGCTCCGGTATGGGTTCTCATGACCCACAGCTCTGTCCCAGTGCTGTGGGAATGAGCACCTGCAGTGCTGACAGCACAGCCTCCAGCCCCTGTTACTTACCCAGCTATTTACCAGGTCTCCTCTTTCTCCTCCAAACACACACACAGATCTCACTAGTAAAACAGAAGCTGCTGAAATTATTTTGGCTGCTAAAGCGGGCTCGTGCCATCCCGTGCGCAGCAGCAGTTGTACTGTTTTGGTTTTGCAGTCATCTCTAATACCCAGAGGAGAGCTTTACTGTGCCCTCCCATCCTGCGATTTGATCTGTCCTTTCTCTTCCTATTTACTGCCTGCTCACTGAGCAATAAAATGAGATGTAAAGGTTGCTGTCTGTTTCTCGGTCAGCTGCTTCAAGGTTAGTGTTAAAACACTGTTTCCTAGTTTTTGCATGTTAAACACTTACAAACTTGTTTATAAACAGTAGCAAAAATTATGTGTGTGGCTTTTTCTCACTTGCAAGAGGTGGCCTCGATCCTGCTCTGGCAGGTCAGTCATATTTATTAGGAACTCGGCACAAAACTATTACACAATTCTGCTGCTGTCAAGCCTCATACATGCTTTTTGAGTAAACTCTGGGGAAAGGCAGGGTGGGGGGGTGCTGCTGCTCGTTTTTAAAGTAGGATCTTCAGAGCAGCAATTTAAAATTTTTATGTAGGCTTCCACATTGCGAAGGAGATAATGAAATGGTGAAGCACAGTGTAGGGACCGTAGGGGAAAGCAGGGATGAAATGAGCAGGGGCAGGGGGGAAAGTTGTTTTCCCCCATCTGTGAAAGTTGTTCCTGTGCTAAAAAAAAAGAAAATACTTAGTCCTTTTTTCTTTTTTCTTGTCTCAACAGGGCAGAGTTTAGGGTATGGATTCGTTAACTATATTGATCCAAAGGATGCAGAGAAAGCCATTAACACTTTAAATGGACTCAGACTCCAGACCAAAACCATAAAGGTAAGACTACACAAAACATTTTTTGCTCAATTCAGGAAGTGGGTAAAGTAGTTGAAATGGTTTCTGACAACTTCATCACTATTTTAATCTCCATTGTAAGGGGCACTCGGCTAACGAGCTACTCCTTGGAACAATGGGAGGATGCAGAAGGTGAAATCTCTCTTCTCTGAAATTGCTGCTATTGTTAAAGGGAGGAAAGAACAGGAAGCTCCTTAAAGCGTTGCAGGGAGGCGTAAATGTAGAATAAAACAGCCTTAGTGATACTGTTACCCGTAAACAGAGGTGAAGTATGTGACGGTGTATTCATAAGTTACACGCTTTCTTGTGCTTTAATGGGAAATACCTTGACATAGAGCTCTCGTAGTGACACTCATGTCATTATCAGGTGCTGAAAGCATGTTTCTCAAGTTAGAAAATTATATTTTAAAAAAAAAAAAAAACCCTCTTAATTTCCACATCCTTAGTTTGATTTATTCTTTTTAAAAGCTGGAGGGATTAGAGATCCCGCTGAAGTCTCTCATTTCATTGTTGTAATAGACCATTAGTTATTCAACGACCTTCTTTAGTGGTCTCTCAAGAAAAGCAAGTTTCTACGCTGTCACGTTTTTTGCTGCATGGTTGATAAAGCTTTTTTGAGACAGTTTACTGAAGAATTCCACATCCTGAATTCTGACAAATACGGCTTAAAGGAATGTGAATCAAAAATTGAAACAAACAGCAGATCAAATTCAAATGATCTGAAACTGCTTTGGTGAGATTTGAACGCTGGCTTTTAGTTTGTACCATCTTCTTAATTTTTCTTCTGTACTTCATTTGTATTTCAAAGGCAGAAATGTTAAAGAATATAAAAATAGGTTGTTGGGTTTTTTACTTTGGAAAATATTCAGTACAAATGCCAGCGATTGCTTGTCGAGCAAAAAAGATGCTGTATGGTCAATATTTTAGATACACTTAGCCTTTCTCACTGAAGGCTTTGATTTAGACAAAGTAGCATTCCTTAAAACAGAAATATTTGTTGGGTTCCTGTACATCTCTAAGGGTTGTTTAAAGTGAGTTTTTTCCCTGGTGTATTTAATTAGAGAAGGGCAGAAGTCCTGAGCTGAGACTTGTAGAAGTGTTGCAGAGGTTGTGTGGAGTACATAGAGGAAGCTATTTCCAAACTTACCAGAATCCAGCCAGGTTCCATCCATGTATGTGTGTGTGGGCCATATACCAGAACGCTTACAGCATGGTTCTGTAGAGTTAAATTTAAAAAATCTTACTGGAATATGTAAGGTAAAGTGGCAAAATCAGCTGTCTTACCTACTGCTGCAGGTAGAAATTCATGCCCAGATTCAGCAGTTACTGCTTACTGCAAAAAGTTGAGCTGGAAGTTGCTCCCTGAATTTCTTTCACAGGCACGTTACCAGGAAAAACACATTTTTAAAGTACCAACCTGTCGAGGTACTTCATTAAAAACCTGAGTTGAACTTGAAATATCTAGATCAGTTTTTAAGGCAACACTTCTGTGTTTTGAACACTGTGCAGCACTTCATTTCTTGTCCAGAATACCGATGTTGATTTGCCTCTGTGTTCTTGAGCCGGAGCGATGCTATTGTATTCGTAATATTGCGAGGTCACAGGAAATGTATAAGCTGCAAGATTTACCCCATAAATCATGTACATTCCTCACACAAAAAATTAAACACTTTTGCTTTCCTTTTTATCATGTACTATAACATGGTGGTTGTTCAGAACTTCCTATGCTAAAACATTTACGGAATGTTTTTTCAGGTTTTTTTCAATTTTGGTATAAATTTTATGAATACAAGTGGCTTATTAGGTTTGGGGTATTACACTTACTAATAATAACTAGTAGAATTTGATAGAGGACAAGACATCTTGTTGGGCTTCAGAAAACTCTCAACATTTGATAATAAAAGCCACTGACCTAGTGTACATGGCCAGAAGCTGCATAGCTTCAGTGACTGGGAAGATACATGCAGGCTTTTTGAAATAAAACTGTTTTCAATTAAGTGCTTATGCAGCTCCCTAAAACCAACCCAAGGGAGTCTTCTATTCAAGTAGCTGAGCTTCGGACACACGGACATCTAATTGGCAGTTTCCATCCCAATTTTTAATTGCAGAATTGCGTTTGATTACCTTGCTTTTTACCCTCTTGGTTTTTTGTATTTTTAATTATGTTTTGCTATTAGAAATCTGAATAAATTAGTCCTGCTTCCCTGGTACTGAGTGAGGAGGATAGAGGTTTTCCAGTGCTCACACCAAGAGTGGTGAATCGTGATTCCTCCCGCTCCTGGCAGCGCCTGACACCCCTACCTTCCAAAGGGACAAGAAGTTTTACTCAGTGCTGCTGAAGTCCCCTAGCTTGCCTCTTGCCCCAGTGTGCCCCTTTTCAGCATCTCACTGTGGTTCACAGTAAGGTTGAAGTATTTTAATTCATGGAAATATATGAATATGAATAATACTATATTTAATTATCACAGGCGATGATTTTAGTCTAGCTAGATGCCCTTTACAGTTATTAAAAATGCACTTCTTTGGGTCCGTTAAGAAAGCCTGTCTCAAAAGGATGTATAGAAAGGGAGTTGGTGGCATATAGTTTTGTAGGCTAAAAAATATTTAATGAAATGTTTGAATAACACTGAGCTGGAAAAGTACTGAGTGTTACTTTGTTCTGTTTGCTTCATGAGCGTGGCTGGGTTTTATGCCCCAGAATGAATTCGTAATGTCCTATTGATGGATAGGCTGAACCTTGGCCTCTGCCCATGTACACTGGGGAGCTGCAACCCTGCAGGTAGCACTTCTCTGGCTACCTTTTTGTTTGGAAGCTGTTTTGATGGAAGGTTGAAACGAATAATCTGTGAGAGCCCTTTTACAGGGGTAAATTACTTCTGCTTGCCAAGGTCACCTTGGTCCTGCTGGCTGCATCCCATCTCCTTGCTCAAACCGTCATGGGCTCTGCTGTCCCTTGTACAGAGAGAGGCTGAACGCAGGCTGGCTCTGGGAGGTCATATTTGCACTTGGTTTTTCACCCTATATTCTTAATTCCTGTTACATAAAAAACCCCACCATATTTTCTGCATACGTACCCAAATCCTGTCTCTTTCACTTCACTAACATTTTTGTAGCAGCTTAATGTTCTCTCTCTCCCAATGCCTTGCAAAACAGCCATGCAGTCACAGGAGGAACTGGTTTTATAGCAGGATCAGCAAAACAGGGAGGCACAGTCTGCTCTCAGATGTGCGGACTAAAATAACTGAAGCAATGTTCTTTTTATTATTTCATTGTAACAATAAATAATCCCTTTTCAGTGTAGCAGCTAAAATATATGCATTTTATTTAAGTCAATGATGCCCTTTCAAGTCAAAGTCGAGAGGTGACTATTTACAGAATATCTGTTTGGGGAAAACAGTGAAGGAAGTGTTATGTGTTTGGTGGTAATAGGTTATACACGTTGTGTTCCTCCTCAGCTGATCATAGTGCATATTTTATTTACGCCATTTCGTAGGAGCAGCAGCATCTTGTGAAGGAGAAGGGCTTCACTTTATTTTTACAGCTAAAGCTTGACATAATTCTACAAAACAGCTTAGGATGAGGGAAGATACAGCATGTGTTGAAATAAATATATATTCCAGAAATTGAATCTATTTTTAGAAATTAAATTTGCCCATCCATAAAAGCATTTGAAAGGTCACTGCTGCTGTTGAAGATTGCCTGGCAATTCGGTTGCATCAAATATCAGAAGGAAAATAAGACGTGTGATGCACAGGGTACAGATTGTTTAAACTGTGCTGCTTTGCCCTGGAAAAAAGACAGTGCCTAAAAGGATGGGAAGGAAGTTTTAAGGTTTACATGGGGATTCAGGTGACCTGGCTTCATGTTGGGGGATGCTGGAACAGAGTTGTGAAAGGAAGTTTGAAATTTAAAGAGCCAGCAAACCCCCTGAAGCGCAGTCTTGTGTCCCCCTCATTCCTTTCCTCTGTCGCCTGAGAAATAGGTTGGCTTCTTCCCTGGCAGGAGCAGGTAGCACGCTGTGGCACTGCTGGAGCAAGCAAGAAGCCTCCAGTGAGGGCAGAAGGAATATGGGTTGATGCCTTCCAGTTTTTAAATCATCAGATCTATCAGATGATGTAAGACCAACCAGATAGAACCATTCCTTTGGCCAGAGTTTTCATCTACTTATTTTACTTTTCACTTAGAAGAATAAATAACACGGAATATAGCTACTGCTTCCTGTTGTTAGTTCAGAATGTCTTTCTGTTCTACTCTCTTGCTTTGATCGGTAGGACTGGATGGTCCTAGTTTAAAATACAGTGACTTAGGGCTGCCAGAGAAAGTATTACTGTGTTTTCTGGAAATACAGTAATGTTGCAGCTCAAAGATCTTACTATTTATCTTTGTTTCTCTGGGTTTATTCTCAAAATGTCAGATACTTCCACAAAATTCAGGCTCCAAATCTGTCCATGTTAATTCTTGTAATTGTCTGCAAAACTACAAACTGTGCTGTCACTGTAGGGTACCCAAATAACAGCAACCTCAGACTCTGCTGTCCTACAAAGTCGTTTGTCAGAAAGATTGCCTTGCAGCCACGCTCCGTGGTGAAGGAGGTGCGGGGAAGAGGCGGCTGCGGCACTGAGCAGTGAAAGCACTGTGTCTTCTGCACCCTGTCCCGAACTGCTTGGGAGGTGTTGGGGGGAATTAAACCCAGTAATGTGAGTTGTAGCTGAGGAGTGCTGGCTTGCTGGTATTTACAGTGGCAGAGCTCTGGTACTGAGTGCCTTGGTGCAATCCTCTGACAAAAACTTTTCCACCTGTATTTTCCCATAGCCTCCTTGGGGGCTACCTGCCACAGAGCTGGCTGGCCACTGCTTGGCAGCTGCTCCTCAGAGTGGGATGTTGTGCAAGGCCCTGATACCTGTGAGAGCTGGGGAGAAAAATACCAGGGGATGGCAGAGAGAGTTTAGGTGTTGTATGAGGGAGAGGGGATGAAGGGTCGGGGGACAGGAGATAGTAGGGGGGATCTGAGCATGTTGGACTGAGGCAAGAGGGATTTGCTTTAAGTTCCCCATGAATACAGTTGCATTGAGGGGACATGGTCTGCGCTGCACCCCAAGAGCTCTGCTGGCTCATGGGCTGCCTTCCCCTGGATCCATCAAAGCTTTGTATAGAGGGTAGAGGTGTAAATGAGCGCGTGTTGCTTCCATCCCTCAAAATTCAGATTACAGGCGTTTGCAAGGTGCAGATTTGGGGGTGTAGGTGGTTCATAGTTCCTTTTTAAATTAAGGTAATGGCTTGTTCTGTTTTGTGGTAGCTCATTTAGTGGTAAGAAGGGGTCACCTGCTGTGTTTGTTGCGTCTCAGGACAAAACCTCAGACGGGAAACTTTAAAGATGGCACAGACCTGGAAAGCATCCACTCAGTTTGCCTTGGTTTTGCTCTTCAGGAGCCTCTGTCTGTGTAACCTCCTGGACTTTGTAGTGCTTGTTAACAAATCCTCCTCTACCCTTCATGCCTGTAGTTATGCTGCAGCTCAAAGGACTTCAGTGCTGCGTTTGAAGGTTTGGATTTGGCTCTGCTGCTTTCAGCAGGCACCAGAGAGTCTTTAGCTGTTAGTTTTGTGCATCTTCTCTTAATCGAGATTTCTTTTAACTGCTTCAGTTTTGCCAATGAGTCCTCTTCATTCCAGAGAGCTGGAGCAATTATTTCTCTTAGCCCTGTCTTGATACAGCTGGAGTGCCTCTACGTTATTATCTATGGATGCCTTTCCTGAAACGATGGGATAGGCCATTGTATCTTACCTGCAATCATAATTAATCCCAGTAAAACAGTATTGAATCACTGAACAGTAAAGTGCATCGTCACTCCTTTCCACCCCCCAGCCAGGGGTTTGGAGAAGAAAGGACAAAGCATGCAAGTGGTGGGTAAAAAAATAAACTGGATTCTGGTCTTCAGCCTGTGGACCAGGGGGCTTTTGTGCATGCTTGTTCTGACAAAGCACGTAGCTTTCACAGGAGGGTTTCTCAAAACTCTGATTTTGCACAAAAATAGGGCATGAATGAGGGCCTGGAAGTGACAGTGGAGAAGTCATTTCTGGCCATAGCCCATCCTCTGGTGTTAAGCAGATTTTAATTCTAATTCTCTGTGTGTGTGTGTGTGTGAGAAACAAGTGAGACTGTGCTCATCTATGTATGTGAAGCTCTTTGAAGCTCATTTATACATGTTACAGCACTTCCAGTGTGTACCAGTGGAATAAGAGGCAGCAAGTGAAGGAAGGGCTGTCCCTACTTTACACATTTGGATCTGGGGTGGAAAAAAGCAAAGTGATTCACTCCGAGTGTCATGCCAGAAATACCACATCTCTGAGCGTGTCACACAGAAGACACAAAGCGAAGTCTTTCAGAAGGAAGGTCACCAAGGAGTTTAATATTTTTGAATGTTGGAGGCACTTTTTGGAAGGCCACCCAGGGAGTCACTTAACACCAGCTGCACCTTTCCTGCTTGTGTCTGGGGATCGCAGGTACCATTGGTGGGGGGCTTGGTGCCCTGGGGATGCCTGAGCTGCCATGCAGCACTTGCTGATTAAAGGCTCCCAACTAGCCTTACGCTCCCCAGGTGAGTAACACAAAGTGCAGAGCAAGACATGTAGAAGTTCAGGCTCTGAAAGATGGAAGGCACTGGGTTGCTTGCCAGCAGCTCTTCTGAGTGGAGCAGCGTGGTTCCAGCAGAGTGTGGTGGTTCAGGGAGGGACAGTGCCATTGCTCTGAAGAGCAACTTTGGAGCAGACAGGAGTTGACTTTCAGGAGGAGGCTTCTAGAAAAGGTCTTAATATTTGAGAAGTCCAGGATTAGTGTACGAGCTGAAGGCATCTCCCACCCTGAGTGGCAGTGAAGTGGTTAAGCTTTGGTTGCCGCTGCATGTCCAGGCCTTGCTTCTGTAAGACACATGGGATGCGTTCATGCCCCCAGGGGCCTTTGCTGTGGGCTCTCACTTGGAAAGACCAGACTGGTTCAATTTACCTTCTGAAGAGTCTCGAGGTTAGGAATCTTTCAAAAAGTTTTCTATGCGGGGAAAATGGGTAGGAAATCAATAGGGGAGGTAATTACTTTAACTTGGAGATACTCTCCGTGCTCCTGAACAAAAATGTGCATCACCGTGGAAGATATGAAATGCTGGACCTTATGACTCTGCAGCAGCGTTTGGAGACAGTGGTGCAGACTCCTGAGACTGGGGTTTATGCTGAAGAGAAGCCCTTACACAGGCTAATGTTCAATGTCAGAGGAGAAATATCCTAGGAAATGTTTTTTCGCAGTTAGTATATCTGTATTTATAGAAACTAACATCAGAGGCCAGCAAGCCATAAAATGAATTGTACAATATTTCATTATCTTCCTTGCAAATTTGACTGAAGAACTCCTAAATGATCTTATGCGGTGAAATATAACACCATCGCTCAACCTCCAGCTGTCACACAAATGGACAAACATTGCAGTGCCGAGAAGTGCCTGGGTCAGACAGCAGTTTGGTGTTCTCCAGCTCATTTATTTGAATTTTCTGTGGTGCTGGGATTTCCATATTCTCTTTTTTCCATACACACTGTTTCATTATAGGGCTGTAATGCTGCCGTGAGCACAAAAAAAAAGTAATTCTTAAGTGTGAATATAAAGAATTCATGCAGCATCCTCACCCAGTGCTTTGCAGTTTTCATTGGTAAAATGGGAGCTGGCTTTAGCTCCCATTTTAACTTCCACAGCACAAGCAGCTTCTGGAGGGTCACAGTGGGTGACAGCTTCTTTTGCAAACTAATACAGGGGAAGGCGCCGAGTCCTCGGTACTAATAGCTTGAAAGCAGGATGGCATGGTTTAACAGACTGATTTGTCATTGGCTGACCTTAAAGGGAGGATGTAAAAGATTCCAAAGCAGGTAAATAATTGACATTACTATCCTTGAGTCCGTTCAGCTCGCAACCTTTTCTCCTTCATATTAAAGATGGCCAAGTTGCTTTTGGCAGGCTCCCCTGCAACCTGAATGTTTGGTTGCAGGAGAGAATAAAAATCAGACCCGAGCAGTGATAGGTGTTTGCATGTGCTGTGAGTAGGTGGATTTGTGAGTGTGTGCAGTCCCTTCTGATGCTTGTCTGCATGGCCCACAAGAGCAAAGCTTTTTCTGTATGGGAAAGGTTGTGTGTGCGTGTGTGTGTGTATATATATATATAAAAAAAAATGTCAGGCAGTCGGTGCTCTGGGAAGCGCTGTTTTTTACATATCCCAGTACTTTTCATCTTCCCTCTAACGTGGCATTTGGTTAATGAATGTGCCAGAGTGAGAAAACCCAAAGGAAACCCCTGGCTGTTTTCCCAGGAACTTTATTAATTTTGCAGCTCTCTGTTTTAAGGAATAGGTGAGGTCCCTACCCCCACGCCAGAGAGGCTCTTAAGTGTTTTTTTTAAACTGTAATTCCTAAAGTAGGTTAAACTGTAGGTGTCTGAACCCTTACGGTACCCTTTCAAGGTAGGGCATCTGCAGAGCAGGGGGAGAGATTCCGCTTTGCTGACTGTCCTGACACAGGGTATCAACAAGAAGCCACCGCTGTAGGGCCACCAAACCAAGCACTGGCAAAATCAGGGGGTTTTGTCATGGCATCTGTGAGTGAAAGTTGAGTGTAGTTATCCCTGGTCTCCCCATGCACCAGGCTTGAGCTTAGTTACATAAAAGCCAAGCAGTGCCATGTGTGTTCTTGTCCTGGAGCATCAGAGGGGTGTTTGGGACCAGCGATTAAGTGACATAAATGCTGTGTCTCATCAGGAGCCCATGGGCTGTGAGGTCCTAAATCGCTGAGGCACATAATAGTTTCCACCCTGATATACTTCTGCCTTTCAGTGCTGAAGGTTTCTCTGCTCATTGCGCCTGCTTGTGCCGTTGTGCTGTGCCTGAGCTTGCTTCAGTTGATGCAAATGTTTTATCTAACCTCTTTTTCACATTTCTTTCCCTAAATTTTTCCACCTCCTCTGTAGCCTTCTCTGTAAATGTTAGATTTAAAAGGTTATGTACAAACATGTAAGTTATAAAGAAGTTGCCAAAAACCTTAAAATCTAGAGTCTTTAGAGTTTGTCTGCTATTATGCAGAGAAGATTGTGGAAGCAAATGTTAGTCATTCACATCATTTTCTGTGTTGAGTCAACATCTATTTTTAGGTGTGGAGCACATAAAGACAACTCTTTGACACATAAACCGCATAAAGACATCCATTTGACATCACTTGTGTTTGGGCTAAGGCTGGGGAAGAGGGGAAGACAATCACTGGATGTGTTGTAGTCATGATGGGGACCCCCATTTACCCTCTAAGACACACTTTAAGATGTAATACAGGAATGTACTGATCTGTTTATATTTAAATAAATAAAGATGAAGTGTAGAATACTCAGTCCAATGTTATTTCAGATGTGCTGAGAAGTAATTCATGATCCACACTGAATGCTTGCCATTAGGCTTTATCCAGGAAGTATTTTTATTATGTTAAATGTGTGTTTTCTAAATGTATATATTACTTTAAAATGCAGAACACTTTTTATGCACATATTGTAATTACAAATCTGATTCATAGGTAGAAAAGCAGCTGAGAGACTTGATTTAATAATTTTTCAACAGCATGCATGCAGTGCCTCTGCTAGATTTGGTTGTTTGCTTGGTCATAATATTTTATGGTCTGGTTCTGGGCTTATAGTGCAAGGGAACTTCTCGTGATAAATAGCAGATATGACAATGAGTGTCAGTATACAGTTCCCCCAGCAGATGTTCATTTAGTCTAATTTCACCAGTACTTTACTGTTCATCCAGAACAGATCTTGCCAGCTCAGGATGAAAACAACAAAGAGCTAGCACAAAAGATCACTCTGCAAATAACCTGATCTGTTTCAGACACTTGGGCGGGAGGGGGTTGAAGGGGGGGGAACATACTGGAACTTCAGAGTGCTGTGTATGTGCTAAGGTTATTCCACGTTGGATACAGTAAATCATCCATACACCCACAAGCCATAGGGGTAAATTTACAAAGCCGTGTGTGGGAAGCTGCACACTGATCTACCTCGGAACAATAGTTATTTTATGCCTGCACTTAAAGAACCCTGGTGTTTGTTTTTAAGGTCTCCCTATCTCTTCCTTTGTTCTTCTGGCCTTTCCCAGCTTTGTTGGTGTTGCAGCACAGGTATTGTCTGAACCTGGGGGTTACTGCTTCCAAAAGAACAGAACGCAGCCTGCCTGTTGGAAATGCAAAGGGTGGTTCTAGTTTACTAATGCACCTTTCCTCCTCTTCAATCCATAGGTGTCGTATGCCCGTCCAAGTTCAGCATCGATCAGAGATGCGAACTTGTATGTCAGCGGCCTTCCGAAAACAATGACCCAGAAAGAATTAGAGCAGTTATTCTCACAATATGGGCGCATCATCACCTCACGGATTCTGGTTGATCAAGTCACAGGTTAAAAGAAAAAACTTTTTATGCATGGCTTTGTGGAAATGCAACCTCTTGCTGGCAGCTGAGTCTTAAGACTAATGTAACATGCAGTACCTGGTTCTTTTTTAACATAACTGTTGGGAGGAATAACTGCTGCTTCTTGAATGAGGGATCTCAAAATGTAGGCTGTTGTTTACTTAACTTCACTATATTAAATGTGGTGGGGGCTGATTTTGGAGTGTGTGCTGGGGAAGGTGTTTCTTTATAGGGCTGCCTTTAATTTGCAAGCTCTGTATTCTGTGAAGCCAAAACCAGTGTTCAGTTTGTTATATAGATGAGGCTGTTCCTACAAATATTCATCTGCTCATGTGTTTTTACTTCCCAGGGGTTTCTCGAGGTGTGGGATTTATCCGTTTTGATAAGAGAATAGAGGCAGAAGAAGCCATAAAGGGACTAAATGGCCAGAAGCCTAGTGGTGCTACAGAACCAATTACTGTGAAGTTTGCCAATAACCCCAGCCAGAAAACAAGCCAGGCACTCCTTTCACAGCTGTATCAGTCTCCCAACAGACGCTACCCTGGACCACTTCACCACCAGGCTCAGAGATTCAGGTAATTACCTGGAAAAGAACTGAAGTTCCACCAGTGACGACAATGTGGGGCAGGTGCTTTGCAGGAAAATATGCTTTAGTTGCGTAGGCTGACCTGATTTTCTTTGTAAAATTAAATATTCTTTCCTGGAGAATGAGGAGGAAAATCTGCTGACAGCAGTAGTCATGTTATATTTACTAAAACAGCTGAAGTACTGTACAATCAGATCTCATGAAGTCTCATAGAAAAAGGGAGGACAGAATAGAGTTACACTGATAATCAAATGAGCAGTGACTATCCTGTTGTCTCTCATTTTTGGGGTAGTGCTTTTATTTTCTACTATATTACTAGTTTTGATGCAGCTTAGACTTTGATGTTAATGACAGCGGATTGATAGCAGGAAAAAAGCTGAGTCCATGCCAGTCAGCAGTAGTATCATTAAATTTATTAGCCTGAGATACCTGCTTTTAGTATAGAGAGACCTTGTATTAGTACTTCAGATACTCTCAGAGAATTTTCACGCTTTGCACTCAGAATGTACTGCTTCCATCTGATGCGTAAGCCAGAGTTAGCCATACATGATGTTCTTGTTACTTTTACCTTTGATGATAATTTTTAGGCAACCTAGCGTTCATATAAAAGGTCTGCCTTCAAAGAAAAAGAACCAAGACATACTCCTGCAACTTGAGTCAAATACTGGCTTTAGAGAATTATTCAAAAGTCACTTTAGTTTTTCAGTGATGAAAAGTGCTAATGAATTAAAGATCACTTTAAAAAAAAGTCATTGGATACATTAAATTCACACTTGGTGCGTGTCTTGGCACACAGCTGTGTCCATTTTGGTGACTACCGAGTCATTCCATGGATAGAAGGACTATAGCCTGCTCCCATGGAAAGCAGATGATTACATACTGCCAAACTTGGTGGTCATTTAGATTATGTATTGCAGAGGATTAATAGTAAAGAAATGTAATACATTGAGGAGACAGTATTACATTAAAACTGTTAGAATCAAAAGTCTTAGCAGTTCCAGCAATTTTGCACTGTCACATTTTATTTCCAAGTTAACTGTAAGTAAAAGGTGAACAGTTTAATTATTTGCAAAAAATTCATACTAATGCTGTCTAAAAAAGGCAAATCAGAAGTGGGGTTTTTTTTTAAAACCAAACCCTGGAAATAAAGGTTTTCTCTAAGAGTGTAGACAAGTTAAAAATCACTTAAAATGCTGTGGTGGAAGTTGAAGCACAACCTCAGACTTAACAAAGCAGGCTGGGAGTTGTTAGGCTCCTTAGATGTGTGGGAAACTTGTTGAACGTTTCTTCTTTGAAAATGGAACGCTATTAATAATAGTTCCATTGAGCGATCTTGCCATCTGTGAGACATTAACCCAAAGACCCTCCTTCTCTTTTCAGGCTGGACAATTTGCTTAATATGGCCTATGGCGTAAAGAGGTAATTAGAATTCCACAGATTGCCAGATGTCCGTGTTGGCACAGATTGGTGCTACAATTTATTTTTTTTAATTCACTAACTTTATTTTCATTTTTTTTAATCCTTCTTTTCTTCCACCAGCATGTCAAATTCTTTTTAAGTTTGGACTTCAGTTCGTTTTGTTACTTTAAAGGCCACACATGCAAATTTTGTGGGTTTTTTCAACCTTTTTTTATTTACAGGTGGGCTTCTCAAATGGTTTAGGTGCAACAGCTACAGGCATTCAAACTACAGTTGTCCTGCTAAATGGTATTTTTTCCAGAATTAGAACTATTAAATTTTTAACTAACCACGGATCTGATAATGAAAAAAATTTAACAGTCAAGCCCGGACTTACACTACTGTTGTCTGAATCTCACAGCTCTGCATATGGCATCACAAGTTTGACTTGAAAAAAATCACAGAATCATTAGGTTGGAAAAGACCTTTGAGACCGAGTCCAACCATAAATGTAGCTGTGTGCACCTTAATCAGCCCTAAGTTTCTTTTGTTACAGGTTTAATACTTTGACGTTTTCTCAGTACGTGAGATTAGTTTTTTGTTTTAAAAACCTCTGTGTTTGTGTGTGTGTGTGCACGTGTGTGTGAAAGTCTGGCTGATTTATAAACATTTGTGCTGTATCATCAGTGTTCAGTGTTTGATCTGATAGCTGAAATGAGTTGACCCACTGTTAGTGTTTCTCCTGATGGCACACATCAACGCAAGCGAACCTTGCAGCAAAATACAGGTGTAGTCTTACTCCTGATGTTACCATAAGATGTCCATCCACCCCCACAATTAAGATGAGAAAACACTACTTAATCTCCTGAAATGGATACTTGCCACATTTCAAAGTTATTTGAGCTTTTCTAAAGGCTCACTCTGTAAGATGGTATGGTAAGTATGTCTTTACGCTAGCTAGCAGTGGACAGTAGCGTGGGATTTAACTGCTGCCACAGTAGCTACCATACAAATGGTGAATCTTAAGACTACTTAGAAAAGCAGTAATCAGAACAGAGGCGGTGTTCTTCCCAGAAGCACTCCTGGTGTTCATGAGTACATCTGTTACGTTCCTGATACTCGTAGCGGTGATGGTGGTACGATGAGTCAGAACTTGCCACCTGATTTTATCACATGCTGCTTCTCCTGCATTCTCCCCTCTCCTTTCGTTTCTTGATGCAGTGCCCAAAGCATGGCACAACACTTGGCCTCCAGGATCTGCCAGGTACAAGTCGTGGGCTTGTTCTGGGAGTTCCCTGGGGTTTGCTGCCCTGCCTGGAAATGGACCGGTCTGCGATGCAGGACCAACAGGGCTTAGTCTGAAATAGTGAGGGCTTGAATTTGGATTTTGGGTTACCTGCAGAGGGAAAAGGTGTGATGTGGCTTTATAGGCTATGCATCTGCTTGCTTAGTATTCACTCTGCAATGTTAGTCTTAAATAGCAACACGTTTTAAGCTATTTTGTAGACATCTTAAATTGTTGTCTCTTCCCAGCAAGTCCTGGAAACTTGTACTTCCACCAGCAAAGCCTGTGTTTAAAGGCATGGGGTCACACACAAAATACCATATTGATAAAAATCCCTGAGACACCCCTAGTGTAGTGTTCCTGGTTTTGGGGATGGGTTCATTCTCTCCCTTCATTAATTACATGGTACTGAGATGTGCCAGTGTGGGGAAAAGGTTTTATTGGCACTAATTTGATAGCTTGCCAGTAGCAAAGCTACTTCTGTGTGAGGTTATCTTGTACTTGCGTCAATACGTTTGCACTAGTTTCTTGGATCTATGGTACCTCCTGTGTTGGTGGTACATAAACAGTTGAGAGCCTCATAGCTCCTGAAAGCTTCCAGGGAAGAACCGCTCTCCAGCAAGCTGTAGGGAACTTTGACCCTTTACATCAGTGCAGCATTCCTTCAAAATGCAAAACTTCTTAACATAGGGTGTAAGGCACACAGCGCTGGGTTGCACAGACTTCACGGGGACATCACTGTGGGGCAGCGTGTACATCAGTGCTGTACTTCCTGTTACATGGGAAGACTGCAGAAAAGGGGAGTTTGCTGGCTTGCATGTGTTACTAGCACAGCTGGCACTTGTCAGCAGTGGGCTTCACGTCCCATCTTCCAAATTTCAAAATACGTTTGTTGGCTTGTACAGGCTTTCAGTCCTGGCCACTTCCTTTACCATACACGTGCAGTGGAAGGAGTGGTGTGAGTTGGCTTTGTCCAGCTGTCTGTTCTCAGCAGCTGGGGAAACAGCAGGGGTTAGAGCCCCATGGAACCACCATGAGAAGGAAGAACCACTTGTTTCAGTGTACGGGAGAGAAGGTGAAAGATGTTGAGTGTAGGACTTAGAAAAATGAAGTTCAGTTGGAAAACTGCCACTTATTTTCAATAAACTGTCTGCAGCCCTGCACGTATGTCTGAGGATCCAGTGCTGTGAGCATTTGCAAACTGCTCATTTACAGCGTAGCTACAGCCCAGTGATCTTCCTCAGCTTAATATGTCAGCAGAATGGTCAGCAGCCATCGCCTGTAGTTTTTTCTGGTTAATTAATATGCACTGTGTAATACTGTGCAAGTTGCTAAATGTATGTGGAAGTCTTAATGAGTATAAAAGGAGAGGAGTTTTTCGGGAGAGCGCAAGAGCTCGCTCAGCCACACTGAGTCCCCCCCTCCGCTCCCTCAGTCATCACTCAAAATCCTGAGGAATTATTATTCAGTTCTGGTATTAAAGCTCATCATACTGAAGGTACATGTGAAACTGGTTTTTTATTAAGACATTTCCTCTGTGCAGTTGTTATTTTAAAACATATCCCAAAGTGTAGCTTCAGAAAGCATGTCACTTTTTTTTTTTTTCAAACTGATGAAAGGAAAATTATGTTGATCCTGAGGGCTGGTACTGCTTAACATCTTCATTAATAACCTGAGTCACGGGCTGCAATGCGCCCTCCTTGCATTAATGGGTGACATGAAATTGGTGAGGGAGCAGGGGCAGTCACCGTGCTGTTGGCCACGGCTGCCACTGGGGAGACCCTGACAAGCTTGAGAAGCATACCGACATCCAAGAAAAGCAAATGCCGAGTTTAGTCCCCAACTGCTGGCATCAGCTTCCTAGGAGGGGCATTAGAAAGAAGGTGAAGCTGACCTTTTCTCAGCTGCACAAGGACAAGAGTCAACAGGAACAGGCTGCAGCAGGCGAGGTTCAGCTGTGTGAGGGTAGTGGAGCCCTGGAGCAGGGGATCCAAGCTGTGGAGTTTCCATCCTTGGAGGGCCATGAGCAGCAGATCTGAGGAGTTAGCCTTGCTTAGAGCAGGAGGTTGATCCGTATAGGTCCTTCACAACCTGTATTAATTCTGTGGTGGTTCTGGTTAATGACCCACTGCCCAGATTCAGCTTCACAATTCAGATGTGTAAGTTAAGAAAACGGGATCCAAAAGACAAGGGGGTGGGCGGAAAGTTGGGGAGCGCAGTGTTAGATTTCTAGGAACTTGTCTCTCTACATTGACTATCTGAAGAACCCCAGAGCCTGTCGCACACATGAATCTCAGCGTGAAGGTGTTAGTTGACACGCTCATTATATTTGTGTGCTGCTTTACTTACTGTACAGATGCTGCATAAATCTTTAATATGTGGCCAGCGTTAGGACTGTTTTAACTGGATCTTTTTTCCCCAGGGTTTGTCAGTTAAGGGCTACGTTAGGAGGGGAATTAAAATCTACCACTTAGACATCTCTCTAAACATAATAGTATTTTTAGCTAAAGAGGTTATTGTTGTAGCTGAATCCTGACAGTGGCATTTGTTATCCCTTAAAATAAGTCTTGAGGTTTACAGTGGTTTTTTCCACTGCAAGCCAGTTAAAAGTGAAGTGCTGGCTCTCCATTGTCCTGACACCGCATTATTTTAGTGGTCGACTTGGGAAATTCCTACAGGCCTTGTTAAATGAACTCATACAGATAGCAGGGTGTGCAGGGCCCTTTTTGGCTTCTTAGGTTGTCCTTAAGCATCTCAATTAGATCTTTGTATACATCTAAGTAGGGCTTGTCTTCTGAAAGGAGGGCGTTTACGCCCAGATCCGGTCTGTCTTTAATACAGCTCCTGTCCACTTAAGTAGGAGTTAGAGACCTAGGGTGGCTATGTAGTCATCTTCCAGGGATAGGATCGAGAGCCTTCATTAACATTGGCTTATTTATTTTAGTCTTGGTTCCATGTAGCTTGTGCCAAGAGATCTATTTAGAATAGACCCCTCTTTTTACTTGGTAGGTTTTCTCCGATCACAATTGATGGTATGACGAGCCTTGTCGGAATGAATATCCCTGGTCACACTGGGACTGGATGGTGCATCTTCGTCTACAACTTGTCTCCCGACTCGGATGAGAGCGTGCTGTGGCAGTTGTTTGGTCCCTTCGGAGCAGTCAATAATGTCAAGGTGATCCGTGATTTCAACACCAACAAGTGCAAGGGATTTGGCTTTGTCACCATGACCAACTACGACGAAGCTGCCATGGCGATTGCCAGCCTTAATGGATACCGTTTAGGAGACAGAGTATTGCAAGTTTCCTTTAAAACCAATAAAACCCACAAATCCTGAATTTCATATCCTTACTTACTAAAATATATATATATAAATATATATACGAACAAAACAAAACACAAAAAAAAACTCTTCAAGGCTTATATTCAACCATGGACTTTATAAGCCAGTGTTGCCTAAGTATTAAAACATTGGATATCCTGTGAGGAACAGGAAAGGATTTTATAATGCTTAGAAAAAAAAAACCTTTGATGCATTGAATGTTCTTTCATAGCTGTCGTTGTTGAATATAATATACATAGATAACAATGTGCAGGGATTTTTACCCGGCCAGCTAGTTTTACTACCTTCCTTGAAGGTGGGTCTTTTTAAGATGACCATTCACTCATTTGAAAAAATAATAAAACAAAAACAATTTTTACAAACTAATGGGATTAAAAGCGAGAAAATTTTGTTTTCTTTTCAGTTTTTCAAAACATTGATTGAATCAGATTGGTAAACCCCCCACAAAAATTAAAGAGGAACAATAAAAATTGCAAAAAGAAGAACATAATTTTGCAACTTTTTTTATTTTTCCTTTTTTCTTTTGTATCATGTGAACTAAACAGTCTTCTGTTAGGGAATGGGGTAAAGGGGGATACCTGATGACATAACAATTTAAATAACATTAACAATGTTGCCAAAGAGGTGGTCTCTTTGCTGAAAATGGGTTTCAAGAAAAATCTATTTTTATAAAATATAAAGAATTTTTACAAGAGAATCTGGATTTGAGAAAAAATATTTTGACTGGCTAATTTAGGGGAAATTGACAACTTTGTCATGTTCATACTGCACTGGTAACTTTTTAGAGATCAAGATGTGTGTTTTAAACTGGATTAGTAGATTGTTTTTTGAAGGATGGGCTACAAACAGATGATCTTCGTATCTTTTCATAGCATGTAATAAAAATATTAAATACAGTACGGGAGAGTGTTCTTCCCAGGCACGCAGTTACCCACAGTCAAAACCCAAAAGCAAGGAGATGAGTTGCAAGACGGTTTTTCTTTAAGTCATCAGTATGGGATATCAGCAGAACAAAAGTTAAAAAAATTAATTTTTTGATCAAAAACTTCCTTGGTTTGAGCAGTAGGTGCTACAAAATTATTTACATATCTTAGTATCATAGTTAAATGTAATGTGTTTAGAAAAAATACATTTGCTTTAAATTTGTTAAGAATTTTCAAATTCACTTTATAGCCCAAGCTAATATAATTGGGCTGTGTTGGCACATTTGGAACACTGTTTATGTTGCTTGAAACACTTATTTATTTAATTGCCGATGTGATGCATATGGCCAAAATCAAATATAGCTAGTTTGGCTAGTCTACTTATTTGTTTACTTAAACTATGGGAAGAAGCATATTATTGTGTCATTTTGTTGTGTGTGTATGTGTATATATAATATAAATATATATATATATAAAGTTATTTTTTCTTTTGGTTAATTTATTATAAGTTGTAACACTTTGCTAGTTTTGTTTGTATATGTCTTAAAATGTTTTCTTATGATACTTAAGTGACAGAGGTATCAAGGTAACTTGTGTAGAAATATTGTTTGATATATTGTCATGTTTGTTGTGAATATTTTTTCTTACTGCACAGTAGAAAAGAAAACAACTGGGTCTTTATTTTAATGTAATTCAGATTGGGGAAAACAGAGCTAAGGGAACAAAATGACTGAGGGGGTGCTCTCCCATGTCCAGTGCACTGATCATTTTAGTATGTTTGTGCTTTGTACGGTTATATATTTAAAACAAAAAAGGGTCATGCTCTTCCCTGAGTACTAGAAACAGTTACTCGCTATGCATAATCTAGTTGATAGTTAAATTTGCTATTGCTTTTCTTGTCTTGTTATATAAAATCTTTTCAATACAAGTTTAGTCTTAATGGTAATAAAACGTTATGGTTATTTATAACTTGTGCTTATTTTGTGCATTTTTTCCATGCTATACCCACTAACTGCATGTAGACTAAGTATTGTTTTTTCACACTGAAGAGGCAAACTTTTGTAGTAGACAAATAACTAAAGCAAAGGCTGCATCATAATTTTATCAGTTCTTTACGTTAACAATGTTAGATTTTAGTTTAAAGGAACACTCATTCAATGTTCAGGGAAACCTTTATACATCATCTGCTATGAATGAGCGCAGTTTGCTGGGAAAGTTTTGATGCATTTGCTAAGCATTAGTGGGGAAGGCATGTCAGAATCTTTTCTCTACGATGTGTTTTACTATCTGAATAATAATAATAATTTAAAAAATCTTTCTTAGGACCAGGCAGTTGTATACTTTAGTTATAATGAATGACTTCATGTTAACCTTGCTAGTTTAGATCATTTCTGAGGGAAAGTATTGTAAATGTTTTTTTCATAACCTTGTTGTGTTTGAATTATTTGTACATTAATTGTCCAGACAATAAATGAAAGTGTGTAGAATGGCTATGGACTTTCCACCTTTTTAACTGTGTTCAGATGTTTTAGTAATCCCAGCCTCACCTCAAACGAGGTAGATGTTAGAGTCTGCTTTCAGAAGCAAGGTCTTCAAGAGAAGCGTTCTAGTGGAACCAGGTTGAGCATATTCATTATTTGTTTTTCTTTCTGAAGGTTAGAAAGAATCGGCCATTTAATTTAAGATGTCGAACACCAAATACCAAACTGTAACTGTAACTTTTACTTGAATGTGGAAGATACTGAAGGATTTCTACTATATACAGTATTTTTACACAATGAAAATATTAACTCAGTCAATAGCAACACTTAACAAAAGTAGCAAGCCAGTTTCAGCACTAATACAGTTTTAAGCCATCATTTAGTTTGACTTTTCTATGAATATGCGACGATTGTCATGCGATATGAACCAGTGTACATTATCTGCTGTACAACAATATTGATGGTCACATTCCAAATTTTATTCTTTTCACCATGTGTTATACCTAGAGTTGATACTACTTTCAGTTGACTTGTTTAAATCCCATTAATACAAATATTCACTCCATGTTTATGTTCTGTAACATTCACTAATGAGAATATGTACCTTGTAAAACCACAGCATTGAATTTCCTATCTGAGATTAGGAAAACTCTATCTGAGGGCCGGATGGACTGTGTGGTCCTTCGGCTCCTTCACCTATTAATAAACTCGTGTTTTTGTGAGATTAAGTTACCATGTTGGTTATAATAATTAATTTCAGGCCACAGAATGAGTTTTTTCTTAGATTTTACAGCTTGCTTCATCCATTCTTAAATCGACTTTTCCATCCCATAGTAAAATACAGAAGTTAGTAATCTGCTCTGTTTAAAGACCAAGCCCTGAAAAGCATCGTCCTTCCATCCATCTGTATATATGTATATACACCCACCTCTGATGCACATATATACACTGTACATTGGGTAACATGCACTAGCCCATTAAAAAAAACCCACACCTGCCCTTCCCATTTCAGAACAAGCTATAGTAAATGGTGCTTGTTACAAAATAACACTATCTAGCTGTTGGGTTAGGTGCCTAATTTTTTCCCCTGTCCTTTCTTTCGCCTGCCTCACGCAGTCAGAAGAGCAGTGAGACGAAAATCACCATACGCTCGAGATGCTCTTACAGCAGAAATGTGACTGCACACACTCACATTTGGCTGTTGACTTAAGTAGCTGGTTTTGATCCAGATTACTTCCCTGACTCCACTGAAGGTTGGCTACTGATCCTCTCTCCCTCACTCATGTAAGGCACCTATTTGTCCTGTCTGTATGGCTCACATAACATGAGCTGTATCAAAGCTCCTGTACACATGGAGGGCAAGAGAAAGGGCTCTGCCACTTTTAAGGCTCTGGCATGTGAGGTGCAGTCCCCCTTTTGAGTATCACAAATCTACACTGGGTGAAAGGGCTCAGAGCCAGCCCTGGGTCTCCACTGATCCCATGTGAGTGTGTTTGAGTAAGACCTACTGTAAGAATTCCTGCCCAGCTGGGATCAGAACCAAATTTCACTCACTCATTCAAAGTAATCAGGTTTTATATTTCTTTCCTGAAAGGGTAATCAATCTTTCTGCAATTAGCAAGCCTGCTGCATAAATGGAAAATCACCTGGGGGAGGGCATTTCAAGTGTGTTCACTTTACATCCTACTTCAGTCTACCTTGGGCACAGTAATGGGCTTTGAAGGAACGGTGAGGGGCCGTACTTGGAAAACGATGGCTGGTGCATTCAAGATAGCAGTGAGCTCCTCCTAAACTCTCACCTTGGGAAGTCAGCTTATGGGATGGTGCTGACTTAGCAGCAGCCAAAGGCAGACAAACACTGGTGCTGTTAATGGTTTCTGCTGGGAGGGTTGGGGTGGCCTGGGGGCACCATGACTGCAGAGGCTGCTACCTGGGTACTTGACTGGCCCTCGGGGTAAGCAGTGGGGGCAGTGGGAGGTGGGCAAGGCTGTTGGCTCACAGCTGCTTAGTGACCACAGGTGAGGTAATGCCAGGTCAGCATGTGGTGAACAGAACAGATTTGCTCCCTGCCCTGGAGATCTTCCCGGCTAAGCTCACTGCACAGAAGTAATTCATTGTATATACAGAGCAAAATGAAAGGAGATCAAATCCAGCATAACTTTATGAAAGCTCTGACATCTCAGTCTAATCCAGCATCACTCTTCTAAAAATAACTGACTCCTTAAACCCAGAAGCTGTGATGGAGCCAATCCAGCTGAGCTTCAGTGATTCGTAAGGGGGCAAATCACTTGGGGACCAGCAGGAACTTCTGCAGGAAGGAAAGAAAAAGCAACAACCACACACCACCACTCAACCACACAAGGACACATGTCCCCAACCTGTGGGCTACTCCTCCTGGGCATTGCTGCAGGGCAGTCTCCTGGCCGCATGTCTCCCCAGGGGAAGCAGGTTTCAGCTCCAGGACATCAGCATGGTGCCTGCAGCAGCCAGAAGACTCCATATGTGGTGCAGCAGTCACTTCTGGGGCCTTTCCCAGAAACATTGTGCTGCTCTGGTGTGCTTGAGAAATGCAAATGGGATCAAAAACAGTGAGGTTACCAGGCTGAGCAGGAGAATGGAAACTTTACAAGGAGTCCTTGAGGTTAAATTGTTTCCGTTCCTACAAACCCAAAACTTGCCTTTCAAAAAGCCTGTTCCCTGTAAATGCACCAGGGACAAGGATTTAGAAGGGGCTATAGGCAGGGAAGCGACTGAAAGGATGGGTCATACAAAGGCAAACTAATTTGCCTCACCCACAATTGAAGGCAGGAAAGCAGCCTGGCTCTTTCTATCAGGTTAGTAATTTTCTGACGTACTCTTTCAGGAGACATAACTGGGCAGATGGGGACATGGCTACACACACACACAATTAAACCGTGGCTTTTCAGACAAGATTGGAAGCTTTGTCCGCCTCACCCCTAAGACATCACCAGTCCAGCATAGTGTAAAGAACTTAAAATATTTCATCTGGAATTTGATTCAAATTTGAAGTGTTACAGGGGACTGTAAATTCTTTCTTGTGCAGTAGCAAAAACCAAACCCAAAACAACCCACACCAGAAAACCAACCTCAAACTTCTATCCATGACACAATAACCCTCCAGGCCTGTCAGGTCAGTGGGGTTTGGAGCCAGCATGCATGATCCAGCTACTGCTACTTACAGGCAAACACAACCCAAGGCTGGCTCCTATTTCCTCCCCCCCACCAGATATAAAGCAAACCCATGTGATAAGGATGCATTGCTATGCCCCGAAGCCCCTGGCACTGCACATTGGTTTGGGGTGGATGTGAGGGGCTTTGTCACCAAAACAGGTATCTTGTCCCCAAACACTTCAGCTACCAGCCTTGAGGTCCGTCCTGCTCCAGTGCACCCCTACCACCCCACACTCTTGCTGTAGCAGCTACACAGCTCCTGGCAGCCCCGGGTGCTGTGGGGTACTGCCACCCACCCAGCTTTGCTCCAGTGCCTGAAGGATGAGTTTACTTTGTTAATGCCCCCAATGGCACAGGGGCTGCACACTGGGGACCCTCTGTCCAGGCCACTGTTTTAACTAGCCTCTGTGGTGCACAGCACCCCACTGCATTGATCCCTAATGTAAGGAACCATGGGGGGTGGTGGATGGATGATGGTGGTGAAATTAGGTGATTGCTAAGGTCCCTGCCAGCCCAAACCGTTGTGTGTGTTTATGAAATCTCCTTGGTGTCATTTCTGGTTATCAGCCCTGTCTCACAGCAGCCCCAGGACCCATCGCAAAGAACCATGGGCTTACTTTATCCATCCTGACCACCTACTTAACACCACAACCTTTAAGAAGACCCTGCCTCCCCCTACCCCACCAGTGACACTGATGCGGACCCCAGCCTAGATAAAGCCCCATTTTTCTGTGCCACCTGAAGAAGCTGGCACAGTCAGTACCATGGGGCTGGAGAGGCTGGAAATGCCCAACCTCTACCAAAATTCCCCACTCAGCTTCATACTTTCTCCTCCAAGACCCAGACACACAGCCTGGGAGGGCTTCGTGGTCAAGGCATGGGTGCAAGCTGACAGCTTTCAAAAAGACAAGAGACTTTATCAAATTAGGAGCATTAAAAAAATGTACAAATCTCCTAAACTTTGGAAATGACCATAAGCAAAGCCATTAAAAGAGCACTCATTTAAAGAGCAATGCTTGCTAAAGAAAGAAATCCACCAAAGAAAACAGGCTTTAATTCAGAGGCCTTGTCTGCACTGTGTATCACTGAGCCATCCAGGAACTTTCTTCATAGCAACATCTGGGGAACCTGCTTTTATTGAAGTGACTTTTAAACACACAAGATCATTAGCTCTTCAGCCAGCACGTGGGGACCGACTTGTGCTGCCACGATCTATTTGCTTTAAAGCAGCACTCAGACTTTATTCCCTTACATGTTGTTGGTGTTGCACAGGTCCCAACAAAATGATATGCAAGAATTAGCTTTTTACAAACAATACAATTCTGATTTTAAATCAGCACATGAGACACTTAATTAATTTTGTAGGATAAGGAATCTGTTGCAAATATACAGCAGTACACCCACACATCACCATCTGCTGTGGAGAATTAAATGTACAACTCACAAATGAAATCCTGCAAAGTTGGTGCAAAAAGGTCCTTGCTTGAATTTAAACAAGGCTGTGGAAACCTGCAAACACATTGCAAAAGATCATGAAAACAATAACAAATTTGTCCATCTGTGAGTCAGTTCTAGCAGGGTTGGGGTTTTGGTTGGGGATTTTTTAGATTGGTGTATCTGCAATAATTGTTGCAGCTCACAATGCAACTTGTGTGAAGTGTGTGTTTGAGCTCTTCTCCTGGCCAGAATAAAGTCGAGCTGCTCCCAACAGGCTCCATCACGTTACACCAGGTCTTCTATGTTTGCAGGGGGAGGGAACAAAACACACAAGCAATCTCTTCCTTTAAATATCCCGTTCAGCCTCAGTTTTGAAAAAAAAAAAAATTGGCAAATCTGGCAATTGTTGTGGATGTTTATTATTAGAATTATTAACAAACACTGTTCTACTGAAGTGAGGAAAAATAAACATCAACAACTACTGCTGCCATTAACACAAATATCTGTATCCCTTTGACTCCCCTGAAGCCAAGCATTCATTTTCTTATTTTGCTGCCTTTTTTTTTTTCTTACCATACTGATTAGAAATGGGCTCTTAATTTACACCTAATAGAATGACGTATCACTAAGTCCTGTCTCCTGATCTTATGTATGGAGGAGATGGCTACAAACCTTCGTAGCCAAGAAAGGCTGTATCAAGTCTCTCGACCTGATACACGCCAGTAAAACGCATGGTTCTGGGTGAGAAGGCTGGAGCTGAGTGGAAGCACAGCTCTGTACAGCTCTGTACAGCTGCAGCCCTGCCTTTCAGTGCTCAGCATTAACCCCCGGGACAGCCAAGACTGCCAAGCACTTCCTGGCAGCCACGGGCAGTAAATGAGCCCGGGACCTGCTCCTCACACTCTCACCAGCTGTATACCGCAACTAAGTTGTCTTCCGCAGCATTAGGATGACTGCAGCCACACCACTGATCCCCCAAATACAGATGCTCCTCTTTTTCTTTTTTCAAAGAGGGTGCCAGGAGAACATGATGACATTTTCTCTGGTTACTACTTCATTTTATCAATAAAAGAACTATGAACACGCTGCCTGAAAGCACACACGATGCTACCAAGCCCATCAGGACTTGGAATTCTACCCGCACATCCCCAAAGCCATGAGGGTATGTAGGAAATACAGGATACAACATTCTTCTCCCATAGCCAAAAATAGTTCTGGGTTGGTGTTCTTATGGATTTTAGCAGGGGTGGGGTTTGGGAAATGAAAATACTTCCCGAGCCTTTTCTGAGATGCATGCACTTTTTAACGTGCACTTATCCCCTCACACACCTGGGAAACACTCCCAGCACACACCCCCTGAGTATAATTTGTGCTAAGGGGCCTGGTACATGTTTAACTCTGATAAAGTGTATCTGCAATTAAGAAATGCAGCATCAGAGGTACAACATGCATGTAAATCTGCAGAAAGGATTCTACCAACTGAACGAATGCGGCTAAAGACTATTTAAAACCACAACCTAATCAGAAAACTGAGCATATATATATATTTATATCAATATCACCAAACCCTTTGACATCCCCAGCACTGCTAACACTCTGACTAGAAGCCGACTTAAAACAGCTGCCTTGGGCACACTTGCATGCATAAAAAATCAAGTGACTTGATTAATCAGTGAAAGTTGCTGAATCATGGGCTTGCAGCCGTGCCTGCGTAGCCCTGGCTATGGATGGGAAACTGTCAGCATGAGATTTAGATGAATATCTCTCAGCTGGTCCCCAGACCTGCATGGCCCTTATCTTTGCCAGCATTTTTATGAGAAATAGATTCTCTGTCCTGAGAAATGAGCCTTGTTGGAGGGGTGGAAGTGTGTGTATGGGAAGGGACTCCAGAGGTAAATGTCAAAAAGGAAGCGAATCTCAGAAGAAGAGGTAGGAAAGCTGAGCAAGAAAATCCTGAACCCACTTGGAAGCCACCTCTAACAAACACAGCCAGAGGCCCCAGGCTGCCTGGCCACACCGAGCTGCAGCTGATCCCAATCTGAGCAAATCGTGCCTGAAATTTAGCAGCATCTCCAAGGAAAGGGCAGAGTGAAATGAAGAACATGTGATATGGCTGGGATGGAAAGCAAAAATCAGCCAGGTCTAATTGCATTCTCCAAGTCACTGTGGCACCAGTACAGCCAGCAAAACGGGAGCAATCCTGAGGCTCTGGGCCATCAACTGCCCTGTCAGGAGTTTCAAAAATTACAGGCTCTGGCAAAAAACCCCAAAACAAACAAAGAAACAACAAAAAAAAAACCCCAACACCACCTGGTTTTCCTTAACACATAAAGAATAATTTGTCCAGAAAAGAGATTTCTAGGGGATTTGACACTCACTGTATAGGGTCTCTGCATGGCTCGTCCTGCCCAGTGTCTTCACCTGCAGGCTTCACCTCTTCTCAGAAGGGCTGGAGGCTTTGGGAGAAGGAGCTTCCTTCCTGTATCAGCCTGTGTCTGGAGAAAAGAAAGACCTCAGGAACAATTCACTGTGCCCTGCAGGGTCCCTCTGCAGTACCCCTGCGCCTGGCCTTGTGCACCAGACGGGACCAGTGCTTTTTGTCACTGAGTTCACACCCTTCCATCCAAAGATGGCACCCTTTCCTGGGATCTTTAGGTGCGATAAACAGCCCCTGCTCCTTTGAAGGACACTGATCCCACTGCTTTCTGCTAGGAAATCAATAAATGTTTGGTTAAGGAAACAAAAATTTAAATCAGATGAAGCCCTGGTGAGAGCTGGCGAGCCAGGGACAGGTGCTGGTGCCTTCTTGCCCTCCAGACCATCGTAGAGAGAACCCTGATGACACATTTGCCAAATCCTTCCTGCCAAGCAGGCGATCAAAGCTTTTGCTTTGCCTTTTCAGAGTGTGAGCAGTGTCCTTGAGTGAGTGTCTAGAATAAAAGGAAAAGGAGGGCAAGGAGCCTTTGTGCCAAGCCTCTTATGTTTCCTCCGCAGTGTGACTCTGCTGCACTTGTCAATGATCAGATTAACATACATTAGAGGAGTTCATGTGCCAGTAATGGAAGAGATTGTCAAACCACTGTATCTTCTTATCTATTAAACCAGCCAGAGTAATAATATCTAGCCAGCTAAATTTTAAAAAAAGAGAAGATGCCGAACAGGTTGCTTGCTGCCTAAAACCAGTACATCCGTGGCTGCACACATATAGATTTCAATATGAACTGCCTGTGTGTGTATTTTCAATATTAAAAGATAAAATATTGTTCTATGCCATGTCCTAAACTAAGTTTGTGCAATGGAACAGATTTTTACAGCTAAGTTAAAACCTCTTGAGAATAAGAGGTTTATAATGGAAATGCTGACAGACTCTTAACTATAGCGCTGGGATCTCTCTTGCTATTATGACCAGATAAACCAACAAGGTAATTCAATGTAGTGTTCCAGCTCCGAGACACTAACACACTCCTTCTGGTCCCAGGTGCTGAGGGAAGTTAAATATAAAACTTAATGAAACTGCAGTGACTGACTACAGGGCTGGATGGTTGCCCCTGCACCGGGGAAAGGTGAGTGTCTCTCCCGGGAAGGTGTCTGAAAGGCAGGAGTGACCGGCTGGTTCAAGTGCAAGCGGTGGCTGGAGCCTTCTGAAGTTTTCCCTCAGCTACAGGCACACAGTGGAAGAATCAAACCCAGCTGCTGCACACATACCAGACCAAGCAATGAAGAGGGCTGCAGAGCCCTTCCAATACCTCCTCTGGATGGATGCTGAGGGCATGAGCGGTGCTCACAGAGGCCAGCGGCCATAGACCTGCCATCCTTCCCCACAGAATTGCCCCAGAAGTCTTCAGTTTAGTAACTCAAGTGCTGGGGAGTCCAACTCCACAGAGGAAGCAATAGCTAGAAGGAAGCTCAGGTGTCTGTGGATGTTCAGTCCTTGAGCTCTTTCCTGAGCCTTTTGCCTGGCCTCAGAGGCAGGAGGTAGCAGCAGGGTTGTGCTACGCCTGTGTGGCAGTTCTCCAGCTTGTTGTCCACACAGCTGACAACACTGCCAGCAGCAGAAGTGCAGTTCACGCCATGCTTTAACACCAGGAAAACTTTGCTACTCTGTTTTTGCACCATGTATAATGTTACTCAGACTATTAGGGGGTGCATGCACCCCCTCTACCTACACATCAAACCCTGAGCAAACTTCCTGAGGTTGGTGGGCTGGTAGCTCTGCCTACTGTCAAGACCGTCTGACATTTCCAATTACAAGACTCTACTTTCAGCTGCTTATAACTGTCATATTTTGACCAGTAACTTGTCATTTTCCATCCTGGGCATCTGCCTCAGGCTGAATTTTTTTGGAAAGCTTCAGCCAAAACAATATAGCTATTCCCAAGGGCAAGGCCAGGGAACAATGCACTGTTTTGTAATGGTAAAAGAGAAAAAGAATTGACATCCTCTTCTTTAAGATGCACCACGGCTCCTTGCGGTTTGGATTGGGGAGTAGAAATTTACTTGACTTGTGACCTTTGATTAAGGATGTGCCTTTTCATTACTGCTGTGAAAAAAATCTATGCAAGTGTGGCCAAGTGAAAGCATGTGAAAAAAATTCAACCCGACTTCCTCAGAAAAGACTTTTTTTTCAGTGGAATCCTAAAATCTCTGAAGATCCTGTCCTGCTAGGCCCATCTTGCCCTTCAGCTTGTCCAGAAAGGGGTAACCCCACCCCACCAACCCCTCAGCACAGAGCAGTTAATTCCCTTTCCAGTTCTCACCACAGCCAGGCTCGCCTATTTGCCACCATGGTTACTGGGTATGCGTTAACGCCTGGCTAAAGAATCCGAGTGAGATACCACCTATGGTCACAGCTCCTCCCAGCTCTACTGTGGACACAAAGATCACACATTCTGGCATCAAGACCTGGATCCTGGAGGAACTGCAGCTGTAAGGAAAGGAAGGAACATTTACATATGTCTGATGGGCTGGGCAAAGACTGTGGGACTGGGCAGCAAGTGCAGGTGTGGGAAGCAAAGGGACTGAACCTCAGGCAGTGAACATAAATTGAGGGAGCTGGGACTAGCCAGGCAAAATGATTCACAGGTTCACACAGAACTGTAGGAAGGGACCTCCAGAGACCATCAAGTCCAACCCCCGCCCATCATCACCCCCACCCCGTCCCCACCAAAGCAGGTTCCCAAGAACAGGTCACACAGGTGGGTGTCCAGAGAAGGAGACTCCACAACCCCACTCAGCAGCTTGTCCCAGTGCTCTGTTACCCTCATCGTGAAAAATTCTTCCGCATGTTGGTGCAGAACTTCCTGTGCTCCAACTTGAGCCCATTGCCCCTTGTCCTGTCCCCACAGACCACTGAGAAGAGGTCGGCCATTTCCCTTTCTCTCCCACACTTCACATATTTATAAACATTAATCAGATCCATTAATCAGATGGGGTAGGAAAAGACAGAACTGAAATGAGGATGAGATGCAGGGGAATGCGCAGGGTGACTTGCACCCATCAGAGCTGCCAGCTTTCCTGGACCAGGAATGAGATCCAGGATCCTAAGTCTCACCATCAGAAGGCTGCCATGAAGACCTGTGAGAGCCCACCATGCCCGGTCAGAAGCAGCAGTTTTACAGCTCCTAGCTCAGCGTGGTTCTTCCTGGGTTCACAGTCCGCCAGCAGGACTTGCAGCTGCAAGTGCTCCACGCACTGGAAATCAGATGCCAAAATGAACAGCATACATTTAGCAACCCCATGGAAAACGTCTGGGTTAAACGGCCTTCCCAGACTCATAGAGCAGGCTTTTGGCACAACCCAGATCTGCAGGGCACCATTCAGATGGCTGAACCAGGACAGCATCTCATGCCCAGCCACATTCATCACAGCCCTCTCAACTTCCACAGCAAGTAAAGCAGCGTCCTGTGGAAAACATCATCCCTTACTAATGCGTCCTCCTAACTCACCCTGAGCGCCAGCCACTCCTATACAGAGTGCGGCACTCAAAATGCAGCGTGATTTGCATGCACAAGTGGCACAGGCAGCTTCTGTTCAGGGATTCCCTAAATTTTGAATATGGGGATTTAAAATCCTTCGTTATGTCCTTTGAATACACAAATCCAGGAGAAAGAAAATGGAGGGTGTTTTCCTTCTCAAAATCCATCTCTGAATGGTGCATCCTGCCTTTACAGAAAGTTGATGTTTACTACTGCAGTACATTTATTTTGAAACTCAGTTCATCTGCTGTAAGAAATTACTCAGACCATTAATTTTGGAAGCCAATGCTGAGAGATCACAAATGTTAAGAATTCTAATTATGTTGGGTCTGGGAAATTTAATGAATAAAAGAGACTTTTCATAAGCATCTGAAGCCATAATATTTTAATGCTATTGGCATTAATTAAAATATCTGGAATTTTTAAAGGAACCCTCTCCTTCTCCCTGTATTTTATTTTATTTCTCCCCTTAGAACAGAAACATCATTTTGCTAAAACCACAGAAAATAATGTTCTTTGTGGCCGATCATCTCATTTATAATCATGTCATGGCAGGAACAACCTTTTGCTGAAATTTTGTTTATGCATCAAAAATTTCCCCCTATTAACTTCTTCCCCATCACCCTCCCCAAGCACTAGCAGGCCTGGATTTGTCGTCTGTGCGGCACCGGGAAGGTAAAAGTCCAGATGATTTGGCACCGTACAAGGGGCTGAACTCTCAGTGTCTGATTAATGACACTATCCATCTCAGAAGGTAGCGATTCCCTCCTTTAAAGCTTGGGGGAGAAAATAGGCTAACCTTTGAATTCATACTTCATCACCTTCTGCTGACATCTGTGGCTTTCTGCAGGACACCGGGGCTGCAGCTCTTGGGCAGCCCTGGGGGCTCTGCAGCACCAGCGGTGTCTTTCTTCCCACAGCAACCAACAGGCAAATGCTCCATGAAAGATGGGGCACCTGCTCATCTGCGAGCTGCTGTGCAGGCAAGGTGGGTTCACACTGCCCTGTCCCGTATGCCCAACAATAGGGCTGGCTTTTCTAGGACTCACTGCAGCGCAGGCAGGTCCTGGCTGGCTGGGCCTCTGCTGCTCGTGTTGTGACCAGTCCAGCAATGCTGAATGTGAAGGCTGGAGACAGCTTTGGCGTGGCTCTGAGGTCTTGTCAAGTGGACTCATCCCCTGTCTTGAGAGTTCAAATAAGCCCAGAGAGATAAAAGGCTCTTTTTGTCTCTGATCTTAAGCTCACAGGTTTTTATTTGGGGTTTTTTTTTTAACATATCTAAATATACAGTCACTTGCTAGTTATTAATAGTGGGACCTCACCTTATTTGATGCTGTTCTCACTTCTTAGAGTGTCTAATTAAAGGAGGGATGCAGGAACTGCCACGTGCTGCTCAGCCACTTGGCTTGGTTGAGAAAATGGAGCCAGTGCATTTTCCAGCTACCACAAGTGCCATGGATGCCACTGCCTGGTAAGAGCAGGGTCAGGTGCAAGAAAACATCAGGCACAGCGAAGAAGCTGTCATGCCTTCAGAGGCACTTAAACAGGTATTTTTCTCTTGAAAAGGCAAAAATTGTAGCTGCTTGAAAAGCGAAAACAGCATTTTGCAGTGGATCAGGGAAAGCAGAGTTTCCACAAGAACAGCAAATAACAAAAAGAGGAGGTTGCTATTTATTTCCGCCAAATTGGGCACAGTCTCCTCTGTCTCAGAGGTGCTTGGCACAAAACAAAGCTACTCCTGTTGGGATGCTGCACACCGGTGCATTGCAGAAAAGAGGCAGGTCACTGCTACCTGGCAGTATTTTCTCCTCCACAGTAAATATGCCGATTCAGCAGGCTGCCAAGCTTGCTTGTGTTTATTTCTGTGCTGGGCACAGCCAGGTGTCACACAGGTGAAGTTGCACATAAACATACAGGAGGCCCAGAGGGCTTTTATCTATTTTCTCCATGTGGCTGAGAGAGCACTCAAAGGCGCCTGCTGATTTTGTATGTTCGGTGCCACGGAGAAGAAAATCGATGTGGGAACTACAGATGGCTTCAGTGTTACAGGGTAATCCAGGCTGCTTTCCAATGGAAACAGAACTGATTTACTCTTAATGGCTTAACTTTACTGACCATTATATTTTGTTTCATTATTCAAAAGCAAACACTGAAGAAGCATTTTGTGAACATGCTCAATTCTCTCAGGTGGAAGGAGGTGAGAACCATTTGTGTATCGTTTCAGACACTTGTTTTAGTGACTTCACATGGTTTCAGGAAGCTTTTCTTCTCTCTGATATTGAGCTGTCCTTACCAGGTCTCTTTTTTTCTATGCCTTGGGATTCAGTATCATTTCCTTGTTTATTCTGCACTCCAGTGCTATCAGCCATCCTCAAGTGTTTGTCTCATCGCCTTCGAGACTGCACCCCTACCCAGGAAAACAGCGAGGGACAAACTTTCTGCTCTCTGCAGGTTTTTCTCCCAATAAGCCGGAAAATAATGTTTGTTTGGCTCATATTCTTAGCTAGCTACGGACTCCCCACTGAGACTCCCTGCCCTGTCAATTGCTGACTAATCGTGCCTGCAGCAAAAGTAATCCGAACTAGGGAGTTATTCAGCAGCAGCAGAAGGATCCATTAAAACAGATTATACTCTCTGCTCCGTTTCAGTACTTCGCCCACAGGATCGGCCTGCCTAGGCGCTGCTCCAGGGTACACGCACCCAGCCTTCTGCAAAGTCACCCCGGAGTGTCCCCTCGGCAGGTCTGCAAGGCTCATGAGTACACCAAAGGGCCAGGCAAAATTCATGCCAGCGAGGTCTGCGCACTGAGAGACCCGGCTGCGAGGTGATGCTTACAGACAGGCTAGTCCAGGAAGCTGCTGTGATTTATTTTTTTTTAGCTTTGATATCCTTGGCAGGAAGGCAGCTCTGTATTTGATTTGACTGAGCCTTCCTGAGACTTCAAGGGGAGCAAACCCTTACAGTATTCAGGCCCTAGAGAGAGAAAAAAAAAAAAAAACAAACCAAAAAAACCCAAACCCCCCCTCCCCACCACCATATTAGTGATGTCCGGGAGTTAATTCAGGCTCAAAACTCAGTGGTCACCTGACATCAGGAAAGACCCTGGCCTGAGGTGAAGAGCAGAATTTCTGCAGGCCAGTGCAACAAGCCTTTGGTATTTATGTACCTTACCCTTAGAGCAGCTTAGTTACAGGCCTACATGTCTGTCCCAGTCATGAGACCAGTCCCTATGGGCTTGTTTGCCCCTTTGAAGATCTCATCTCTGGCTCAGCATCTTGCTTTCAACATTGACTTCTGAAGGTACCATGCCTCTGTCACTCCCAGTGTGGACACTGTGGCAAGGACTGGGGCTCCATCTGCACTTGCTCCCCTCTTACACCTGTTGTTTCACCCCCAGCAGTGCCCACTTCTTTCCAAGGGAAGCTACCTGTACTCTTCTATTCAATGCCTCAGTGTGCTCAAGTGTGTCTCTGGGAGTCATTTTTCTCAGGCACGGGAAGCCAAACTAACTGCAAGGATCACAACCCTCATTCGGACCTGCTATACAAAATAAAACATATATAGTTCTTGTTACATCGATGACCTTAATGTAGCCACCTCCACCTGAGCTGCTGGTAATAATGCACAAGCTGCTCTGGGGTGTGTCAGAAAGGGACTGTAGTTGGCACAGGCTGGAGGGTGAGGGACATTGATAAAACAGAGTTACCTTGGTCGGCCAGTTGGATCTGCCACTCCTGCTCTGGAAAGCACTGCGCACGTGGCTAAACCTTGCTAGGCTTCCTCTCACCTCTTTGTTTAATTGTGTGACATTAAAGCTACCACCTAAGCCAGTAGGACAGGCTTATGCAGAATGTACCTATTTACCTTGCAGGGTTTTAAACCCACTGGATTCAAATAGGTTATGTAAAGCAGCAAAATCTACGCAATTTAAATTGGCCTGACTTCTGAAAGCCGCAGGTTCCAGTACCTGAAAGAAAGCCCGCAGCTAGACTGAGTATCCAAGGGAGGTCCTTTTGGCATACAAAGATCAAGCACTAACTGAAATTCAAACATACCTTTATGCCTAGTTTTTATCTAATTTCAGTTTCACGCAAAAATGATGTTGCCCTAGAAATAAAATTTCCCCATATGTCTGCTGCAGCTCTACAATGGCCATTTAGTGGAGCAGTAAAGCAAAGCGCCAGGTACTTGACAGCTCTCTTTGTGTCACTCGCAACATGCCTTCTAATTCTAGAGAGCTACTGCCATGTACTCCAACAGTGTTTCTTTGCTTTCCTGAAGCAGTTACATGACTTAAGAGTTTGGTCATCTTTCCTGCGAATAGGAATTGTTATATAGGAACAGGACACAAGTAGAAAGCACAGCACATTAAAATCTAGCTGGTTCAGGACACCAGCAGTACGATCTACGCAGATCTGCAAAATGAATTTTGATGATTTTCCCAGCTTAACATGGTAGCATTAATATTTCATTACTAGATTTCACTATGATTTTGGTCCTGTTACTGTCTCTACCAATTTATTGCTCAAGAAGGTTATTTTTAATCTACAGCAGTAACTGAGAATATACCCTCAGAAAACCTTTCCCAACGTGGAATTTCTTTGCTGTTTCATTAGAATTGAAGTGACGCTGTATCCAACAGCTCTTTACAAGAACAACATATATATACCTATTTTAAGAGGGGAGGAAGGCTTATCAGTTTTTAGCTCAAAAGTCTATGTTGTTCACTTGCCTTAATTTTAAATTATAAAATTAAGAGTAGGGAGGATGAGTTAAAAAACCATGATCTCGTACAGAAAGGCTGGGTTTAGCATTGAGCACTCTGTCCAGCTGGCCTCTTGGGTATTACGGCACTGGTGCTCCAGCAATTTGCCTTTGAAAAATGAAGGTGTTTATTTGGGCTCTGCTTCAAACAGGGTCGAGGGTATAAAGGCTCAGGCAGCTTTATGCCAGATTTGTTCCTCTCTAGGCTTGTGATTTAGGGCCCTGTGTGTCAGAGCCAGTCCTGGCAGCCAGAGAATGAGAAAGGGCCAAAGACTGCACAGAGAGTCTGGTCTTAACCCCATCTCCCACCAGCCTCGCTCAGGCACCAGCGCAGCACTTGGCACACAGGACACTCACTAACTATAAGGGGGGGATGGACACGGACCCCATCTCAGAAAAAAGGCTCTCAAAATCTGTGTCACAGCTACAAAACATTTCTCAATGTCAGGCGTAAGTAATTAGTGTTAATTATTCATCCCCTTACCGATGTGAAAAACATTGCTAGTCCCCAGTTCCAGTTCCCACCAGCCAGGTATAGGCAGTGATACCACATCTCCCCTTAATTTGAGCCTGAAGGATGCAGGACAGGATGTGCCGTTTCAGTGTCTCATTCTACCCTGGGGAATCTGCTCTCTTTGCTTTGTGGACAACTTCCTTCTCCCCTTGAAGTGCAGGTTTATTCTCCTATTTTTGGGATATATAAGATGGAAGAGAGGGGACAAGAAATTCTCTACTGACCACTGACATGGTACATAATTGTCCCTGTGTTATCTAGGAAACCCAGGCTATCCTCAGAAGTACAGAGAGAGGCATGAGGCTGCCAGACCAGACCCATCTCAAGCAGACAATTTCCCTGTTTTGACCCTTGGATATAAAGTCAAACTGTTCCCCTGGATGTTGGCAGGGCTCCAGAGAGACTCTTACTTCCTGAGTTGCCAAAACTGTTCCTTGAATACAGCAATACTGCTGTGTACCATCCTTCATACATGCCAAAATGCCCATGCAGGGGTTCTGCTGAGCTGCCTTGTACCTCTCCAAAACATATCCTCAGCATGGTTTTGATACACCTACTGCCTGCAGGTGTGCACTCTGGTGTGGCATTAACGTTCATAGACACTTTTTCATGATGCAAACTCAACATGACTCATTGGAACAATGTCACAGTGGTGTCTCTGTACATGACCTTCTCCTCTTCCTCTTCCAAGCTCTGTGAGCCCAAAGGTGCATCCTCTTTATCAGTTTATCTAGAAAACTATCTGCTCTGTCATGCCATCACAGCTACAGTCACAACAGCACCCTAACCCAAAGAGAGCCTGAAAGGATTGCTGTGGTACATATCACCAAACAAGCCCAAAGTTCCAGTGAAGGTATTTAATAGTAGGAACAGCACTCCATCAGGCCCTAGTACACTTAAGGGGTACTTTGAGGGTTTTTACTGAGGTAATCATACCTCTCCTAATCTGGGGACCAATTCAAAGCAGAACCAAAAGACACAGGTTTTTTACTGACATTTCATGGTTCTCAAGCATCTCCCAGCCTGCTGGTGAGCGGCCCCAAACACAACGGATACAAATGAGTGCATCAGTGTTTGTAAAATTATGCTTTCGGGAGGAACCAGGAGGTGGGCTCATACTTATCCCTTTAACAGACTCCAGAAATGACACTAATCCAAACCAAATGGTCTAACTTTGACACTTACAGCATCAAACAACTCATAAAAGCCTTCCTAGATTCTAAATATTGGGTATACTCTTCACAGGGAAGATAAGCAGCAGAGAAGATTTTCCAGTGAAAACGTTTTCTCCCGTAATCTTTCCTGATCTGAGAATTGTAACAAGTGCATGGAAATTACAAGCTGCTATAAAAATTACAGAGACTAAAACTACCATTTTATCCTGCATTAGAACAATTTTAACATTGTTAGAGGAATACATCTCTGCAATTTTAAAATTATTTGAGTCATGACAGAAAGACTCACAACTGCAATATTTATCTTTCAGATTCATCTTAGGATGTTCCTGAAGACTTGTGAGATGTCACATTATATAGCATTTTGTGGGGACCAGAGAAAGTCACTTTGACAAGTAACACATGTAAATTGGAGCCATTGATTATGGAGGATTTAATTTCATCTGTTCCGTATTCATGCTACAATAAATAAAAAAGACTTCTGTGGTCACCTTAGGACTGCAACAACTTCCACAGAAATGCAATTTATAGTTGCACATTTTTAACAGCAAGCTTTGGCATACATTTGATTAAATTCTGCTTTCCAGTGCACTTAATGAGAATTCTAATTCTCCAGAGATTTCTATAGGCATGCCAGGTAAAGAGGAGTCTATCAAATCATAGCTGTGGTTGTTAGTACAAGGAGTTGGCTCCTTTGAAGAGAAATAAAATTCATAAGCATGCATGCATATATTTTAATATTGCCAAGATACATATTGGCAGAGCAATAAATAGTAAGAAGATTTATTATCCACTCTATTTCCCAATGTATACAAATGCAAGTGATACTTGTGAGGTATAACATCATTCAGGAATGTATGTGAACTGAGTGGCTTAAGGAAACCTTATTTAGTTTGAGTTCTCAAAGAATTTGAGGTTGATTCAGTTTCTAAATTTCAACAGGTTATCCCATTGCTTTCCCTGCCTGCTTGATGGGGCAGGCAAAGGACTTCTGCTCAGGGACACAAACTCATCTCCTGCCTGGAAGCCACCCGCTTCTCTAAATCAACAGGATAAAAAAGCAAAATAACTTCTTACCTGCTTCTTTTTGGTATCTTTCTGCTTCAGCTCTCAGATCCTGACCATTTTCATAAGGACTACCCCACTATCACAACCATCTTGCAGCAGCTTTGAAAATATATTTTGTCCTTCCTGGTGGGAATTTTGGGGGTGTCCAGCTAGGACCACTCCTTCCTGTGTAAATCTGTAGCCACAACCATACCTCAGGTACAAGGAGCCTCATTAAATTCTGTAAGAGACAGAGCTTAGTTTTGGTAGATGTTTTATCCTTGGCTGCAGTGCTGAGAGAAGGACAAAACCTGTCACCCCATAACCCATTATCAGAAACTCTTTAGAGCTGATAAAATCCAGCTTTAATATCATCAAAGGTGAAGTATTTGGTGAATGAGGGTATCTCCCTCATATATCTGGCCATATAACAATTTAAATCTGCAGATATCAAACTAAGGAGTTCAGTAAGTTTGCACCCACCTTTCTGATGGGGACCCAGAGGTATGCAGGCAAGAATATGGCTGTTCAAGACAGGAGAAGGGGACACAGGTAAACCTAGGGGTAGAGCACAGTTTTGAAGCTGTATGCCAAACTGCAGTCATCAGGTCACAGTATTATTCTTCCAGTGAGTATAATTTCCTCGCCATCATAACCATTAGTCCTGGAATTAAACTAGAATTGGTCTCACCTAAAGAATATAAATTAAAATAATAAACCTTTGCTTTTATTGTTTCAGTTGTCACTAACTGAAATAGCAGGGTTGTTTAATACTGACCAATGCTCAATTCCTAATTCTGACACTGGAATTAAAAAACCCCAACCCAAAACCACATGAAAAGAACAGATTAAATATAACTTGTGCTTATGCTGATTTCAAAAATAGGCTAATAAACACTGCTTAGATGAAAGGAGCCTCAAGCGTTAAAGAAAGAAATCAGAAGGTCTCACTTAAGTGATTTTTTGGCAGGAATCAAATTAACGAATATAATATGGATTGCTGACAAGGTGCTTGATCATTCTCTGCAGTAAGGATTTTTTTAATGTGTATTTTTTATATATATATATATGCATGTGTTTGTGTGTGAGTTGATTCCATTAGCACTTCATTTGATAATGATAAATGGCATTTTTATTTAAAAGGAAAGACCTGATTTGCAAGAGCAAGTTAGAATGTATGACATTATTATGTCCTACTGCGTTTTCTTCTCCTTTAAAAACAGAAGCCTTCAATGAAGGGATTTGCTAGTACAAAAGAATGCAAACATTTCATTTAGAACAGAGATGATTTTCCTCTAATTCAATCTGCAAATAACACAAAGTTTTTTGGGTTTTGGGTTTTTTTGTAAGAGGGTGGAGAATAATATAAAAAGGGAGACATAAAAGAGACTTAATGAGATCATGGAACTCTTTCTTAAGCAGTACAGCATCTTAATTTCTGGTAACTTCAAGCAACCTCCATCTGGGGGTTGATTCTGTCAGTCTGTATCTATGTCTGTCTGCCTTTATCCATCTCTCTAGGCATTCATTGCTGTGGCTTCCGAGCACCACGGAAGGAAATGGGAGTTCTGCATGCAGCGTAGCTGCAGAATCCAGCCCCTGTTTGACAATGATTGGGTCTGACAGTGACAAGCACTTACACCCCATTCTCTGGCTCTTTTTGTTTGGCCTTAGATACACGTGTCGTCTGGCAAAAGTTAAAAATAAAGCATTTAGGGCTACGCTGTGGTCAGTTTTCATGTGCCTCTGCAGTGCAAGGGGGAGGAAGGGGAGGGTGGAGGCAGCCGCGTCTCAGCGTTCTGCACCACTCGCATCAAGGTCAGCCAGAACTGCTGCGAGAGCAAAGTCAGTGCCACCCAGAGCTCGTGGTTTGCTATAAAAGATGTTTTCCTCTTAGAAATAATCACCTGAAAGTCCGGAGGGTCTAAGAGATGCTCAGGCATTGCCCCCACTGATTCAGGCAGCAGATTTAACTGGCCACACCCCGATGCAACCAGCTCTTGAGCCTCAGGGCTCTTTGAAAATTTTCCATCAAAACTTTCATGGGATGTATCCGATTTCCTTGAAAATGTCAGCATGTTTTTATTTCATTCTGCTAGACAAATTAAATACAGAAATGGAAAAGATATTAGCAGAAACCCAGATAACCTAATGGCTGGGGGAGAGGACAGTATTTGTTTTTTCAATGAGAAGCCAATATTTTCAGCTGAACATTTTGGAATAAAACAATGATGGCCTGATGAGGCAAAAGAATAACTGGAGAAACTCACCTCCTATTTAGGAACAGCTCCTTTTCAGATCTTTATGCAGTAAAGGTGACTGCGCCCCCCCATTTTTCAGGGCCAAAGGGGTGAGTATAGGCAATTTCTATGCCCACAATTTCCCAAGGCTGGAGAATCTCCTTCCTATCCATGTCTGCCAGAGCTGCAGAAGTGTAATAATCCTGCTCTGGTTCAGTGGTGCTGGGGGGATCGCCTGAGGGGATGTCATGGTCAAAAGCTGAAATGGATGATGAATGTGGGACCAGAATGAATGAGAACAGGATGCTGGGACAGTCAACTGATTGTGGAGCTGTTTGCTGCTGCAGCATACAGATGTGCTGCTGAATCCCTCAGACATGTTCCCAACTCAATCACAGAATTAGTTACAGGGGTTGGTTCTGCTGCTGCTGTGGAGGGCTCGTCCAGAAACTCGTATCTTTCATTAGAAAACCTCTTCCAAAATATAGGTAACTTACTGATGTCCAGTTTACAGTTCTTTGTTCACTCAACAACATGGCCAAAGCTTACACAGGTACTCTTGGCTCCTATCAAGTTTCTGGCTGATTCCTTGCAGTCTTCAACATGCTAACACGTAATCCTTATTCCCCCATCAAACTATTCACTTTACTCTGCTCCCAGTCTAGGTTGGATTTCTTTCTTTCAAACACAGGTGGCTACACTTGGTCACCACATTCCTGAAAAAGTCTTACTAAAGCCTTCTAAACAGTATCATTTTTTTTCCTATCTCGACTGGAAATGCTTCTTTTGATATTATGCCAAATGTATGTCCAATTCTTTTGTATCAGCCCAAACAAGAAGCCTTATCTTATATTAGAAATTATTAGTTCCCAGCTACCTGGCCTTGCTACTTGAACTGTTGAATGTAATCCCGTTTGGATCTCCCCATCCCCGAGGGTATTCTGGTTTTCTCTTTGCCATGAGCCTCCTTGCTATTGAGCATCCCTCCCACCTTCGGCTGTCAGCACACCTCTCCAGCAGGGTCTTATTCTTTTTGTGCACAGTTGATTAATGAAAATATTAAGTGATATTGGTCCCCAGACTGTGCCTTCAGAAACTCCACTTTTAGCTCTCTCTAACCTGGTATTTCCTCATTCAGCATCATCTGTTTTTATCTCCTTCAGCCAATTTCTATTTTACAATTCTGGGTCTAATCTGCATCTTTTCCAGCCAAACAATTCTCCATGTAGCTGTGTGTCAGTTGCCTCTCTCAGAGTGTATATACACATCACATCTATTGCCATTTCCTTTGTCTAAAAAGATCAGGATAATCTAAAGAAAGATTATCAAATTAATCTAGTAAATCTGCTTTGGGTAAACCTATTCTGTGTGTTATCCTACTTCTTCCATTTGCTATGCTCTCTATTAGTCTTCGTTCCAAAGTGCTCTAATGCCTTGCATACTACTGATGTCATGCTAATATGCCTACATTTAATTAGATCACGGGGTTTTTTTCTATCTTAAATAAAGGAATCATGTCTCCTCGTCCTTTAACATAGTCCTAAATATCCTCCAAGTAGAAATGCAGTTTCAAACACCAATTCCTTCGGATTACTGTGATGCAGAGCACCTGAAACAGCACTCTGAATATTACTTCTACCTCAAAAAGCATCTTATTTCCATCCTTCCAAATTAATTCCCATAAAAACAGTTTTCTCCCATCCAAATTCAGATCCATTGCTCAAATTGAACACTGAGGAACAAAATCATCTCAGTTTTGGAAAGCATCCACCCTCAAGCCAACCTCACTGTTACTTTCCTTGCTGACATCTAATTTTGATGTATAAAAACCATTGGTTTCTTTCAACTTTTTTTGCATGTTGTAAGTTGGCTTAAATTCTCATTTTACCTCTGTGGCTTTGGATCTTATGCTTCCTGTTGATTACTTTGTTTCCATTCCTGGAAGACTTCACCATTTTCAAATGTCAGAATTTCCTCTTAGTAAAAATACCTGCAGTGGAACAATATCAGAAGAACATTTATTGTAAACCACTGCCAAACTTTATTATTCTTTATACAGTATAACACAATTTTTTTACATTTATTGATTTCAGTGGTGCCTTATATTTGAAAAGCACTGCTTCACCGATTCGGTACAGCAGATTTACTGAAGCCTAACATGCATGTCTGATCAGAAAGCAACTGCTAACCCTGTAAGCAGTTGATAGCACAGGCTCTGTATGGCCCACCCTCTATGCATACTGAGTGGGCTAAACTGTAACCATGTAAAGCGTGGCTGCAGCTGGAAATGTCCCTCGGTCAAAACAAAGCTCCTGGATCCGGATTTAATCTTTCTCTGATTCTATATCAAGTTTGCAAGTCAAAACAGGGTTTCTCTAATCATCACCTTTGAAAGCTCACTTTCAGATCCCCAGTCAAACTCTGCTTTTATTTCCTCCTCCCTAATCACCAGCACCACAGACTGCATAATTAGCAAGTGAATGACAATTCAGGACCCACTGCAAAGCCCAAAGTGTGAGTTCATTTGATGATCAGGCATTTTAATTGAAACTGCAGAAGGGACATGGCAATCCATCCACTTCTCCATAGTAATTTAGACTTAGTTCTCTGATCTTAAAAGTATATTGTGGGGTCTGATAGAGTTCTTGTTGACAAAGGGAAAAACAACTTTCTAGAAAATACACTTAAACATTCAAGGCTCCACATTCGCATTGCCCTTTCTCTAAATACAGCCATCCCTAGAAAGGTGCAGAGCTTTACAGGTTTTTGGAGTGGAAATGCCTATGCAACCTCCCTGTTGTTCAACCATACAATTTAGCTTCCAAAACAATCCCATGAATTCCCAGCTTATTTATATCAAGACTAAAAACAATTCAAGTGGTCTCAACCACAGTAGAGGTCTTGTTTCATAGGAAACCAGATTCGTTTCCAATAGATCTGTTTGTAATAGCTAGTCTGTTCCTAAAATTGGGTATATTAGATATGCTCCGGGATGATGAATCATTTGCCTCCTTCTTCTGGACTATATATGAAGAACCACCCTATTGCATCTTTGCTAGAGGGTAAAGAAACTGTCTCAACTTATGTTTAAGTGCAAGTCTACCACCAAGCTCTATCATATGTTAAGCACACAGTTAAGTTCTGTGGCAAACCAGGGTCTAAACCCCAAAGCACTATGTAAAAAGTAAGGTCATGCCCACACAGCAAAACTGGCCCAGCTGTTGTGAGCCGTGGTGTTACAGACTGTGTTGAGCAGCTATTAATGTAATGTCCCCCACTAGATGCTATATGAGCACTGGTGTCAGAATAAAGTCATATTTGGGTATAACTACATTATTTTGATATGGCACTTTCATATTCATATTGTATACTGGAATACCTGTGCAATTCAATTTCTTACACATAGTTTAGGCCTGATTCTGTTAGAATCTTATGGAAGATAAGCATCATACCCAAGTTTCATATATAAAAATTGAAATATACAGGATCAATGATTTATGTAATGACAGGATCAAGATACAGCAGCCAAGTCAAAATTGAATTCACCATTTCAGCCCCATTTCAGCACATGGTCAGCTCCCTTCAAGATTATATATTTCTGTAACTCATTTTAAAACTAACTGAAGTCCTACCTTGCTTGATAATTCAGATTATATTTTCTCTGTAATTATCTTATTAAACATAGCTCCAATCATAACTTTAAGTATCTATTAGTGCACATCTATATCCCAGTTTTGGTACCACTGTAAAGGCTATGCTTGTCTTAACATCTACAAAAGATTATTAATGTCCTGTATCCCTGGTCCTGTGGTATTGATTTCCTGTCCCAGTTAACAGGAATATGTTACTAAGGTAAGTGACTTATTTCTACCCCTTTCTTTATTGAATTGTCCTCTAGGTGAAGAAATGTGGCTCCTCTATACAGAAAATTATCTTGTTTCCATTAACAAGATGTCCAGAAATAATACAGTATCTTATGCTTCAACATTTCAAGTAAACATTTCCCTTTTGGTCCTTGGCACAGAAAGAAGAATCTTCATTCAGGTAACCACAAGGCTGCATATAATAAATGGATACTTTTAAAATACAAAATAATGCTTGGTTAATGTCACTTTCAGCAGTAACTTTTTTCTATCATGAATTTTGCTTTGATTCTTCTCTGCTGTTTCATTTAGAATTCCCAGCCCTTCGTTATTAAATTATAACCTACAAACTATTAAAATTTACCAATTAGAACTGACAGATACTTTTTCAAAGTGAAGAGTTAAGTGTTGATGTATTACAGAAAAATATTCACATCCCTACCCTTCACACGTAGCCAGCATCTGCCCAGCTTACTCAGAGTAGCTGCTGAATTTGCCAGCCCATGCTCCCCCATGACTGCGGATGCTGTGAGGTGTCAGCGTAATGCACTTGTCAAAGAGACAAATGAAACTTTAGGATGTATTCAGGAAGGTATTTCCAAATGCAAAGAACTTAGAGCACTGCATAAGGAACTCCTATCACCTCCTCTGAAATAGCCTGAATAATTCTGCTCCTCAGATTCAAGAACAAAAACTCGAACAGCTGCAAAGAAGAACAACTGAAGAGGGGTGAAAATAATATGAAGAGGCAAAAATACTGTGGTCGATGAACAGTGGAACATGGGAAACACCTTAGAGAGAGAAAAAAAAACTGTGCTACAGGTGATTGCTGGCACTAAAGCAGAGTATAAATAGGATAAATTTAGGCTAGAAATTAGAAGGTTTCTAATCATAAAAGCGAAGATGTTTTAGATCAGGCTTCCAGTAAGACTAGTGCAGAAAAAGAATCCAACTGCCTGTAAGATGGAGCTTAATATAAATGTGCAGGATTATATGATTTGAGCACCAGTAACAACAGGGGATTGGACTCCCTGCTTGTTTCCATTGTGAATTAACAATGCAACAATCAGACTTTTACTTGGACTATATCATCAATGACAATGTGTAATTTTACATGGTTTGTGTATTGCTAGAGCTGAGCGCCTCTTCCAAACTTCACAAAGTAAATGCAGTGAGCACAAAAGCAGCTAACAAGCTGGAGAGTTTTAAAATGTGGTTGAAGTGGAATTTGAAGAGGAACGAGGTGGAAAGTGGTGGAACCACAGCTCAGTCCAGGTCCAAGCTTGTCTGAGAAAGCAGAGGATGTCAACCACCACCAAGCAAAATGCAGATATGGTTCCGAATTTAAGGAGGGCAAAGGAAACTATCTCCACACATGATAGAGAAGGAAGACAGAGTGCTTTCCAGAGTAACTATCACAGAACTGGAAGGGAGAGAGGGAAGTCCCTGTGCATGAAACACCCATCTGCAGGTGGAGCCTGCTAGTGAAGTCAGGTACCTAAGAGGGAGAAAGTGAGATAAAGGAATTGTGAAATAAGGTTTGTGTCTACAAACAAGTACAGGTTTGCAGTCTGAGAAAGGATGGAAACAAGAGGTTTAACGTCTAGATCATATCTTGGGGAACTGTATTGTCACCTAAACACAAATGTGGCTTTGTAGAATAAGCATGGGATAACTCTGAAAAGGAATTGGCACCTGTATTTATCTTCTAAATTTACAGCTCAATATTTTGAAAACATGAGAGTGAGCCACAAAGACCCCTCTAGTGCTAGCCTTATTTCTATGACAAGATTATTTCAAAATCCTCTCAAACCTAGTAGATATGAAATTACAGTTTAACACCTGCTTGCATTCATCTACATTCCCACCTATAGCAT
>VZTU01034230.1:167385-197420 GCA_013400835.1 Zapornia atra
TTAAAATTAATTTATTAATACTTTAAAAAAAAAATTCTAAGAAAAACCAATATTCTTTTCAGTCTGAGACAGAACGGGCCAACTACCTAAACGCTACATTCAAAACAGAGACGGAAAAGGCACTGCTGCTCTCATTGTACAGGTGTGGAAAATGAGTTTGTCACTGAGATCATGTTGTACTTCGGTCACTATAATGATGACGCAGGATAATTAGGAGGGCTGTATTAGTGTAACAACCTCATGGTTGTAATAAGCATCAGTTGCCACACCGAGTTGATCACACCAAGTCACAAGTGCATAGAAGGGAAATGCTTCTGAGTCCTTATTCCTGTTATCAAGCTTTGCATCCATCCTGGTATCTAATTAAAGGAGTCAGTCAGTTCTTAGTCTTTCACATATCCATAGCGTTTTGTTTTCCCTAGAAAATTTTTTTTGTTGTCAAAAACTGTGTTTAGTGTAAATGGAAAAGCCATTTTCTAGAGGAAGATGACTTCTGCAGCCATTTCCATGCAGATGAAAGCTTCCTCTTGTTTCAGACTGGTATTACACTCCACCATGATGCCCAAAATCTACAGTCAGAGCAACCTTCTAGGTCAGCCAAATCTTGGCAAAATTGTCAGCTATAAACTTATTGTTAATGAATTATTTTGAGAAAAGCCATTAGGAAAAAAGAAAACCCACATGTAGAAACTACTTCTTATGCCAGTCATGAATTTTGTAACTAAAGGTGACAATCCTCGTTCTCCACAAAATGTGCACAGAAGTAATAAATCCAGCATTAAATAATAGGTTCACTATGCCTTTGGCTATACAACAGTTTCAGCTGGCTTCCTTTTCCACATTATAACCCCTCACTGATACGTATTCTTTAGATCCATAACAATGGCAAGGAGCTAAATTTACGAAGTATAGGGAGTAGTTCTTCATGATACTTTTTTTGACCAGAACAACACCATAAGGGAACTTATCTTGTATTTCATTGCAACAATGTTTTCCTATCATTTCACTCAAATTATCATTCATGTACAGTATTTATTTTTAATTTAAAATTAAAACACTGAATAATTAAGTACCATAGAGAATACTAATGTGTGGAACAAAGTGGGACAAATAGACTCTGTCTACAAGATTTCTATGATCCTCTCTCCATTAGCATAAGCATGAGTTCTACTGGGTATTTACATATTAGATTTGGCAAGCAATAATACAATGAGAAGTAATTTCTGCATTAATATTTTTTCTTTCAAATAAGACAAGTTCCTGAACTTGTCAAACATAAATGCAAAATTATGAAAAACAATCTTAACCAAAAACTCTTGTTATTAAAATGCATGGCAACTAATTATTGATCTGATGCTATTCTGCATAAAGACGACATGCTTGACTGAACAGAAATATTTTTAAATCATTAATATACATGTGTTTATTTTACTGAGTCTAAATTGGAAGTGGTAGATTATTCTTATTGTCTAACGAATTAGGAAGTGTGACAATACTGCTATACAGAGCTGATGTATGATATCTTTCTCCTTATACTTATTAATTTCTGTCAAATTAAAACTAAAACACTACTGGAAACCTTGAACAGCCATAATATGAAAATCAAATGTGAATTGCTATTAGAAAAGCCATAGTACCTTAGATTGCTCCAGGCAAACACACAGAGATACAATACTAAACACTGTCTTTGTATAAGAAAGGAAAGGAAAAAATCTCTTATGGGACGTGCTGCCAGTTGAAGCTGAAGCCCTGTCAAAACTGCAGTTCTTCTGTGGGAACATGGTGAAATCGAAAATCTTTGTGCAGCTGGGGTTTCTCTTCCCTTCAGTTTTCCACTTAAAACAAAAACCTAAGTGAAATTCAGTTCACTGCGGATTTGCCAATGCATCATTTCACTCTAAGGACAGATTAATAATTTCTGAACTTATTTCAAGTGAATTTCATGGCCAAGATATCCTGCAATTTTACACCTCCCTACAATGACCTTTATACTGTACTTATTTTACAAAATATCACTGGTAACATTTTTTCCATTCCAACAAGCTTCAGGATACATATATCTTGATATTACTTTGGAATTACTATGGTGTGGAGTGCTCCGTAAATAATCAATGACATGTAGCTCATTCACTGTAAAATTCTGAAGAGCATAGTACTGAGGACTGTTCATCTTTAATGCATTTTGTACAAGTCAAAGTTAACCTTTACAGAAGGTACAAGCTCATTTTGATGAATACCTAAATCAGCCTTCCTAATCTAACTCTGGATAATCACAAATATATACTGTAACAATAACAACGTACCTGCTGCATAATGTGACTTCACCACAGAAAGTGCTGCCTGAGCAACCCAAAAGTTCTTTGATAATTTCTCTAAAAGCAGGCTCTGACACCCCTGCTCACAGCATCCTCTGCATGTTTCCTTTCACTTATTCACAGAGGCAAAATAGCAAATGCTGCTCTCAGAGCTGAAAGTTTTTGTAAGTTTATATCCCACTGTAGGAACTCATGGTGCACCCAAATGATATGTGATACACCCAGACACATCGAGTAGTTAAACAAATTCCCCAGGCTCTTCTCTTCCAGAGAATATTAACACATTGATACATTGCCTGCATATAGATATCCTATCTGAAAGTGCATTATTACATTACTGAAGAAAGACTTCAACATTCAGACTCCTGTACACCACTGATTTTAGGAAGAACTGGTTACCACCGAGGATGTTTTGTTGTATAGCAATCATAGAATGCATGAGGTTGGAAAGGACCTTTAAAGGTCATCTAGTCCAACCTCCCCTGCAGTAACAATTAAGAAAATTAGGACCATTAGTTCGTCTAGAAGGTAAAATATACTCTTAGTTATGCTGGTGATCCAGGGTCCAGATAGGTGAAGTAGCATCTACTGTCTCTGAGGGCACTGGCCCTCCAAGCCTTCCCTTTCCGAACATACAACGCCACTCTGGAGAACACGAGCAATGAGTACCCTACAGAATACATACTGTTTATATGATTCATTAATTCTTGTTTTAACACCTCTTTTGGCAAGGTATTTGTAACTCTAGACCTGGCTCCTCTTTGCAAATCAGACCTTTTAACATATCCTATATCCTATTCTCTGGTCCTTTGTGCTCTGTCAGTGTTGGGTGTGTGATATTGTGCCGCTCTGATCCACTGCTCCTCACCAAGTTTTCTATTGCTGTAGGCTCTCCTGGCAGGAGCAAATCGCTCTTGAATTGCTCTTGCTGTTCTTCTGCCAAGGTGTTTTATTGCTTTTGTAGATATCGATCTGCTTTTGGAGTTGTTGGAACCAAACATCTCTTTCCATGAAAATGTCCAGGAGAAGAATTTCTGCAGGAATGAAAAACTCCAAAACTCTTCTCTAACAAACTTCCCCTAAGCCATGCTTTTCAGAAGCAATGGGATGATTCATATGGAACATGCTACCAATAAAGATTGGCACAGGAAATAGTTCCTCACTATAAAACCCTATGAAAAGGGATATTCAGAGGTCTAAACCAATATCTTTACAGCCTGGAGCCTCAAGGCTATCTCTGGGACCAGCATCTCCCACCTGGTCTCTGACAGTAAAGCTCTATTAGAGTACAGGTAAGACAGGCAGAACAGTGATTTTGTTATTTTGGTGAAGTCACTTTGCCATCTGAAACATAAAATCAGGTTGCCCTGAAAACTGTCCACTAGATCTGAGCACAATTTTCTAACTTTCGGTTTATTTTAACAAGAGGCTCGATGCAGAAGGAAACATCAACCATCTTGAAGGGAATTGCTTCGTTTCATTAACCCAACAAGACTAGATTAAGATTTTGCCCCTGTCTACTTGGTGCAATATACTTTTTGTTTTGCCAAGAACAGTTAATTCAAACTATATCAAAACTCCCCTACTATTAAAAATAATACAAAGTAATTAACTAAAGGCTGGTGGAAATGCATCACCCTATCCCTCAGGATTTGTGTAAACAGTTATCCAAACTTTTTGTTTCCTTTCTCCTGTGTGCAGTTTTTTTACCTTTATTCCCTGCTCTCCCAGATGAAAAAAACCCAAGGATTTTATTTGTGTTGAGGCAGTATATAAGAGCTCATCTCGTAAATGGACCCCACTGTGGTATGTGTTATATAAACCTTGCAGTAACACACATCATTTCTACCAATGAACACAGTTAAAATTTTAACAATTGGTCTCACATTGATCTACTCCTTCATCTCAACCTTTCCCATCACTGAAGATTGACTAGGATATAAACATGCAAAAGCAGAAATAAAGATTTTTAATAGGTCAGATCTCTATGAATTAGAGTAGCTTGGAAGAGGTCAATAGAGCTGTACTGATTTACAGCAGCTGGATATGCATCTCCCATGGCATACTAGCCCCATACGCATATTTGGGAAGAAAAATTACTACCAGGAAAAAAATCAGCAATACTTCTATAATGTTTTACACAAATCCCCAGTAGAAGCAGTTCAATAAATATTTTGAACCTCTACTGTAAGAACATAATGAATTGTGAAAATTGTGGTATTCTTTTGATGTAGTAAGTTGAGAGCTCTTAGTGAATCAACTTTATAATGAATTCTTTCAGATACTGATGAAAATGGTTCACTTACTAAGAAACTTCGCTTGATTTTGAAATTAATGTGGTAATTTAAAACTACTTTGGTAAAAAAAGGTTTAATGACAGCAGAATCCTGAAACAGATATAAAAGATGGAGGCTCAATGAATAAAGCATTTGCTACTTCTGCTCTCCAGGTTTAGCTGACGGCTAACATGAGTGCTGTTTTATGGGACTATTATGTGTTATTGTCACATGACAATTGTTGAAGTCCAGCTCCTCATATGGTAGACAGAGAGTACTTGAAAACTCCCAAGTAAAACCTCAAGTAAACTCTGGCTGCACTGAAGCTGGTGGCAGAAGTCCACTACTTTCTATGGTCTCAGCTTGCTTCTACCTTCATAAACTAACTTTCATGACAGAAATGGAGTAACAGTAATCATGGTAAACTGTGGACCACCGGTTCTCTATTATTTCATATCCTGGAGTCACACAGAACTGCAGTATTCACACTTGATGTCTAAAATTATCATCATTAAGGACACATTCCTGGTACAATATAAGAGATGAGGGCAAGGAAGGATTATTTTCAGAGGCTTGGATTTGGTCATCAGTGAAAAACTGTTCACATGACCAACAAGAGTCTAATCTTATTTTCTTAACGCATTAGGAAATGATTCATTATCTAATCTTATTTACATCATGGGCATCCAAGTCATTCTCTTACTCTTTTTTTTTTAATCCTTAAATCCCAGCTAAATGGATTACGCCAGTACAATTTGTGTTTGGAAATCCTACCTCTGATTGCCTTCTGGGCAAAAATAAATACCATCATATGTTTTCAATCTAAACACTGCAGTCAAATCCTCATCTGGGGTAAATGAGTATTACTTGGTCAGCTATATAGGAAGTTGCATCCATTTTTTGAGTTTATATCTATTGAAATATTGACTAATATGGTAGGCAGAGGGAATTTCAGGACTCCGGGTATTTTCTACAACCTGAACATGGTTCAGCATCATATTGCATAAGTTGGCCCATAACTATTAAACAACTATTAAACATGTATTAAAAATAGCTCTCAATGACACTGCATTACTATCCAGGTCAAAATAAAAGCAATATGTGCAGTCTGAACAGCAGAAAGGAGTAGAGGAAGTCAGTACAAAAGTTTACATGTGCATCTTTCCTACTATTTTAAGTGACCAAATTATCCCAATAATGTGGAACATTTCTAGGCAAAAGGCATATTTTTTTCCCTGAAAACCTTAGTATTAGTTTTGTTCTCAGAGGATACAGCACATTTTTTCAGAATATAATGTCTACATGCAACATAAACTTTCTGGGAATTCTGAGCCATCTTTTTAGCCTTTGTAAACCCTCTTCATACCATTCTGGTTGCATTTATCTCCAAGGATTCCAGAGAAATCTGGATGTCACATTTTTCTTACAATAACTGCAGAAGCCAAACTAGTTTAATGATGAGTGGCTGCTCCAGAAACCACCTCTGTCCTTCCCTCCAGCATATTTAAAACAAGTCAGGGCAGGTGACCAGATCTCAGGATATGGTCATTAGTCTAGTTGCTGCATAAAAGCCTTGCCCTTGATTCCAGTAAAACAAGATTAAGATGGGCTTGTCATTTGAGACCTTTATTTTGTTATATGGTCTTTATGACCATAGTATCTCCAGTGCATTCAGAATTTACAGAGAACTTGTCATCAATGAGAAACTGAGGCAAAGACAAATCATATTACTTGCCCTGAAACTGAACTCAATTGAACTGAAACTGAATTCAAATTTCCTAAGTCCCAACCTGACAACCTAACTATTGGAATCATGTGTCACTAAAATAATTAGAAATTTAGAAGGAAATGGCATGCTATACCCATCCTCCCTTACATATCTAGTATGATATCTGTTTCTGTTGCTTTATTCTGTTACTAAAATGTACAAGACATTGATCCAAAGTGTCTTGATTTATTACAGGGTTCATAATTTTGAAGCTGTCTAAATATAAGGTTGCATGAAATCCTGGGGAGTTTATATGGCAAAATATCTGATGGAGAAAAAAAGAGAAATATCTTGGCTTTGTCCAGAAAATAGGATCATTCATGTTCTGTTCTCCTGAACAGAATTTTCTTTCCAATTATTTATGAACTGGGGCACAGGGGTGGGGTGCAGAGGAAGCGTATGGGAGTATTTTCTTTTTGGTTTTGGTGTTGGATTTTAAAGAAAACATGAGGTTGTGTCTCTTAGAAAATCAGCCTGGCAATTTAGTCAGGATTTTTAATATCCTCTGTATCCCTGCTGTGCTATCCTCAGACTGTGCCTTTTTAAGATTTTTCTCTACATTTATTAAATAATACAAACTACACTAAAATAGGGCTGATCACTGAAACGCTGAAGGATATGGCTGTTTATAGAATAGTCGTGGTAGCAGCTATAGGAATGTGAAGACCATAAAGGAAATATTAAATATAAACCAGAAAAGGACAAATTCCAATGAAATCATCCAAAAAAATCACTGATTAGTACCAGTATCCTCACTTCATATTGAAATATTCTCCTTTCCTCTTCACAGAAAAGTAGTATACACAGAGTAAAGAATGCTGATCCCAACAGAGATGCACTAAAACCAGATGAGTTGGTAATGAAGCGGTTAACATGAGAGAGAAAAAAGCCCTGGGTATATTTGACTGATCCAGCTCACGAAATCTCAGTTCAACAGGCAGCAGCAGTGAAGAAGCTAGCATACATTAAGGAAGAGGTCTATCTGTAACAAAGCCAATAAAATTACATTTTTACTTTATGAGACCCTGTGGTGGTAGACCAAATTTGGAATATAATGTCCAATTTTGGTCATGAGAGTGGAAGACAGATGTAAATAAAATGGAGAAAGTACAGCAGAGGGCAACCAAAATGATTAATGTACTAGAGAAGGCTAACACAGTACCTGAGAGAATGATGAAATGGGAATTATTTAGCCTCAAGGAAAGGTGATTAGGAGGTGAACTGACTGAAATATTTAAACTACCTATGGGTTATTATAAAATTAAGCTTGAAGATCAATTTGAAGTTTCTTGACAGATCAGAAATAAGGGATGCAGGATTAAATACACTTTTCTCACAAGTCACTGCAGTACACAAGTTAGCTACATGAGATGCCTACATTTGGAAACTGCAGTACAGTCTTTGGGCTACAACATATAACATAACTGGTGTGAGCCAAAGGCTTGAACATCTACCGCATCACTAGCAATCTCCCTCACTAGCAGAAGTCCTCTGAGTGGGTAGAGACTGCTCTATCCAGATCATATCCACTTGTAGATGGGGTGGCCTGCTTCTTTTCACGCCTCCATAGTGGCTAATTGATTGGTTCCCAAATGGACCAGCTAGTTCCCTGCCACCTAGGCTGATTTATGAGGTAATATGTTCAGCATCACCTTTGGATGTCATACTCCGAACCTGAGGGTGGGATTCATCTCACCTAGCTTTAGCCTTCTAAAGTAAGGCAAGGCACCAACTTTAAAGCACCCACTTCAGCTCCCACTGCAGTCACTGAGGAGAGGAGGAGATGCTGCTAGTACAGCAGTTCATCCTCACTCTAAGGCATGTGCCTAAGATAGGTAAAATTAATTGCTCTCTGGAGGCGCCTTTCTCTTGCCATTGTCTCTACTGGCAGCGTCACATCTAACTAGGCTTGAATCCCAGTGCTAGGTACCATTTTGGCAACCATTACCATGATGCCTCTGAGCTACAAAATAAATACTGGAGTCCATGAGCATACAGAAGAAACAGAAGCTACAGGGAAGTGGGGGCAAATTTTAGACCAGGTAGATGGCATTGAAGACCAGATTTTAAGTCCTCAAGGTAAAGTGAGAGAGATGATGAGGAAAGGTAAAGAGTTCAAGCTCACTTAGAGTCATTCAGGAATCTGGGAGTTAAGCAAAAAAATTTGATGAACAAACAGTTCAGTTTGTCACTGATGGATGAAGGCTCTGAATCTGCATTGAGACAGTCCTGACATGGTGCTTAAACAACGCAGACTAAGAAAAATAAACTGTACCTGAACAAAGAAAAGGAAGAGGATACAGTGGCTATTAACAGTGAAATATGATGGGTTTAATTAGCAAATGCTAATTGTAGGACTGGATATACTGTGGAATGGAAACACCAAATCTCAGGTGAAAGTAGGTGATAGCAAAATACTATTAATCTGAAAAGGTATAATGAGGAAAACAGAGAAAATGGAAAGGCTGATTGTTCCTTCCAGCAAGAAAATGTTATTATCAATAAAAAAATTAAGTGGAGCCTATTTTTTTCTATGCCAAAACAAATTTTATACAGTATATGTACTGCTTGAGTTATATTTTTTGCATTAAGGAGCCTAAAACCAAATAATATTAATTTTCCAAAATAGTATAGACTTGAATAAATCACAGACATCCAGTACAGTAGCAAAAAAACTGCAAAAAAGGGATGGATTCCACAGCAGTGACATGAGAAGGATGGAAAAGGAGAAGGAGAACATGAGAGGCAGGAACTAGAAAGAGTGTGTGCAACCAGATGTCCAGAACAAAAGATAAATATGTAAATAGATCTGCAGATAACAAAAAAATGCATCAAACAGGATGATGTTTTTAAAGTTTTACACTCTTAAAACTACTTTGGCATTAACTGGAAAAAATCCATAGCAAAAATCCCTTCTGATGAACTCACTCTCTTTCAGAACCTATTGGGTTTACATACACCTGTGAGAGATGTGAGATTATAATTCTCCTAGACTTTGTTTCAAAAAAATGAACCAAACTGATCAATAAAATACACGTTACTGCACAATTAGAATTCAGTGATCATACCATTAGATCTGAAATATTTGTAAGGAAAAGGTAGGAGTGCATCACGTAGCACTCATTACAGTCAGACCTTTAAAGAACATAGAACAAAGTTTAAAAAATGGCTTGGATAAAAGCATTTGACAGAAAAGAGATTATGGTGTACTGCTAAACATTTAAAAACAGATAAAGATTAAAAAACTCAAAATTAATTCCATCAGAGACCAAGAGATTGCAGCTGAAGAGTTTGGAAGCTGAATACAGTTTTGCTGAAGCATAAAATCACAAACAGGAGTAGCTACAAATATTGGGGAAAAAATTAACCTGAGTGTCTGTGCCTTACCCAATGTATTGATTTTTTTTTTTTTTTAAGGCAACATAAACCAGTTTGATTTTACTGGGTGGAAACATAAATTGAATGTGAAGCGAAATTGCAGATATTGGGACTATTTACATTTAAAAAAGATGAAGAGAGGTTATGATAAAAGTCAAAAAAGCAGGTTAACAGCCCTAATCAGTTCTTTGAGATATTATTTGTCCTTCCATTAAGTACATAGAAGACACAATGAGACCGAATGGTTGCCAATTCAAAAACATTAACTTGATAATTTTGTTTTCTGTGGTACTGCTACCTAACCAAGACTCTGAAGATGCACTGCTGTAAATAGACAGTATATACAAGGTGACAGCAGTAAAATATTTTCATTTTTTTAAATGGTTTTGAGGCACCTTGCATCAGAGCCTGCATGAACATTCACCTAGCAGGACTGGGAGGAAAGGATGACTGGCCACAGCTACCCCATAGCTCCAGCATAACTGTACCTTCCCCTGCAGGAACTGGCACTGACTGTTGCTAGAGGCAGGACTGGGCAACATAGATCCATATATGAGTCAAACTGGGCAGTTCCTATTTTCCTCCTTTGTTTTTTAGAAGAAAATAAAGGACAGTTTAAAGAGCAATGAAAGAATCCATCAATGTTATAAGTACTGAATTTGCACATATGTGTGTGTTTGCACCACGTATATACATTTAGGAAACACTTGGGGTTTCTTGCAAAAACAATTACTACAAGCTTAAATACATCCAACACAAAGACATGACTCCTACCTTTACTTTTGCCTTCCAATTGGAGAAATTTGATGATCTGTCTCTTATTAATAGCTCCAGAAAAATGGCAGTGTGTTTCTGCTCACTCTGACGGGGAAGAACTTGACTGCTTGAAAAAATAGCGGTTGCCACGTGCGCTCTGAGTAAAGCTAGGGTTGGTCCTGTAAACCTGGCAGTCCAAGTGCAAGATACAAAATGAGCCCTTGACAATACCCTGTAAGGAAAGATTTAAAATAGTTTCATGTATTTTATCAAAAATGTAGTCTGAATGTGTTAGATATCTGCAAACGGTGGAAGCTAATGATGGGGCTCTTCAAACACAAAAAGGCTCGTGGTTGGGTGTCCCCTGGGAGAGTCTCTCTCTTTCATCTTTCACAGAACCAAACCTGAACAAAGTGTTGATTTAGTAGTAGCTTTCAATTCCCTAGCCCAATTGCTCCATGCCTCCTGGAAAAGCATGCACGAGGAGGGCCAAGAATCAGAGACATCACGTGAAATGCTGCTGTGGTTTACAAGGTTGTTCATGCTCTTTCACAAAGGCACTGATGCAGGGAGGGGTGGAGGGCCCTTGGGTCCATGGTATGAGTGTGCTTTATGTTGTGTATCAGGCTATGGGCAAAAGCTCACCCTTAATTACTCATATCTATGCAATTGCCTTGCCAATGATGTGATACCAACTACTGGACCAGGAGAACAGCGTTGGGTCCAAGAGAACATGCTGCAGCTGGGTAAAGTATAGAATGGGATATGAGATTTTGGGATTCTCCTCCCTCCTATGGGAAGCATGCCAGCTAAGCACTCTGTGCCTCAGTCTCCCACTTATAAGCAAGGATGGTAAAGCACTCCTATTTTGTAAAGTAGGATAAAACTTATCATTGCAGTCTAGAGCATGCTTTGATATGTCAAGTAGGTAAACACAACTAACTGTACAGTATTACGAGTCTTACACATGGCAAAGAAGCGGTTTGGCTGTTACAAGGCCTTCCCTTCCACTCAGAATGCCCAAAACACGTGCCACAGAGATAACACTGTGATGGCAGCTGAGGAAGGGCCAGTGGGTACTGAAGTGTGGCTTTGTCAGTTTAATAAACTGCTGCTTTTGCAAAAATGGCTGCAGTCTCTAAACTTAACCCCTGAGAACTTCAATTATTTTATCTACCAATCTTTTGGATTACTGACACCCTCCAAGGGAAAAGCTGTTGTCTTAGATTAGCCAAAGCAGCTACAGTGCTGTCTTCCTTAGAGACGGAGGATGACTTAGCTGTTTTATCCTTGGAAAATCTATATAATCCAAAGATTAATCCAGAAGACCCTGATCTCTTTGCAGCAAAGGGCCATTCCTAACAAACTGTTTTCTCTCTAGCAAAACTAGCTCTTCAGTTTCTTTCAGCCTAGAGTAAAAAAGAGCTGTAATCGTCCTAATAAAGGCATTTTAGTGTCACGGATAGCAACTGTCATAATACAATTTCTTGCCTAGATAAAATTTATCCAGAGAGTGAAACGGTTCCCATATTCCTTACTATGAAAAGAGAGTTAATTGTTATCAGTTAAACGAAAGTACCAAGGAAACTAGATGAACAGCTTTCTCTTGGATCTCCTACAGGTATTTTAGGCTACAAAATACTTGGTACTGTATGTGTGTTGACTTTAAAATCATTGTGGGATACAAAATAATGCACATCGCCTCTCTGAGCTGCTTCATTAGCCTGATTTACCTCCAAGGTTCCTGTTTCAGGCAAGTCTGCTAGTCTTGCATACAAAAGGATCAACCACAGCACTCTGCAGCATGAGCCGAGTCTTTTGTCCTCCCAGTAAGAGGGAATAAAGAAGAGTACAAAACAAAAACAAACCTAGTCTGTCAAATTAGCAGGGCACTTCAAATACAAAGATCTTCAAATTCTCACTTTTACGCTATTTTAGAGAGAGAAGAAAAACCTCGTTTAGCAACAAAACACAGTCCTTGACATACCACTTTCAAAATATCTAATCGATCAATCTCTCTCTCCCTCTGTCCATCTTTTAAAAGATTGAATGCAGTTTGAAAAGAAATGTCCAAGGAAAGCTCAACTGTGTGCCAAAGGAGAAGCTAGATCTAAAGCAAACAATAAGGGCTGAAAACGTCCCTGCTCCTCTGAACAAGGTAGCAAGGGAAGCAGAGTCCCAGAGCAGGGTGTGGGAGTGTTGCAGAGGTCCCCTGGAAATGAAGTCGCCTAAGTTCTCTCACCTGCCCTTACTAGTGAGTGTGGGACATTTCGGAGTGTGACCTTTTGAAGCGTACATAAAATACTGTAGATCGTTTCCTCTCCTGAGGGCATCTGTAGCATGAAACTGAAGGCAGCCTCACAGTTGGCAGAACCGGTGTGGGGCTTTCTGTTTACATTTATTTGTATACAGACAGTGCCTTGTTTGCTGCTTTTTCTAAATTACTGCCCTCTGCATTTTCTTCGGTTTACATGCACTGCAGCTAAATCACTTTTTCTGATAAATATGGAAACTTGATGACTTGAAAAAATCCTTCCATGTCAATTCTGCAGTTCATATTCATGCTGAGATTGTATCTAATTTTGAAAATCTTCACACTTGTGCCCTGCCATCATGTGTAATCTTTTATGCATGGCTACCTCCACTGCTGCTGAAGCAGTTGCTATGCGACAGATGAACCTGCTCCGTGGGGCCCTGACATTAGTAAAAGCAAATTGACCACAGGAGCACTAATCTAGCATGAAAAGCAGTTGGTGCCGTGTATTTCCTAGAGAAGGATTACCTAATCAACAAGCAAAACCTTCTTTTAAACGTGAGCTGAATTACCTGGGTTTGGATTTCCCTGTTTCACACCTTTTTGCTACACCAAATCATCCTGAAGAGTGAAGTCCGCGAAGGTGCGTTACTCGAGAGGAACAGGGACTCACCTCAGATCAGATTCTTCAGCTCTCACCCTGGCCTGCTGCAAATTTATCATCTGGGCTGATAGCTGTTGTAACTTGTTTCTCCAAGGTTACCAAAACCTGGTAATGAAGACAAATAAAGACAAAGGATGGTCAGACAACAGTGAATGTCACCCTTTTATCACTTCACTGATAAGCCACATGAACTTTAAGTGTCAAAAAAGGGTTAGATGCAGAAGTGGTCACCTAATCCACATGGAAACTGGGGTATAATGCCTTCCACTCAGAAAGCACCACAGCACACTGCCTTTCTTGGAGAAAGTGATCTCAGGGGAATTATACTTTGCCAGCCCGATCACTACTAACATCGTTATTAGCGATTTAACCCTGCAAGTACTGGGCAATTTTCTTTGAATCCATCACCAAACATATGATTATATTAGAGAAAATGAGTCCTGACTCACACAGAGGTTCGGCTGACCTCTATCCTGGATGTTTCTGAGGAGGATAAAGCTGATAGTCTACTGTTTTCTCCTAGAGGTAGAAAGGCTTTTTTAACCCTTATCTTGTCACAGGTGAACAGAGTTGCTGGAAGAAGTGACTTCAAAAGCCAATTACAGGTACTCCAGTGTTGGAGGATCCAAATGAGGGTATCTGCAACTTCACTACATCACAATGAAAGTTGATTTATTGCATAGAAGACAGATTTCCCCTGCCCTCCTGTTTTCTATTGTGCACTAGAAAGAAATCTAACAATCCAGCATGTGTCAGAATAATTTGCTCCCAGGTATTACAGAAACAGTGTCTCAGGTACCTCAGAGTACTACATCCAAGGTTAAAACTGTATCTTGGCTGCACTTTGAGTACAGCCCAGTTTCTGCCAACGGCTCAACATGCTTAGCTCTCAACGTAAGATAAGGTGGCTCGAATTTCTCAGGAGATATTTGGATCAGGACAGCATGAGAATTTTATGACATCTTCTTGGGGATAATACTGAAAACTGATGCATTGTAAGGTTTATAGGAGGATCTCAGATAGGAAAACAGAAATTGCTTCTTAGAAACTTAGCCTCTTCCTTAACTCTTTGTCTCTGCTTCTGAGCATAATAGCAACTACAACAGAACTTGATGTCCTTAAAATAATCATTGCATTTAGCTCATCAAATGAGTTTTATTTCTAGTGTTGCAGCTGTTTATGACTAAACTCTTGTAAAGGCATACAGTGCAAGGGTTACTGACTACAACTTCCATTAACCTTAATAGGATCCACACAGCTAAATCACCGCCTTGAATATTTAACCTCTGCTGTCTCTGTCTCTTCTAGTCTATATAAATTGCCTTGAAGAGCAAAATAAACAAATGCATATATACTGCCTTTGATGTAGTACTTAAGTATACACAGCATATACAGAGCATACATTCACGCTGTTCTCAGATGGGTTCTGCCCCCAGCCTGAGCATTGCTCCACGTAGATCAGCACACCAGTGACTCATCCTGTAAGCCTTGCCCTATGCATGCTTACCAAGATCTTCCTATCTGCTGAGCTTCAGCTCTTTGCAATGTTACACTAACAGCAGGATTATCTACTGCCACAGATAAGGAGCTATCATGTTCCATACCTAACAAAACTTTTTTTCAGACCTGTCACAAATTAATCAAGATCAGATGTAGGACCAGTGAGAACTTGGGAGGAAAGAGATATTTAGATCATACTTAACCAGTGCTCTAGCACAGGCCTCAGGGCATCAGCAGAGAGCAACCACTGGACACGTTATGCACTTGGTAAGTCCAAGGAAGCTTTTAGAATTTCACACTGTACTTTTTTGCCATATGCATTGACTGTGGAGCAACCTGGTGATTGGAACTTGGTCTACAAAACACCCTGTAGTTTTAGGAAATCTTTACTTCCCACGTCCAGGCTTCACAGAGGTCACCATGTATGTATATCAATTGCCACCTCAGAGTTCTCACCCAGAAATGGCCGCACAACTGCAGTTGGTAATACTGTAGTTGTCTGCTATGCATGCAGACACATTTTAAAGGCAGAGATGTGCAGGGCCCTTATTTATCCTCTCAAGCACCAGCTGGTATAAATCAAACACTGGTTTCCATTGGCCTCTCGTAACTGCAACACAAGAAATGTGGATTCTCCTTCCAGTTTTGTCTCCTGCCTGCTCTGCAACCACAGCTGTGTCATTTCACTTCTCCATGCCCACCGATTAAAATATTTCTCTTATCTATGAGATGCTGATATTCATTCTAGGCTGCATTTAGATATACTTACAAAACATGTTAAAGAAGATCTAGGTGTTATTTGTGTTTAGTTGGAAAAAACAAAGGAATACATTAGACCCCACGATCCAACACGGGAGCCTCTGTGAATTCTTGGCCCCAGGAATCTATTGAGTATTCTGGTGCTCACTGGGGACACAGATTTACCCAGGAAATGTGACAACCTGTGCACAACTCTTGCCTCCGAGTGGATTGTTCTATCCAGCAAAGGGTACATTTTATAAAATGCAGGGTACAGAACAGGAAGGTCAATGAACCCATGCAGCTCCACTTGCTTGTCACTTCATCTTTTAACTTGCTAACGAAGACAGCAAATATCTGTTAGGAACCAGATTCAATACTCCTAATGTAAAGCTACTGCAAAGCTCTCCTCTGCCAGTTAGAGCTCCTACTGTTTTCATAACCATTCTAAGTACACTTATTCTTGCTCCCAGTTTAACTAGTTCTTCTCTCTCTCCCTTCTTCACCCACCCTTCCCACAGCATCTGCACACACAGTTCAGTATATGTCCTTATAAAGGGAGAAATTATATCCATTCAGTCTTGACTTGAGTGGGTTCAGCAAGCTCTTAGGATGTGCTGCAACCCAAGGTGCAAGCTGGCCTCCACGGGACCCAGCCCCAGTTCTAGAAAGCCATAAAGGTGCTTCAGCACAGCATTTTACCTGAAGAAGCACTGCTGCATTGCAGTGTACTTCAGTTGAGGTTCAGGGCTACACTGATGCTGCTGTTCCCACATTTGAGTGCACCATCTGGATGTACTAGCTTGGGCAGGTGCTAGCTCAAGGCTTTCTTTGCTGTACTTCAATACACAGAATAGATACGTCCCCACTTGTCAGGCAGGCACTCCAGTTCCCCCTTGTCACCCTACTGTCCTTTCCAGCACCTGTTTCAGCTTGACTTTGTTTTCCTTGAAGGTAAGTAATGAGAATTATACAGATGAGATTGTTCAAAACTCATCAGTGTTTTGTACAATGGTCTTAATACTTCCCCCTTTCTCCTGGAAATACCTCACTTAATGGATCCTGCGATCACATATGGGGCTTCTGCCCATTCATGTTAATTTAATCTCTCCTATTGTTCATCAGAGCTTTTTCTCTGCCCTAACAGCCACTTCTTTTTTTTGGAGCAGTGACACAAATTATCATTAAGCAGGGCCATGCTCAAACCCTCAAGGGCTACAATTAGGTTTCGGGGTTCCGTGTGGGAGGACTGCAGAAGAATACTATAATCCTTTCTTTATTCTTTAATGATCATTACACTCTCAATGTATTAATAAAACTCATTTCCTATCCTTCTGGATATGCAAGACAAAAGTAATTAAAACAAAAATTAAGAAGCTCTTGTTGTATGTAATAACAACAAGGGTCCAAATTCAGCTTTCAGCAAAGCTTCGACAGCTTGATTCTGTGCCCAAAAAAGTCACTGGAAAATCTCTCACTGACTCTAGCAGGGCAAGGTCAGGCTTGCCATGAAGTAACTTAGAGTTTCATATTTATATCCATAGGCAAAACTTCCCCTCTATCTCTCACTGTGAAAAGACCAACTTTTCCCTACTCCAAAGATTAACACCATTTGCAAATTATTCCACCTGGACTCTGAAAGCTTGTGTGTTCCTGGTCCCTGCTCTGATCTCACTGTGAGATGGGAATGGAGATTTTCAGAAAGCATCCCAAAGCTTATGCAATTTCTTTTTATTTTTTGTCATAATGAAAGCAAGTGCATATATGCTACATGCATTTTAAGGTAAAATATTTCCTATTTCAGCATTTTTTACCTTCGCTCTCTGAGACTTAAGTTTCTATCTCTTGCTACATGGCCCACCAAGGACTGTGAGCAAGGCTGGGAACAGAAAAGCATGAACTTCAAACTCAGAGCTGGGAGGAGGGTATAAAAAATATCTGAAGCCCAAACTTATATGTTTCATGTGATGAAAACTAATTATAAAATCAGAATACATTACCATAATTGTTTATATCTGTATTTTAAGGAATTTGCTGTCTTCTGAATCTAATAAACGAAGGAACTGAAGCTTGACTGCTACAACAGTTTTTAATCTGTTTGGAAATTAGTCCAAACAATGAAGAAATGCTTTCCAGTATTACAAGAAATTGTTACAGTAAGGAAAGAAAATGGAAGGGAAAGACAAACCTTTAAAAAAAAAAACCAAACCCATCAAACAACAAAGAAACAAACAAAAACTTCTTAATTATTAATTAGGGATAATTAGGGGCTGAATGTGCCTGGCTCGCCTGCAGTGCAGAAGGGAAACAAGGAAGACATACGAAGCATTGCCCTTGGCTCTCTGACCCCACACACCCCCAACAGATGCCATACATTGTTCCCCAAGGAAGCTGGGAGGCAGGGACCCTTCTGCAAAGGCTGGGAAGAGTTGGCAGGTTACAGACAGGGTATTATGATCCTACCCCTGACAAAATGAGGGGTCCCGGCATACTTGTGAGCTCCATGTTCTTCCTCAGGTTCAGTAGCAACTGAACATGGCACGCTTTCAGTGAGCTAAAGGTGAAATACCTGTCAGATATCACAATCTCTGTGTTTTTATCTCTCTCAGCAAGGTAGTCTTCAGGCATCTGCTCATACCTCTGCAGCTGAGGAAGATTAATTCAAAGGATAAAACACCAGATAGATAATAAATGCTTAAGAGCAGCCAAAGCAGGCAGAGGTTTAGTAAAGCTATGCTTGGTATTAGCACAGATCCTTTATTCCATTCTTGGCCATAAAAGAGAAATTAGTCTTTTTCCCATACAACTCACTTCTACAGCTGTTCACCTCATCACATTGTGCATATAGTTGTTAGAAATGCCTAAGATTAAACAAGCTTTTGGCAAAGATTGCAAAGTATGCAGTTTTCTGTCAGATGGGGAGGGCTGTGTGTAGGAGGTTAATGTTATCAGGCACACCCAATGAGAGTAGTAATGGCACAAAGGCCAGTAAAGGCCCTAAAATCAACAACACTTTTGAAATTAATCTCGACCCGATTTTTCACAGACATAGTCAGGAAGCCTTCGTCTGCTTCCTGGTGAGAATGTGTTTGTATCCCCTGAGCTCAGGTAATATCGATAGTTCAGGTTCAGGAAAGTCTCCAATATCTAAATGAACAAAGAGCATAAAGAAATGGTGGGTTTATCCTATTCATCACCTTCCAGGTGCACACACGAATGCAGCAGCAGGGAGGAGCAGACCAGCTGTTAATGTTGTTACCTGCATTACACCTGTTCTGTGCATCAGAAGACGCCTTTGGTTCCAATCTTTCAGAAGCACCAAGACATGCATGGCTTTCAGCATGAGTAAGCCTGCTAATTTCATGGTACTCATCTCCTGCCTACAGCTGAGTGTCGCTGATCCCATGTGTGGATGCTATGACACTCAGTCCAATATTTGGCACCCACCTAATTTTGCACAAAATGGTAAGCTCAGTAACACTGCTCTGTAGTATTGCAGAGACTCAGAAGTGCTCCAGAAACACTATGAACAGCAGCTATGCCTCTGACTCAGAACCAAATCCTCTGACATTTTGTCTGTAGAAGCCAGCTAAAAATATCCTTTTAATCATGATTTGGCCAAAATAATCTTTTGTGAGGGTGAAACAGTGACTATCCAAACCTGGGTGGAGAATGAACATGCACAACAGTCCAGTTGCTTTGCCCAGCTGGGGAAGCAGCACTTGCTGAAAGCCGAGGTCAGTTATTTATCCACGAGACAAGGTACAGTGGTGTGAATTTCTCACACTTCTCAGCCAATGTAAAGTTCTCAGTTCTCCCCTCCTTTTCTTTTTGAGGATGAAAGCAGGATTTGTGACTTTCTTAAAAAAAAAAAAAAAGAAGAAGCTTGCTAGAGGACATTCTGTTTCTAATCCAGCTTGCATGCATCTCCCACATGTTCCTGAAATTTCTGCAGCAATAGGTATTTGTTGTATTGCTGTACAGAATCTCAAATAGTTTTATAAAAGCACATCCTCTGATGTCTCATTACTCTTAAAAACAAAGTTGTGCTAGAAGTGTTTGCTTTCTTTCCTTTTTTGTTTCAAGATTTGAAAAGGCAGCTGCTGGAGATTGATTTTTGTGTTTTAAAATACTCCACTCCTAAATAATACTGCATCATGTGCCTCTCAGATGGAGATCACGCTTTGGCTGTATGCTTAACTGAGCTGCTCTCCTTGGGAAAATATCACAGCTGGGATGTGACCTGCTTCTAGGCTTTGCTTTCATTTCTGAAAGAGAGCGGTCCACCATAGCTTGTTAGCCCTTTAGGCAGGAATTATGTGTTACTGGCTTGGGCCAAGCACAATGTTAGTCCTCAGTAATAATAATGAGTTGTGAGAGAAGTTCATAACTGAATGTGCGGGGTAAAGAATATTTGAAGAGCAAAGGTTGACAATATTCTTGGGGATAATGGCATCATTTCATTGGAATCTCTCTCAGCAGCATGTATGAGAGGAATCTGTCCCCTACGGACCGCACCACCAGCTTTCTTGCTGCCAGCAGATACTTTTGTTTCCCAGTCATTATCCAAACCAGCATTTCTTCTTCAAACCCTTTAGAACCATTGACTTTTTGAAAACACAGCCTCCTAGGAGGAGTTTAGCCCACCAAATAAAATAATTACATATAATAAAGTATGAGGATAACAAAGCCAGAGGTTTATCTGTAACACTTAGCACAAACCTTGCTATGTAAAAAGTGCTACAGATTTTGTCATACATTCTTCCTGCTAGGAGAAGTACATTATAAGTAATCACAATGTTGCTGCCTCAGAGAACGTGATTTCAGCTGCTTCCTGCTCGATATAGTGAACATCTGAATCACAGTGGAAAAAAATCCAATCAGAAACTTCTCAATGCTCCTAAATTTCTTCCAGGTGCCCTGCATAGCTGCTCACAGTTTATTCTGCCTGCAGTAGCAAACTGTTTGTTGTTGCTACAACAGGAAGCACTTGTGTGAGGATGCAAACACCCCAGCAACACCACTTGCATGGGAAGAAGTACTCCTTTGACCTCCTTCATCCTCTCAATTTTTGTATTCTTCTTATCAAATGATTAGTACGCTGAAATCATCATGTGCAAACTCAACGGTTTTGCATTTGAATCATATTTATACATCAGCTTTCTTTCCTCCCCCCCATTTTCTTTTGTACATCTTCCTGTGCCTGTAAATGCCCAGAAAAAGCTGTAGAGTATATCCTTTTGGGTCCCAATTAAGATTCTGAACTGCTGTTCTCTGTATGATAACAACCTGAAGTGCTGACAACACGCTACCTGTCAACAGGCAAATGAAGGCCAACCATCTGTTCTACTATAAATTGTCTCCATTACTCTCAACTTGAAAATCCGCTTTAAAGACTCCCCAATTATCTAGTAACCTGAGCCAAATGATGCAATGTTATTTTAACTAGAATCGTCATTGTGTACAAGGAAAATAAACATTAAAAGCTCTGAACAAAGAAAGATTTTTGAAGAACTGATTTATAGCTTATTTTGTGTGTACTGCTCTGATGTGCGTGCTGGAGCAGCTCGGAATCACAGAAGCAGAGTATCACATTACTCCTGGTTGAAAACCTGAATTTCAATTCATAGGGACCTGCTCAGGAGCCTTTTGTCTCAAAACACAGTAATTACAAACCTCCTGCAAATAACGAGAGCTCTCCTGGATGTGCAGCACCGGCGGGCACCTGACAGTGCCCCCAAGGTGCCGCCAGCCCCCTGGGACTGTGGCTCAGTTGTGTAGCTCCATGCAGAAAGTGCACCTGCGCAGCACAGGCTCATGAATAAGGTCAGTAATAAGTCAGTGCAAGACGTTTGGGGGTGAGATACGAGAGGAAACAAACAGGTTTGATTTGGGAATGCAGTTAGTTAGTTGAACTTGCATTTAGTTCCTGGATTTTCATATCCAGAAGTAGAGATGAGCAAAACCAGGCTCTAAAGGAAGGGTTCAGCTCTTGCCAGAGTCTCTGGTTTCCCGTCCCTAGAACATTTCTTATTAGATTGTCTTCAAGCCTGTGTTTTGCTTGCTGGCTTTCCTCTTTTGTGCTTTCCATCTCACTGCACTACAGGCTTGCAGCAACATTCTAAGTAACAGGATTGCAAGTTCTCCTTTTCTCCTACACACTGAGGGAAACTTGACTGGGCTTGCCTACCATGCCAGAGACAGGAAGCACACATAGCTTGTGCCTGCACATCATAAACTGCACAGAGCTGTGACTATTGAAGTCCTGGGACCAGTTTGACAATGGTACACTATCCCAGATCCTTTCAGAAGAGCAAGGGTACCAAACCCCAAGCTGATAGTCACAGAATCACAGAATATTAGGACTTGGAAGGGACCTCAAAAGATCATCTAGTCCAACCCCCCTGCTAGAGCAGGATCACCTAGATTAGGTCACACAGGAATGCGTCCAGGTGGGTTTTGAATGTCTCCAGAGAAGGAGACACCGCAACCTCTCAAGGCAGTCTGTCCCAGAGCTCCATCACCCTCACAGTGAAAAAGTTTTTCCTTATGTTCACATGTTCCTATGTTCCAGCTAGCACCAACCACCCCTTGTCCTATCATTAGACATAGCTGAGAAGAGCCTGGCTCCATCCTCCTGGCACTCATTGTCTTCTTAATGTCTGATGGGGAAAGCCAAAAATAAAACAACCCACGATGAGTTTAGGCCAGGTTTCCAGGTTTTAAATGTCTGAAGATTACAGATGGCAAAGATATCATTGACCAAAGGGAAAGAAGTAGAAACACGTACAGGTTTAGATTTGCAGATGCAAGAATTAGGATACGGGATTCTGCTGAAAAATCTGCAGTTCTCTCCAGAACAATGTGCAGGTGGTAAATTAAAGCTTCAAAGATAGCAAAGAACAAAATCCAAAATAGGGAGACACAGGCATGTAAATGTTTTCGTTACTGTGATGACTTTTACAAAGGCATTCACCTGCATAATGTCTTATTGACAAGACAATGGATGGAATTTGTAATACTTAAATCACACAGAAACACTGAAAATCTCTGTAAAACTCTTAGCACCTAAATAACAATACTTGATCCTTGCTGGGCCCAGCAAAACCAAAAAACTGTTCTGTACACAGACTTGTGTATAGGAATAAGTTTGTGCCCTGTGGTACTAACCAGGGAGGTTAAACATGAGGGATTCAGTGAGGAAGACAAAGATGACACAGCTGTCTTAATTGCTAAATGCATTTTTGCAGGTTCATACTACTTCTTTGATACAAAAGAAATTTGCAGGAATGTATAGATTGTACTAGATATTTCCAAGAAATTCTAATAATGCAAAGGTAGAAAAGTTAGTAAAATGAATCAGAACGATATCGGTGTGACCGCTGCAATATATGTAAATGAGGAAGATGGTTGCCCTTTAATGCATAAGTTGCAGCAGCGGTAGGAATTTGCATTTGGCATGACCCTTGAGATATTGTTCTCAGCTTATGGACTTCAAATTGTTCCTCCTATGAATTTCTGTGTAAAGGAAAGCCTGTCTCCTACTGAGATAACTAAAATATTGTGGGGCTTGCTGGCTGGCTAACCTGATAGGAGTTCTTGTTACTGGTTAGGTTTGTCATTCTCCTTCCCAAAACCTGCAGCGAAGATTTCCATCCAGTACAGTTCTGTTTGCCTTTGCACCAGCAGCACCACGCAACTGTCTGCATTTGCTGCTGGCATTTACATCTTCCTACTGGTATAAATAGCCACAGGAATTGACACACACCCCCCTCCTTAGTCAAGTCTTTAAAAATAATAAACCACAGTACTGTCTGCAACTCTGCCAGCTTCTTGTAGTATATAATCTGAAACAATGCAGATTGCTTAAATAGAATTGCCAGCTCTGGCAGCAGCTATATCCCGCACATATTCAGCGAGCTTCGCATTACCCCATGCAATATAGAATCGAACTGCATATACTGCTGCCTCTGACCACCTCCCTGTAGTCAGGAAATCCTAAGTAAATGGTCAAAGTTGGTAAAAGTTCATTAAGTAGGTGACTCATAGAAGAGCTGGTCTGCCTCCAAATAAACTCTGTTATTAACTTGAGCCAAATTGAAACAATATCACATAGCGTTAAATTTTTATTAAGTCTGGAACAAATCTGGAGAGAATATTGGGACTATATTTTATTAAATCTGTACTGAAGTCCTGAACCAAGGACTATTTTACACCTTCTAAGAGGCAGCATGTGGACAACATCATTTCTCATTGTCTCAAACCAAAGCAAGGCTAAATCATGCAGCAAATCAAACTCATCTCACATCTAGATCACACATCCAGACACCCAGAACTCCATGCTATTTCAGGCCTACATTCAATGCATCTCTAGTCACCAACTATTTGGAGATTTGGGGCAGGGGGGATCTCCAAGGATACAAATTTAAACAAATAAATCCAAGAACTTTCTGCATTACATGATTGCTTACTCTGTGAACTACAACTACCTTACTTCTTGCTGCTCCAGTTAGGAATAGTTCATAAAAGACCTGGATATCGCCTCCTAAACAAACGCATCACAACAGCATTCCAGCAAAAAGTGAATACATAGTGTATAAATACCTATTAACTGATGTAATGTACAATAAGGAGAGGAGGAAATGTATATGAAACTGTGTGACAGGTATTTCAAAGCACCACATAATTAGCTTTGTTTGGTTATTTTAATTTTGCTTTTATTGGCAAGATGCAGTATGAAAAAATCTACTAATTAGATAGGAAGTTCCCCTGAAGACATCTATCAACTGTTTCTATTAATACAGGCAACTGTGAGTAAGTAGGTAGGAAGGAAAGACATTCAGAAACAACTTTTAGTTAATTAAATTGAAGTCTGGATGCAAAATACTTTTCCCCCATCAACAAATGTTCAGTCATATTTCCCAGAAAATTGGCTTAAAAGTTTTGGGTTTTTTTTCCAGAATGAAAGATAATCCTAAAGCTGAGGATCGTATCAGACTTTTAATTTCCATCTACTTTATTTCTCATAACTTCAGCATGGTAGCACTAAGTATATTATCTCTATGGATTGCTGAACTCCAAAGAGAAAGCCTCTGCCGCTACAAGTAAGAGCTGCTCTTTTAGCAGCTGCACTCCTTGGCCTTAGTTATAGAGCACATAGTACAGAGGATGGCAACATCACCAACTACTGTGTCTGACTTCTGCCAGACAGAGAACTAGGATATTTTTTTTTTCTCCTCAACTTACAAATTTAAAAAGACCTTTTCTGATACTCCCACTGGCCAGCCAGTAATTTGTCATGTTGCCACCCAAGTCTGCAGGTCAGTCTGTCAGTCTCTTGAGGATAAATGCTGTAGTTACCACGCCCTAAGGAAAAGATATGGATTTGATGGGTTTAAGTAACACGTAGCCATTACTTGAAAGCAGTGTCCTCTGGTCCTAATGATGCTGTGGCATAGCAGGGAAGAGGCAGGGCAACAGCATATGACATAATAGACAATTGTTCAATTATTAGTCTTTGCTTTGGTCTGCCTAGGCAGCCCAGAAAGGCCAGAAAATAGCCACATCCTCTTCAGCTGGAGCAAGAGCCGTCCTCAGCCGCCCTTTTACAAGGAGACTGCATAGATGCCTTGCACTGCATTAGCATCACGATTAGTGTGCACACTATAATATCCCCGGTGAGCTTAGCTAGGATGTTTTCCTCTATGTGCTAGATGTAAAAGTCTGACTAGGCTTGGATATGTCAGACAGTTTGAGCAACCACCTGGCAGGAGAAGAGGTAACATGGACAAACATCTAAGCAGCAGAAATGGTCTTGGGTCCTAAGAGTCCGTGGAGCCTTGTGGCTGGCCTCTGAGTGAGCAGGCAGCCTAACATGGAGTCTGAGGGAGCATATCCTTCAAAGATGGTGTGGAGACTCCTGTGAGGCAGCGGGAGAGCAGCCTGCCATGGGAAGGGAAGGATGCAGAGCCAGTTACAGGAGACTGGCAAGGGCTATTAAAAGAATCAAATAGAGTCTGTCCTCCCTGCAGACCCGATACTGAGAGGGGTAGGTCAATGTCCAGGACTGAAAAGAAACACTACTTAAATTCCTGATGTACACATACATATGCAGTTAGAAGTAAGGGAGCAGCCGAACAGTGAATCTGCTAAACAGACACAGCACACAGTGCTCTGTGTAGCAGTTCTCTTCACGTTTATAAAATAACCAGATCTCATGCTTATTTTGCTTCCCTTCTCTATATCTAAATTCATATTCTTTACCACCTGCGTGTGCAGAATGGAATAAATAATGATTACCACTGTGATAGAGAACTACTGCTAAAATCCCAGTAAGTCATCAAATGGATGTTACGTACAAAGATAATGCAGTCAATAGTGGGGCTTTTTCAGCAGGGTTAGGCAGCAACACTATATGTGCATGTTTTATTAGTTACAAAAATGGGTATTTCAGTATAAGCACCACATGTAGATCAAACTGACAGACTCCTTTGGGATTAAGCCCCATCACCTTCTGAATGCAAGACAAGCATAAAACCACTGCAGCAACGGGGAAAAAAAAATCAGCTTGAAAATAATTAAACAGCAAGGCAGCCACCCATAATGATATTCAGCAGAACACATTAGGGACAGTTTGCTGGGAATGCACAAGAGCACTCCAGTTGTTTAATTAACATTGAAACGGCGGTTCCACAAGAACTAAAAATCCTGTTAATTTATGTGTCTCTTAATGATGCTCATTTAAATACTGTCAACTTTTCTCCAGTTTAATATTCATGATTTCTAGTCATTAAAACACCAGGCTCTGCTCGTGGATTCACTGAGAAACACAAATTGTTTGATGATGATGTCAGTTCTTAAAAAGTTTTTTTCCCCTTAAAGTGTAAACCTCTCAGTGCTCATCACTAGGGTCATTGTCATCTGGTCTATAAATATCATTTTTATCATTCATATAATACAATAAACTGCAATGTTCTCTCTCACCTTCAAAGACAAGCCCTGCTTGCGTAGTCAGGAGTTATTTATGTAAAGGTAGTTATCTTTTTATGACGGAGCATCTCAGCTGGTTAATGTAATGACTTTATATATTGGGATACTGGGCTCAAATCCCACTTTAGATTATAAAAACTATTTTCATTCAGGGTAGGAAACATTACATTAAAAATAATTTTAGTGCATAGAAGACACTTGCAGCTGGATATTAAAAAGATACTGCCAATGTAGGCTGAAGTCGAATTTTGACCTCCCCAGGATTAGTGTACACATGGTCTGAATGCATGCTTGCTTCCATGAAACTTTTCTTTACCCTTTCCTTTCCCTGTGTTGGCAAGTTTAGATTCTGTCTTCTTGGCAGAGATTACAATGTAGCCTCCCATGACTGTGACTTGTGCAGAAAAATATTTTATATTGATCTTATACTGTCAGAAAAAAACCCTAAACATTTTTAAAAATATGCCTCAATTATACAGATAATCTTTCACCTTTATCGCGAGAATTCAGATTTCAAGGAATGGCTGAACATCTTTTACAAGGCAGGGTGCAGGACATTTGGGACAGGACAAGCACTGACAACTAAAGATGGACATTTAAATGAACTTCCTTTACAAGGCCGTATCTTCCTACTATTTTTCTTCTAAGTACAGACCATAGCATCTTCTTAATTTCTTCTTCTCTTGATACCTTGTTTTCCTAGGCAAGATAAAACTCTTACTCCTCCTTTTAATACCCAAACAATTGGAAGCCTCTCTTATTAGATATTTTACTCTTCTTAGTGGATTGTAAAATATATTAATAAAAAGCACAGGTTCAGGCTTAAGAGAGGTTATATACAAAGGGCAACTGAAATCTTGTTAGCACACCAGTTCCTGCCGCATACCTTTAAGACATAGCTGAGTTCCCTGTCTTAGGGTTTTTTTTATTATTCCTGTCAGATTTCCAGTTCACATTGAAATGCAACAGTGCCATATAATTTTTCTGAAAGACAGTTTGTTTGGCATTTTAGACAGACATCCAACACAACAAAATGTACTTTATTATACAGAGAGAAAAATACTCTGTGAACCAGGCAGCACAGAACTTACACTACCTGATTAGCAACACAGCCAATATTTATCACCTAGCTCTGCTCCTTTCATTCTTTACGTTCTATTCTTTCCCTGTTTCATGTTTACAATATGCACTTCATAACTAAATAATTTAATGTGGTTTACTTCTGAAAAAAACAGTCATAACTAGATGGTCTAGACATAATCTTAATTACCAAAATACTATCCCATGTCTGAAATGCTTTTATGCAGTAACCATTGCTATTTTCTTCCAGAAGTGTTTCAATTAAGCAAGTAATCTGTATTAACTTCTTGTGTACGCATTTTAATGTAATATACCTTATTTTCAGCATCGTTCATCCCTGAAGAGATCTTTCTATTTATTTTAGTAGTCTAAATGTTCTTTTTCCAACCAAAGATTCTTTTTCCATTATACCTCACGAAGGCCTAATTATTAAATGCTCTTTCTTGGAAGCATAATTTTGGAATACAGCCTGATACCTGGTTTTATCATGAAATATATGCCCATCTCTATTCTTCTTTAATCCATAGTGGATTCTCTCCAGTAAAAATGTGTTATAGCTCCAGACCGATCTAGAAATGATCTATGCAATTCTGATGTCCTTATTGTTCTTATTGTTCTTCATGCTGATCACAGGAAAAAAGAAGAAAAAAAAAAGTATTAACATCTTCATTTTCTCAGGGGAAAAAAAAAAAGGAATCACTGAAAAAGGATGCAGGTCTGAAGGCAAAAGACATTAACCCTATCTGTGGTAACATCCATCTATTTACCTCACTACAGATAAATTTGGTAACATAAGACTAATATGATAACTTACAAAGCTTTTCTGTTTTGGTATTTATACCTACGTACCCATCCCTTTTGACATTGCTCTCACTAGGCAGTTATCCTCTTTTGAAACTCAGGCTTTGTCTGTAAACTGGTTCCCAAATGAAAGCTTCCATTACATTAAATTGGTATTTTGTATAGCCAGCATGAAGTAATCAGCATATAATGTCTATTCCCAGTACATTTATTTACTAAACTTCTTCAGTGTCCCTAATCTTTGGCACTAATGGTTCAATAATTAAACAAATTATAATGAACAGTCTTGTCTTGTTCCTTGTTTTTGAAGCACTTGAACCCAATACATGAGGAAAGTCATTTCACATGCTAATTCAATTCTGAAAGCATTTTTCATATTTCTCCAACATCCCAATTAAACACATCGATTCTACAAAGAAAAATACTTTCTCTGTACCTATACTTTGAAAATATGCCTCTTTTTTAGACTCTATAATGTGCTAAATGTCACAGAGGAATTTTCTTCTACTTTCCTAAGGGACTTCTTGTTCTAAACCACAGTTTGGTTTGCATCAGCTTAAGCCTTCTTGTCTCTAACTCCACCAGGACTTAGTGGAAAATACTAGTTTCTATTGACTCAGGAGGGAGGTTGATTTGGTTCATCCTTATTTGGAAGGAGTTTCAAAACTATTTATAAGGGTGGAAAGTCGTCTGCTAAGTATTCATCTTCCAACCAAAGAGCCCTCCTGAAGAGGGGAGATATTCAGGTTGCAAATATTTCAGAGGCATGCGAGGGTGTTTTCCCTATAGTTCTTCTCCATTTTTAATGATAAAACTGTAATTTCCATGCCTGTGTCACCAAACTATGTACCTCCATTACACAGCCAGATATTCTGAAAGTCTGCAATACATGAGCAGATCTTCCATGTCTGCATATTTATTAACATGCATTTTTGCAGAGATATGATACTTGCATTTTATGAATCCCTTTATTTTGTTCGACCTTGTTCCTGAGCACTTCTTGTTCTCATGGCTACCTTAGATCATCCAGTAAAAATAAGTCAATTGTTAATGTGTCTAATTTCTTTTCCTTTGGGAAGAAAAAAATTCCAAAATCCACTTGTCCTCAAATAGATCATCCTTCTGGGTTTGGGCTCTTGTTTTTGTCAAGTGGCTCTATCTGAGGATGAATTTATCAATTCTTTTTTTCTCTCATGAAAATCTCTCTCATTATTACTCCTGCAAAGTCTACATCTTTGTGTCTGTCATGTTTTTCCTACAACCACCATGCTAGCTAATAGATATCCCTTTATAATTGCTTTAAAGGCCACCCTCCTAGGATTCTCTAGATTCTGTCATGAATAACCCAGCATATGATTATTGTGTGATTTTCTGTTCTATGTACTCTTCGTTTCAGTGCTATTTAATCTCCAACTTTTCTCCTGACATGGAATTTATTTTTATGAATACTAGTGCATAGTCAGAAATGTTGTTGTTCTAATTCTAAAATTGAGAAAGTCTCATAATAGACTTAATG